>VXBT01011671.1:0-111253 GCA_013400235.1 Oriolus oriolus
CTCGTAGGAAGGCGAGCGGTGGGAATCAGTAAACAGAACAGAGGGATGATTGCACTTGTCCACGCTCCCTGGAAATCCCCTGGCTGACAGGACAGCCTGCCTAGGGAAGAGTTAAAAGCGGAGCTCTGGAAAGTTTGGCCAGATGACTTCCTGATGGAGTTTATACAAGTATAGTGTGCGCAAGGACGTATGTGCCTACGTGCCACTGCTCCCGGAGCAGCCTCAGCTGAGCAGAGGGAGGAAAAAATTATAAAAACATCACAGATGGGTCCAGGCTGAAAACAACCATCTGATAAATGTGCAGGGTCATCACACTCCTCTCATTACAAAGCTGCCTGACAAATCCGTGTGATGCCTCCTCTGCTGTGTAGCCCCCTTGCCACAGAACAAGAGGGCAGGGGCAGGGGTGAGGCAGGTCAGGGAGGAGACAAAAGAGGACATGAGCACAAGGAATTCACAATATCCCAAACCAGCTGCCAATCGTTCAGCTCTCGTTCAGCTCTCAGGACATTCCCAGCAGCCAGGGAAATAGTGCAGTCGTCTGCAGTCACTGGAATGCCAGGGTGATGCAGGGGTGATGCAGAGCTGATGCCAGGGAGATTCCAGGGAGGCACTGGTGCGATGCCGGGGTGATGGTTGCAGGCAGGAGGTGTGATGGAATGCAGCTCCATATGCACACACATGTTGGTCTCATAAAACCCAGCCTAGATAGAGGTATCAGTGAAACACTAACACAAGCTTGCTAGCATGGATTGTACAAACCTGGGCAGGACTTTGGTACTCAAACTATCCCATGTCCCTGTGCTGCCTACATGGAAAACTCTCAGGGTTACCTCAATACACTCACATGCATGTCCTGCTGTGGAGCTGTGGCAGCCAGAGCTGCTAATCCTGAGGAGAACAGGCTTGCTTAGGTGCAGGAACTTAATTCTCACTGCCATGAGTCCTTCCAGGGAAGGGTTTGCAAAGATGGCTAACAAGGGCTTGTGCTGCTGTGTGCTGAGTGGGAGCTCTCTCTTGCCTCCCAAAAGAGAGGAGTGGAGACAAATCAAGGATTATACAGAGTGGCCTGCTTGATCTTCTGTAGGCAGATCAGTAAGAAGGCAAACTCCTTATTACTCTCATTTAGCAGTAAATCAACCTTCCTCTCAATTATAGAGCACATTTGCCTCCTCCTGCTCCTTCAGAGCCAGGCGAGAGGGCACCGTGTATGAAAGGATTAAGCAGCAGTCCCTTTAGGGATGCTTAGTCAGTGAACCCGTGCTTCTCATTACATACTTCCAACCTGCTGTCATTTGATAATCTCGTGGAAGGGCTTGCAAGTTTGTGCTGCCTCAGAAATTTCTGCTTGTTCACTGCAGCTGCGCTCAGAGGGGATTCTCTGAGCACAGCAAGACCACGGCTAATTGCATCAGGAGGTCAGGAGGAAGGTCTGCTAAACTGCTCCCGTTACAAACCCCACCTGCATTCTCAGAGCCCAGCCAGGTTGCTCACAGGGCCATCATTAGCACTGAAAAGTAAAAAGCTGCAGACAGAATTTGCATGAGGTGAAGCAGCAATAAATTAAAAAAAAAAAAAACAAGAAAACTTTCTTCCCAATAGTTGAGCTGACTTTGGAAAGCAAGGCTTGCAAATACTAGAAATTGGCCATATATATAAAATGAACATTTTATTCATTGATTTCTTTTAGGTCAAAATACTAACACTGAATACCATCGTTTGACCACACAGATTCAAAAAGTCATGTTATTTTATTTAGCTGGCTGCTTTTTATTTTATTTTTTATTAAGTCAAAAAACTTACCCTTGACTGGAGCAACAACAGATCCTAAATACTTGAGTGCACTTCTCTGGAAGGTGGTTTTGAATTTTGACTTACTCTGTTGATTTTCTGGGTATTCCCATCTTTACATTTCTGTCAAAGATCTCTGTCATTTCCATCTTATTTCTATAATGCCCAAAGCAAAAGAAACCTGTTACAACCCACAAGGCAGGCAGGGCAATTAGGAGGAAGATATGTTACATTTTGCTGCCTTCCAGTGCCCAAAGGGAGCCTACAGATAAAGGGATAGTTTTGACAAGGGCGGGGGGAAATGGCTTCAAACTGAGACTATGTTTAGGTTCAATATTAGGAAGAAATTCTTTGCTGTGAGGGTGGTAAGGCACTGGGAAAGGTTGCCCTGGAAGTTGTGGCTGCCTCATGCCTGGAAGTGTCCAAGGCCAGATTGGATGATGCTCTGAGCAACCTGGGACAGTGGAAGGTGTCCCTGCCCATGGCAGGGGGGTGGAACTGGATGATATTTAAGGCCCCTTCCAACCCAAAACATTCTGTGATTCTTCTCTGCTTCTTTGCACTGGTAGCAAGGAGTCTGCTAAAGATGAGGTCAGGGAGTTGAGTGGCAGATTCAGAGCTTTATTTTCTACCTCTTTGCATTTCACCCTTTCTACAGATTAGCATGGGCCCAAGCCTGGCTGAGTAGTGTCAGGATGAAGCAAGACAGTGCAAAAGAAGCTATTTCATCTCAGTGCAAGCATTTCACACTGGATTGTCTCCCACTTGAGCTGACGTGTAAAACAGAGCTGTTTACCAGCCTGTGGTAAACTCAATTTCCACTGGGTACACAGCCTGCATTGCTCTGCAGCCAGGAGTGTCCCTGCTCCTGGATGGCTGCCTGAACCCAATCTGAGAACACAGAGCAGGCTCCCTACCTGAATGACAGACGTCTGATGCCAGCCACTACAGAAGTGCCCCTGTCTGGGTGGGAAGGACAGGCAGCATGAAACCATGTGGGGATTCATACTAGATTTATTCCAAAACCAAAGAGTCAAACCCGTCCTTCCCGAGAAACAAGCTCCCTTCTCAAAAAAAAGAAGAGTAATTTAAGGTCAAATACTTTCACCCTAAGCAACACTAAGTGAAGAATGGCAAAATTTGGTTGGCATCCTGTGTGGTTTACCAGCAGTGCCTGGATTTGGATTTGGGGGAGGACTGCAACGTCACAACATTGCCTGGCAGCTGAGTGACATCAGGTCACACTACGTGGGAGAATGCCACACAGAAAAGGTCATTCCCTGGGCTCCAACCCAGCCTGTCCCACTTGGAAAGAGGGTTCTGCATTGGGCAGTGGCTTGTTCTGGAAAACTCCTTCTCAGGCTCAGCTTCTGTCACCCGAGCCCCCGACAGTGGCTGATGCCAGGCAGGGAAGCTCTGGGCATGCACAGGTGGTGGGGAAAAACAGAGATGTCTAAAGGAAGGGGTCATTTCTTAGAAAGAGAAGAGGAACAGGTCACTCTGGGGCTGGCCAGCCAGTACAGGGTGTTTCACAAACACGTGGACTGAAGTGGCTGCTGAGAGTTGCCCAGAAGTGAGCTCGACCCTCTTAGCACAGCCACAGCCCCCCTTGTGGGACAGCTTCTCCCTCTCCTCCTTCTTTTTGGAGTATTTCCTGAGCTGCTGCAAACTAAACACAGCTCCTCAGGGGCTGGCAGATGCCACCACTGTCTGCCATTGCCCCCATGGATGCAACCTGTCATACCTGTGTCCTCCCCCCCGGTACAGATTGCTGGGGTCACCATGTAGTTTTCCAACCCAGATGATTCTATAATACAGCTCCGTGTCCCTTGCCCGCCCACGATCCCCTCTGCAGCAGCAGTGGTGAGGCTGGTTTCTGCCCAGCCCCACAAAGCCCTGGGGAATAGTGCCAGTGTCGTCCCCAAAGTGTGGCAGTGGGGCCTGGGCCAGCATTGCCAACCCAGAAGGGTCTCACACAGCCTTGAAGTGAAAACCAACTTCCTTAGCAGGAGCTGTGCTGGATTTTGCAGGAGATATCCAGGAACCCTCTGTCACACGCAGCCACTGGGAGCGGAGCTGGTGCTCCCTGGTGGTGCTGCACTGTGCCCTGCTCTACCAGCCATCCAACCACTGGTACCCAGGAGAATTTTCTTCCAGTTTCAGAGGGATTCTGCCCTGCCTGATCTGTTATTTTTGTGCCACCACAGTCTTACTAAGGGATTGCACCCTAGCTGGGCTCTGGCTTATCCCCACTTAGTGAAACGCCTGCCAGTTTGGACACCTGTAGACCTGATGGTCTCGCTGTTGTGGCAGGTTGGAAAGGGAAGCACATCCTAAATTCCCCTAGTTTTGGCAGCATAACTGAGCTTGTGTGGCCAGCAGTGAGGTCCGATACATCCAAGGAGTGCTGTGGTTCAGTGCTTGAGCTGTAACATTCAAGGCCTGGCTTAGGGCAGGTATAGGAAATACAGCCACCGAACCTCTGGCACTGCCCATCTTTACAAATGTCCTGTGACTTGCTCCCCACACAAGGTGCAAGACAAGCATTGCACCTGTTAGGGAGGCAGAGAGGGAGGGCACTTCAGCTTCTCACAGGGACACATTTCTCACCCATTTGGCACCCACAAAAAGGGTGATGTCCTCTCAGGGTACCAGGCTCAGTGACCAACCCATCAAGAAAACACATTGTCAAGTGCTGAGAGCCTAAAATGAGGTATCAGCCATGCAGCCTAGCACCTGCTTTCACACACAAGCACCTTCCACGTCCCCTTCCATCCCTGCTCATGCATCTGCTGTGGCCAGCACAGCACCTTCATCCCAGCATCCCAAATACACCTGCCTTCCTTCCCCATATGGGAATTCAGTTTGGGATACCTGGCTCAAAGCTCAGGCTGCTCAAGCTGGGCTGCAGGCAAAGTCCTGCCTCTGCTGAATTCAGTGGCAGCTTTGCCATTGATTTCAGTGAGGAGTTAATTTTGCCCTACGTGGTGATGATTTGCTGCTTGGCTGTGACCTTGAAGAACACCAGGCAGAGCCCACCTCCATTCTCATCCCCATCCTGCTCTGACAAGCAATCATTCTCATGCCTCAGTTTCCCCCCTGTATCTGAAAGGAAAGCCAAGTTGAAAATGCACCTTCCCCTTCCTTATGAAGTTCTTTGATACAGAGATCTAAAATACAGCACAAGAGCCAACACTGACCTTCACTTTCCCTTACCGTGTCAGACCCATTTAGTGGCTATTTATGGCAACCTGGTCATTAGCACTACAAGAACAAATTCAGCACAAAGAAAGCTTTAAACCACAGAACTGGGGTGTGCCAGGCTGTCAGAACACCATTGTACACTACTTTCCTCCTTGCCCTATCAAAAGACAAAAGCTGCATTTGATGATTGAAGACACAGAAACCAGAATAGCAACAGGAGCTCCTCCTGCAAAAAAGGAATTCTGCATTTCCTGAACCCCACATTCCTCCTTTCCTCTGCCCTGCTTGGTCCCCTTGGACCCCTCCACAAGGGGATCAGAGCAGGACTTGTCCCCCAGCCTTCTGTTCACCTCTTGCAGCCCCTCAAGCCAGACCTGGGCTAAGCTACTCCAGCAGTGTCAGAAGAACTTCTGGTGTGCACATTTTTCTGCTGCTTTGTTTTCAGACAAACAAGGGAGCAGGCAGATGATGTGAGATGTGGACAGCCTCTTTGTCAGGCAGGGAGCTGCTGCCACTTGCTGGCACCCCGCTATGTACCAGTGAAAAGGTTTTTCCTTCTGCATTTCTTCCCATGGAAGATTTCAAGGGTGAAGACTCATCGGAAGGAGGTGATGCACCTCCTCCTGAGCCAGGAGGGATTTTTCATTTATGGTTTCAGCTCCTCTCATAGCTTTCTTAACGCCCATGGGGCCCTACTATTGCCCATTTCCTTATTTCTCTCTGTCTCTCTTCCTGCAGCAGAGCTGCTCAGTTCTGACTCTAGAGCCAGGGGAAGACCAGATGCCTTTGCCTCACTGGAACCCACAGACAGTGAGAACACCTGAGTTAGCCAGATCTTTCATGACTTTCCTCCTGAACTAAAACCAGGCTGGAATGGGATGTTCGTGCTCAGATGTGGACAGCAGTGAGATTGTCTCAGAGAGGAAAAGAACCTAAGAATCCTATTGTGGAAACATAACGTCCTGATGGGCTTAGTTTTAAAGAAAACAATTGTGAGAGCAGCTTGCTACTCCTTGAAAACATGCACAGGCACCCACTAATGTATATATTAATAGTCACTACCTCGTTTCTTGTCTTTAATTCCATTCCAATTCAAAAGGCCCATCTGGCCTACGCTGCCAACAAACAGCAAACTAACTTCAGTCTTGGTCAGTCCTGGGGATGTACCCACAACACTGTGTGAGACATGGGTTTAGTAATATTTTCCAGCTTGGATATGATGGAAGTGCATATCCATACCTTCCTCAAAGAGGCAGTATGTTGAGCAAGTAGATGCAGCAACAAAGGAAATATAAAGCTGCAGAAAAAGACCAGGTCTTACCAACTGAGCACTTTATGAGGTGTCATACCCTCTGGATGCTTGCAGGATGCCATGCAGACCAAAAGGATCTCTTTTGCCCCTCATATTTCCTGGAACAAGAGGCTTAAGAGATATTTTATGGTTGACACAAGCTGTAAGGAGGGGATTCATTCCTCCCAGAAAGTGCACCACACAACAACTGGGGAACACCTTGTGCCCAGGAGGTGAAGCTGTGCTGTGGATCACGTAAACGCAAGGCAATGCCATCCTGGGAAAGCTCTGTTTGTTTGTTGACTGTCAGTTCAGCTGGAGATTAGATAAAGCTTAATTAATGCAGTGCAGTTATGCTTTCGAGGTTAAATTCTTAACACACAGATAAAAATTATTACTGAAAGTCACAGGCTGACTCCAGCAGAAGCCAAGGGAAGAGGGAGCATTTTAACCACTGACTCAAAGGAGGTTTTTTAACAAAACAGACCGTATTAGTGAGTGGCTGTCAGCTCCATGCTCACAGCCTCCATTGCTTGGCAGACCAGTATCACCCTGGGAAAAGCCCCAGGAGCAATCTCTCAAACATGCCCTTTTATGACCCCAGATATCTATTTTCTACATTCATTTGCAAATATCCTGCAACATGCAGTCAGAAAGAGATCAGATGGATGGATTCAATGATCTTAAAGGTCTTTTCCAACCCAGATGATTCTATAATACTATGATTCTATATTGGAGCTGGCCTTTTGTAATTGGGAAAATGCCAACTCATTTACATGAATGTTCACAGAATAACAGTGACTTTGCAAACATCTTACCAGAAACCTTCAGGGTCACAGTCATCTATAGATAGGTATCAGCAGCAACCTCATTCTTACCAAAAAACTTACCAAAACCTCTATACCTTCCAAGCAGATTCTGGTCAAACAAGTTAATGCATCAGAATTAACGCTTCTTGCCTTTCACAGTATTTAAAAACACAGTGCCATCCTCTGGGTCACAGCAAATAATTCCCCTTCCTGTTCTACTGATCGACTGAATTCCCAATAAACCCAGAATCCAATTCTTTCCAAAGCCTTTTTAGGAGTCAAATTCCTGCCTGGTCACACCACTACAGCTGCCAAAACTTTTGGATGGTCAGGTGGCAGCCAAATGGACTGAATGAAAAGAAATGGACTGAAACAGGGGTGGTGGCTGAGGAAGAGAATAATTCTCAGCAGGAGGGGTGACCACCTCAAGCTCCTCAAAACACCTCTAGAAAAAGGACTAAATAACAAAAAAGTACTTTGAAGTTTGAAAACACCTCAAGTTTATGAACCAAAGTAGCAACACGAGGGAGAAGAAGGGAGGTGGAGTCACTGAAGGCAGAAGCAGTTTGCTGAGCCCTTTCCCAAATGAAAGCAAAGCCCAGAACCCAGGGCTGAGGACAGCGAGGCAAAAGGCAGCAGAAAGGAGGTGGGCAAAAGGAGAGGCTGTGGCCAGCTGATGTCCAGAGCTACGGCCACAACGTCAATGGGAGCAAGGCCAAAATGCCACTGAATCTGCAGAAGCATCATTGAAATAGCATCGCCCTGACTGAAACGCCACGAGTCTGAGGGTCAGCTCCAGGCCAGCTACTGCAGCCGAGTCAGGCGCTTCCCAGGGGACGTGTTCCAGCTCATCCAGCTGACCTGACTTTGGCTCTGTCCCCGGCTGTCGCGCCCAGCGCCGTGTCCAGCCATCCAGCGGGGCTGCAGCGCCTTTCAGCGGGACAAGGGGCTCACTGGGAGAGCAGATCTGGTGCAGTGTGATCCAGGGCCGTGGGTTAGGACCTGACAAACTGCCCCTGCTCTAACCTGGCTGCATTTGTAGGTGAGGAACTGAGCGTGTCCCTCCAGGCAGTGAGGATGGGTATGCCAAGGAGAAAAAGTGTCTGGGAAGAGGAAGGCATTCCAAACAACCCAAGCAGTCTGTCCATGCTGTCTGTGGAGCTGGCCAAGGGAGCAGAAATGGTGAATGGGAAGACAAAAGGATCAGTTAAAACATTTGTATTACATGTGGAAGAGAAGATATGGAAGGGGAGATGAGTTACAGCATGCTAAGACTGCAAATAGTCATTTCCATTTTCCTCTGTGACACACACATAACCCCCTTCTGCATGTTTTCCTACATAAACAGAGAACTTTGCACCCCTCTCCCAAACTTTAATAACTTTTGAACCTAAATTTTGACTAAATTTATTGGGAGGCAATGCTATCAAAGACATCATTCCTGTAAAAGTTTCTCAGGCAAGGCAAAGAAGATAATTTTTCCTATTTGAGAGACCAATTTTCTAAGCAACAGAGAATCCATGGGTGCACAAACCTCTGCGGGGGTGAGGAAGAAAGGATGAGTGAGGTGTCCAAACACCAGCAACAGCTCTGCCCAAGCTCTCTTAATTGAGGCCAATCAAGCACTAGACGCAGTACAGTGCTGGTAATTCTTTGGAAGATGTTCCACTTGCAATGGCAAAAAACAAGCTCCCTTTTCCTTGCATGAGCATCACAGATTTCGAGTTATGCCCTCAGGTTGGGTTTGTGCTTGTGCTAAAGCTGGGTGAGCACCCCTAACCACCCACCTCTCTCATCCTCTTTCTTCCTCACCCCTGCACAGGCTTGTGCACCCATGGATTCTCTGCTCCCGGGAAAATGGTGACTTTATACTGGTCTCTCAAATAGGATAAATTCTCTTCTTTGCCTGGCTGGGACAAATATGGGAATGAAATTGTCTTTGATATCCTTGTTTCTCACTGCCTTCCCTTTGTCCCTAGGGGCAGAGCCCTCTCCTGCCTGCAGAACACGAGTGACTGGCAGGCCATTTGGCATGGCTGCTCTCCTGCTTTTCGGCTGTACATAGGCACTGCTAAAAAACCACCTGCATAAACCACCGGGATAGGAATGGAAAGCATAACAGAATGATCATACTCCCGGTAGGAGGCCAAATGCTAACAGTGCAGAAGCCTGTATGGGTTTGTTGACCTACTAAAATAACACAACTCTTGCCCCACCAGCACATTCATATGTGGCTTCTGCCACAACAGGTCAGTAAAGATTTATTTACCAGGCCTGCGGCACAAAATGCTGGCTGGACCCTGCTGGGAATCTGCAGAAAAATGCAGTAAACAGAGCAAACTCTTTGGTGCTTCTCCTTTTGCTGAAAGCGAAGCCTCCAGTGGTGGCTATAAATCTTTTGCTGCCACTTGCAGAGGGTATTTACTAAATACAGCATCAGCACGTCTTGTGCCAGTTGTAGGTCATGGGGATAGCCTAGAAAAGGAGCAGAAATAGTTTTGCAATGAAGGCAGGCTCAGAGAATGAATGTCTCAGCACTGATCTCTCCACTGATCTCTCCACTGCTCTGGCAGCAGCACTAGGAAACCAAGGATCACAATGCAGAGAACAAGGCTGTTAATTCTGCCCAAATAACAGACCGCGTTTCCTCTACCCGGCTGTTCTGGGGAGCTAATTACACAGATTCCCAAATCAAAGGAATATAAAACAGTCTGCAAACGATTGCAATGTTGATGTGTTGGCAGTCCAAACCATGACATATGGTCCTTCAGTTTGCCATCCTAGAGAAAGGGCTCACGAGCAACCCCTGTAATACAAAATTATGTCGTAAATAACAGAAAGAGGCTGACTTTAGAAATGAGCTTGAGGTGACCTCCCTCCTTAGCCCCACAAGAGACAGTCAGTGTTTCACAGAGCTGCTGCCAGCCTGGTCATAGGTCCCCAAACGTACCTCCCTTGAGGGGGAAGGAAGGTGAATCACATCCAGGCAAGATCCCGGCTCAGTCAATACCCACACACAAACTTTGCACTCAGGTCTCAAAGCCACGATTTCGGCACCAACACCGGCTGGACGCGCGTGTGCCACCAGCCCTGCCCCGGGACCGCTCCGCAGCTGCGTGCCAGCCCCTGAGCCACTCCTCAGCAGGATCCAGACCTTGAGGTTCATCACTGGACCCCCATCACGGAGCTCATGGAGTGAGGGACACCTGCACACACCAGGAGGGGAGAGGGGTGAGGCACCAGCGCCCTGAGGGCTTTCACACACCCTCACCCACAGCAGTCAGTGCAGGGTCATCACTCGGGCCCCAGCCAACGAGGTGAGCATTGCTCCCGGGGCCACAGGGCTTGGGCCGTTCCCAAAAGGGAGACCCTCCTCTCTCCTCCTCCTCCTTCCTGCTGCCCTTGTGTCAGAGACTGGAAAGATTGATGCCTCGAGACATTTTGGGGTGCAGGTGTGTGGGGCAAGGGCAGATGGGGCCTTGCCCTGGCAGGGCAGTGCCCTGCTCCACACACCCCACCCCTCTGGAGCCTGTATCCCAGCCCTGAGCGGTGCCAGTCATGGGCACAGCGGAGGCAATGCTCCACACCCATCCCTGGAGCCCCTCACCCAGATCCTGAGTGGCCAAATGACTGGAAGCCTCACCTGGAAGAAGGGCCCAAAAAGGCCAAGAGGTATTTAAGGCTGAACATGAGGCCATCATGTTTATCTAGACCCTACCTCTCCTTGGAGTCTCTATCATCGCTGGAACCCAGGAGTTGGTAGCTATATGTGTGCTTTTCTACATCTTTTCTGTCTCTCTCTCTTTCTCCTTCTTCTTCTAATTCCCTCTTCTTGGGCCACTTTGAGTAAGTTAAAATCAAACGAGCTTAAAGTTTGCTGAGTTGAATGGGCCAAGTTACTGCTGTGAGAAGTGTTTTATGTTGGTTGAATGTTGTACTAAACCTTTTGCCAAACTTTCATTGATTTTCTGAAGTTTGTCAGTAAGGTCTTTTGTGTTGTTTTGACCCCTTGAGAATATCTCATTGGTATTTCCCCTGTGCATCCAACTCAGAGGACACGAACCACCGTAAACCCTTTTAAAAGGCTCATCAAGCTGGTTGATTGGGGCCTTACACCTTGCCTGAGCATTTCCTCTTCCTCCACTCCAGCTGTGCCTCACTTCCTACCTTTGCAGCCTGACCCAGTGTCACCACCCCACCTGTGCCCCTGCTCAGGCCCCGGTCACTCTTTATTCCCTACCGACACCCCAGCACTAGTCCAGCAGAACCCCTGAGCACCAGACCTGTGCTCGTCCCTGGCTAGCAGAGAAGTGATTTTCCCTCTGCAAAGGTTAAGGACAGAGCTGATTTATTTTCTCCTTGCCCTCAGGGATACAAAGTTCAGCTGCACAGAGCAGCATCTCTGCATTGAGCGGCTCAGGGCGCTGAGATAAAGATTTTGGCCCAGCAGACAGGTAACCCTGACTCCCCTGCATCCTCAATCCACTCTCCTCCTGCCCCATCAGGACTGCAGGGCAGGAGGAAGAGGCAAGGAGGAGTGTGACCTGCACCGCTCCTCCCTTAAGGTCCTTGTTTTGAGCTTGCAGCTCAGAATGGATAATTTTTATGTGCTCAGCATCTGCTCTGGACACTGTGGACTTCATTAGTCCAGAAAAGGCTAAATGGGCACAGTACCTTTGCACTTGCCTGCCCTACAGCACACTGAAATCCCAGATTCTGGTGTGCTGAGGGGCTGTTGGTTGCCTTGTTCTCACCCTGCCTGTGTTTGGCCTCCAAATGGGCAAATGTAACTCTGGTAACGGAGTAGAGGAAAGCTCAGAGAGGCCACGGCAGCACTGTGCCTCTTCGGAAGCAGACAGCAGATAAACAGGATTAAGGAATTTTGCGTAGTTCAACCTGCCAATTTCTGTGAAGAGGAAATGCAGGCAGTGCCTGCAGCCCTGATTCAGAGGAGAAGCCTTTGAAATGCCTGCCAGGCAAAACGTGTTAAGATACAAGCTGCTCTTCCTCTGTAGCGGGGCACAGCGCAGGGAACAGCCCTCCCTCTGTGGAGCCCACCCTGCGCCAGGCACAGTCTGTGGTGCTCAGACAGATTTCAAAAGCCCTTGGAGCCAAGCAAAGCAGTCCTGATTCTGAGTCACAGGCTGGTGCTGGTGCTGGGATTCAAACAGGGAGATTCCCTGCAAGATGTTCTGTTCTGGACCAGACCGAAAAATTTCACTAAGAATTGGTTTCCCAGGAAGACCTTAATTTTTTTCACCTCTTTTTTTTTTTTCATTGTTGTTGTTGTTGTTGAAAAATTGCTGACAACTGAAATATTTGAAAGGCGGCTTGTTGTATTTAGGGTTCTCTCTAGAGAAAGTGTTTGGATTTCCAGGTGAAACTGGCTCGTTCTGACACCAGGTCTCAACAGCACCAGGTGTATTCTGCAGTAGTTTGGGCTACGCCCTGTGGGAATGCAGTGTTAGAGGGGCCACCCTGACAGCACATAACTCTGGCCTCAACAGTCTTGTCCCCCAGGAGGAGAGATACACCTGTAACTCACCACTGTTCTGGGACAAGAGGAGCTGCCAGCGTCTCTCCCCAAAACCAGAGCCCTTCATATCCTCTCCTCACTCCTGGTCACGGCACCGAAGGATGAACACTGATTTTTGTGAGCTCTCTGTAAGCCAGCGTACAGTGAAGCCTGTGGGAGCTCTGCTCATTAAAGCCAAGAGAAAGATGTTGGGAGAAAGGGCAGGAGCACAGTAAAAATAAGTTGCTGCTGTGTGATCAGCTCCATGGAGGGCCATCCCACCCTGTGGGCAGGTGTCACTGGCCTGCCATGCTCTTTACCATCGGTGGCTCTGCCTTTCTGCCCCTCGAGTTTGGCCGGGAATGCAGCACAGAGCCAGGTTTGGGCACTTCAGTGGAGCTGGGGAGAGAGGGGAGAGGAAAATCGGGGCAGAAACCAGCACAGCCTAAGCATTCCCTGTGGCTGGGGACAACAGGACATCCTTCACCCCACTGGGGTGGGACTGAGGCATCCAGTGCAAGGGGGTTGGTGTAAGGTGCTGGAGATTCCTGAGTGCCCAGGGTGCTCACAGAGGGTTTGGCTGTGTCTCTACAAGCAAGGGGAGTGGGGCAGCCCTCGGGCAGATGCCAGCAATGGAAAGTGAGGCTGGTGCTCCTCAATGGGAGCTCCATGCTGGGTGGCCCAGTCCCATCTTTGCAAGAAGTCTGCACTCCTGGAGTATTGTATTTCTAACCAAGTCCACCTAAAATGAAGAAAAATCTAAGCTTTTCATCTTTTTTTTTTTTTATTTTTAGGGTTTGTTCAAGTATTTATTTGCAGGTAGTGATTCAGAAAAGTTCTTTCAGAGTTGGTCTGGACAACGTGCTGGTAAAACTTCCTCTTCTCTTGCACAAGGGGAACCCACCACTAGCAAATTACAAGGAACTGAGTGAGGAGTCATGTCTGGTTTCCCTGCATCTAATCGGAATTTTCTCTCTTTCGCGTCGTATCGCATTTGTTCTGTCCCTCAGGGTACTCCTGTCCTTGGATGAGGTTTCAGTGGGGCTGTTAAATCCTGTTTGGATGGGCTTCCAGACAGCTTGGAGAGCTGAAAGCTTGGCTGCACAGAACGCAGGATAGGACTGTTGGGATGTGGAGCAGGCATGGGGAGAAGCTGCTTCTCCAGACGAGGTCTCAGCTGTGTTGTGCAGGTTTCCAGAGCAGCCCACCCCTCTCCTGCTCTGCTGGGCTTGGAGGGCTGTGGGAAATCTGCTTTGCTTGCCCATTCCACAGAGCCCTGTGCCCAACTTCGCATTCCAGCCACTCCAGAGCTGTTGGCTCTGAGGAGCCCACAAGAGCAATGCCAAATCGGCAAGAGAAGATGTAAGTATGGAAGATTTGTCAAAGAAATGTCTTTAAAAATATCAAATATCCCACAGCAGTCCAAAGTAATAGCTCAGCTGCTAAAAAGGTGGAATTAAATAGGTCAGGCTGTAGAGCTGTGCCACTCTGTGCCAGCTAAAGGAACTAACATCTCATCTGTTAGACTGTTTCATCCTTTGCTGTTCCAATAATCCATCTCTCTGCTAGTAATGATGTCAAATAAATCTTCACTAAAATGTAAAAATGTTTATGATTATACTTACTGACCCGTTCCTTTATTAAATGAGGACAATAGGATGATGCCTTGATATTTACTAATGGGTTACTCCCATCTAACCTTTTCTTGTTCATCCAGATCATCTGTTTTCATTTCACCATTCAATGGCTGCCAATAAAATTAAGTCAATTAAATTAAAGGTCTATTATGTTCTTTCAAATCAGGCTGAGGCCTTTTTACTTTCCCCAGTCAATGCTCTGAGAAGATTTTTGATAGGGCAGCTGGGAAATCTGGAGCAGCTTCTCCTCTGCTGGAAATTGGTTTAGCTTTTCAGAAATCAATAGAGAGGCATCAGCTTACCCCAGCTGAGGGCATGAGCCCTGATGTGTAGGAATAAGCCTCAAGCCTGTCTTTGGGCCAAGATTTAGATCTGGAATCATTCCTTCACACAATCCCAAAGAACTTGTCTACTTATCAAAGTGTTAGAAGTTACTTATAACATATATGGTGCACTTACACCATCATCTCTTCCCTATGGAAATACCCCCAGCCCAGTATAAAAATGGCCTTTTATATTCAACTTTAAATGTGAGCTATTGCCAAGAGGCATAAGTGAAATTAATAAAAGACGCTAATGTCATATTGTAGAGTCTGCATGAAGCTGTCTGCTTTGGTTTTCTGATATTAAAACAGTTTATTGTGCTTTTTTCCAGTGTAGATAAAACCTTGACATCTCATTCAGTGATTATTAAAATTAAAAAAGCAAACCAAGGAGGAATGCTCTACATCCTAACAAAATCCTAAAGCCTGCAGATCTTTTCTGCAAAATTCTCACAGGGCTAGTGAAAACGTGAAGCATAAACCTAACCAAGGCACCATCACCTTGCTCAGGTGACAATCTTGAATGCTTTTTTCAACTTCTAAGTGGTGAGCCTCCCTCAATGGTCTGAATGCTTTGTCAGAAGTCATCTGTAAACTCTTAACTCATCATCTCAGTGCTGCTATTGTATGTGAAGCCTCAACCCTCTGTTAGCAATCATCTCAAAGGGCTGGTGCACAAGTAGAAAGTGTTTTGTCTTCCTGCAGACTTGGTGGCAAAGTTAGCACAATCCCCACCGAGCCTAGACAAACTCTGCTGTGAAAGGAAGGCAAATAAAGACCTGGAAGAGCTCCTTCACAGAGGTTGAGAGAAGAGACAATGTTTACCCAAAAACCGTAAAGCAAACCTGGGAATTAAGGCTGAACAGCTTTGTGTGTGTTTCCAAGTGAGAGACTTTGTAAGCAAAGCTTTATTTAACTCTCTGCTGTCATGAATTCAAACAGTGGAACGGCTCCTAACCCTAATTAACTCAAAATGTTTGACATCTTAGGAAAGCTTTGAAGCACAGAAGGGCTTCCTATCAGCCAAACCTACAGTGCAGACCAAAAGTTACCCTATTCAAATGTCAAAGTTTTTCAGTTTGCATCAGGCATCATATAAACTACAAGCAACCTCGCACAAGAGCCAGGAACCTTTTTGGCTCCTAGAGCGCATTTTTCTAGGAGAAAAGCTTTAAAGTGATTTACAGATTTCTATCTGCAAGCAGAAAATCCCAACTTCTTCTCGGACCCAGGGGATGTGAAAATGAGTACAAGAGATACGGTCACACGGTGAAAAGGCAAAGCAAAAATGTCCCTTGCATGGTGTTGCAAGAGGGGTAGGATAAGGGAACAAGGTCAGACCTTCCTCTGAGCTGATCTCCCTGCCACTGGGCAGAGGATGGATCAGAGAGAACCCAGAATTTCTACTGCTGCTCAGGCTAGTGATTGCCTAAGGATAGAAAGTTTAACCTGCTCTTTCCTCAAAGAATCTTGTCATTCATTTGTGCAGCTCCAACTCTAAATGGTCTCTGAAATGATGCAAGCAAGATCTGGTTGCTCATTGCCTGTTAATGACCCTGATGGCTGTGCAGCTCCATCAGCTCTGTGCAGAGCTCATTTTTGCTGAACACTCACAGCTCAGCGGCTGGAAACTCAGAGATCGTCAATTTCAGGAGCTGAAAAGGTGAGCTTCCTCCCGGGAGATCCACACCCCTCCTGCAATTGTCAGATTAGTGGAGCTGTGTTGGGGTAAAAGTGATGCAAATAAAGAGAACACTTACTTGGCAATTCATGTGCTGTATCAGGAAAACGTTATCACCTCTGACATATCAGGGAGATTCTGTGTTTACTGACACCTTCGCAACACAACAATGATTTTGATGAAATCCTTGGGTGATGATTACATCAGGAGAGCTGCACCACTGAAAAAAAAAAAATACAGCACTTTCCATCTGTGCTGCACATTAGATACCAGTGGTGATGACTTCCATGGGGTTACCCCTGTGCAGAAGAGAAGCAGGGGAGCTCAGATTTCTGTGTTTCATCAGGTGAAGCTGACAGCCACAGCCAGGAGAGGTTGTGTTGGTGAGAGAGAAAGGGAAAGGGACGCTTATACCTGGCGTGCTCACAGAAGGAGCAGGGTTTGACCAACAGAAAAAGCAGGAAAATGACTTCTTCACCTCCAGACATGCATCATGTCTATAACTCACTGACAATGGTGGTTTTTAACAGGAAGGAGAAGAATAAAAGCAAGAATAAACACTCTGAACAAGATAATCTGAGTTTGTACACAGCAACCTTTGCAATCCAACTACTTTTTCCTTAAAGAAAGATCTTTCTTTAGATCAAGGTGTCCCTGTGAGAGTTAGCACTCCTTTTGACCAAAACTGAAGTGTTGCTGTGATAAAGATTAGCCTTATCAGCCTGGGGGCTGTGGAAGAAAGTGCACCAGGCTCAGGGTAGGGAGGGGTGCTGGAAGGGTTTGCAAACATCTGGGACATCTGGGCTGCTGAGTCACATGTGCAGAGAGAGCCTGTGCTGCAGGCAATGGCCAGATGGCAAAAGAACACAAGAAAAGCTGTGTCCCACGTGCCTCTCCTACAGGACGTGGGATCTGAGAGCGTAACACAGGAAATCTGTGTTGAAAGGGGTGGCTGAGGGGCTTGGCACTCAGTGATGGGGAAGGGGTGTCCATTGCTAGGAACAGCAGAGGAGTGTGGTTCCCATGCAGGATGAGGCACCAGCAGTGGGTCCCACCCACGGCAGCCGGGCACCCCTGGGGGGCCTGTCCACCCCACAGGCAGCACCCCATGTTTGCTGAGGAAAGATCCTGCATGGATCTGGTGTCTCCACTGGGCTCTCTTCAGGCCAGAGCTGCCAAGGAGGTCAGAGCTGTGCCTTGGCTGCTCTCCCCAGGCTCAGTCTGGGCCCTGCTGTATCTGGCTCCAAGCACTTCTGTGTAGGGACGGGAGCACTCTGCCTGCAAGCTTTCCCCTGGAAGAGCAGAAAACCACCAGCAGCTCTCAGCAGGAAAGAAAATTGTAAGAAAAGAGAGTGATGAGATAACGTGGTTGGTGGTGGGCAGCAGTGAGAGAGGAGCAGTCTTTTGTTAGTCTGGTTTATTGAGCAGTGATTTTTTGCAATTTCCATGGTGCAGTGGTGCAGCTCTCGCAGGGCTGATGTGCCTGAGCTCAGTTCTGACAGCCTGGGCATTCCTGTGTCACAGGTCCTCACTTTCCTTCCCTGCCAGGTAGACTGGACACCTGGAGTGCTTTTCTTTCCCCTCCTCTTGTTTGCTAGTGGAAAGTGGAATTTCATTGCATGAATCTGGGAGTGAAAGCCACGGGAACAAAAAGCAAATATTGCAAGACTGACAAAAACACAAGAGCTGGCAGCACTACCTGGATTTGTCTGTTCAATACTCATTCTAGAATAATTAGAAGAGACGTAACCAGCCCACTGGCACAAACAGGGACACACAGTGCCTTGCAAAACTGAGGGCAGGGAACAAAACGAAAAGGTAGTGCAGCCCAACTCCCTGCAGACACAGAATTTCAGTGTGAGAGTCTTGTGGATCAGTCTCTCTCTGTGAATGCCCGTGGTCCCTGCTGTGTCCCCACATCCCTGCAGATTTCAGCACAAACAGATACTCCTTGAGCCTTCTACCAAACTGTAGGGTAAACAAAGGCCCTATGACAAGAGCCTGAATTAAGGAAAAGAGCTGATTAACTCCAGGCAGTCGCCAAGTCAGTGCGTCTAGACTGCATCCAGTCAGTGCTGCAGACCAGCTTTGATTCCCACTGCTTCTGGCATTCCAGTGGTGAGAAGCATTTTGTGGTGTAAACTTGTCCTTACTTCACTCACAGTTCTCTGTGGCTCTCCTGGGACTTGTTTAATACAACATGATCATCCCAGTGTCACCACAGTAAGGACCTGTGAGCCACATCCTGTGTTCCTCAGGCACTTGGTACTTTCAGGGCTGCAGAAACACCCACCCCAAGGCTGACAACTCAAACAAAAGTTAAAGATGCCCTTTCAGACAAATATCACGGTTGGACTTTGAGTCTTTTCTCAGGTCCAAAACATCAAAGCCAGTCCCCCATGGTTTCAAGGAGAGCAACACTTTGCATTTTCCTTCTAGGTGGCCATTTATTAAAAATGCCAAGACGAGCAGCTCTCCAGGGAATCCCATTCCTGCCTGCTGAAGGACAGCTGGGTTAACCAGTCAGACCCATGGAAGCACACCAAGCCCAGCATCCTGCAGCATCTGCCTGGGTCTCCTCTCTTTCACTCCAGTCTGGGTTAGAAAGCATGGGAAGAGGCTTGACTGATGCAAAACTTAGGAAACAAGGCATTCTGAGACGTGGTGGTTATGGTGATATGGTACCTTTGCAGGACAGAAACAAGGCCATTTCTTTTTACAAGAACCAGGAGCAACAGCAGCACCAGCCCTGGGAAAGGAGAGTGAGACACATCTGACAGAGCTGGGTGAAACACTGCATCAAACAAGACAACCCCAACAATCTGGTGGGTAAACAGAACAGCTTTTCCTCTGTCTGTACACACACACACATCTACATGTGCAGATGCACATGTGCCACTGTGTGTATTCAGGTAGAAGCATTATTCAGAGAGGTTAATTCCAAGCTCATAATGCCCATTACTGCAAGGCATAACCAGCAATTTGGAAGCATTCAGAAGTGTTTCCTTCTGTGAGTGTAGAGCAGCTGAATTGGGATTGTGGAGGCAGCAGTGGCTCTCCTCAGGGATCCTCAGAAGGCAGGCTGGTGCCTCTACCTCCCCACATACCTTTCATCACAAGTCAGAGTTAGGCTGCAAGGAGGATTTGCTGCCTTATCACCTCCTCCTGCCCCTTTCACTGGCATTTACATCAGCCTGAATCTGGCCTGGCTCATTTAAACAAAGCCATAAAAAAACATCCCTGCATTTTCCTAATCACAAATGTATTTAGAGAGCCTAGTGCAGCAAAAGGCAAAGTAAAACTCACTTGCCTGACAAGCACAATCTCACTGATGGAAACCAAAAGATCTATGCCAAGGGAAACTTTAATGGTCACCTGGAAAAAACATTAACTTGAGTTACATCCATTTTCTAATGGCATATTGTGTATGTAACAAAACACCCACAAATAATTTTGGGACCAGGGATGTTCCCCCTTCCAATTGTTTTCATCATGGGGGCCCACAGGGCTCTTACGTGCGCTTTCGACTGCCGCGGTGAAAAATGTGTTCCCTGTTTGTTCTTGTTCTGCCTCTGCAGGAAATCAGAGACTCTGGCTTCCTGTAGGCTGCAGATGCTTTATTCTTTGTATTCCCCAAATAGGAAGTCCTGGGGTCACTCTGCCAAATATATGGAAACTTAATTTCATTTCAACACAGGATTAATCACTAGGAAGTGTCAGGACATTGATGGGCTGATAACAAGACAGTTACAGCAGAAACCTTTTATGGGCACCGGGGTCACAGCATTTGGCAGCAGACACGGAGCTCTGAGTCTCCCCTCGAATGGGGAAGGAAGGCTACCTGATGGGAATTAACGCCGGCAATTGTAATAGCGGTGTTTGTTTAATGCCCTGTAAACCTCACCAAACTTTCAAGCCTTTTCATATTTTGAGAGGAAGGTAAAACTGTTTTTGATGACTAACCCCTGTTTTTGATGACTAAGCTCTGTGTTTTTACTCTACAAATCAAAACAGTCTGCGATAAACGTCCTCTCCTTACCACAGCCTGGCAATGGCACAGCTCCACTCAGTTCAAGGAAAGGCTTCTGGTTTGCACCTTTGGAATCAAAGAATCATTAAGGTTGAAAAGGACATTTAAAGTCATCAAGTCCAACCATCAACCCAGTGCTGCCAAGTTCACCGCTAAATCATGTCCCTAAGCACCACATGTTTTAACACTTCCAGGGACAGTGATTCCACCACTTCCCTGGACAGTCTGTTCCAATGCCTGGCCACCCTTCCACAGTGGAGGAATTTTTCCTCATATCCAATCTAAACTTCCTGGTGCAACTTGAGGCCATTCCCTCTCACCCTGTCCCTTGTTACCTGGAAGTCATAGATCAGTCCCCTACTGCCACTGCATGTCAGAGGGGGTCCAGGCTAATGGATAGAATGGGAACACTGGAAAACCCAAATTTAAATCCAGGAGCAATTAAATGGAGTTCCACCAAGCGTGCTCAGACTTTCTGTTTAAACACAGCCAGTACCACACTGCTATAAAGTTAACAATGATTATTATTCCCATTATAAAGGTGAGAAAGGTGGGTACAAAGACTGAGAGCTTGATCTGTGCCCACAGAGTTGTGGTCTTTGTCAGCATTCAGGGATTGATGGCATCAATCACAGAATTAAAGAATCACAGAATGGTTTGGGTTGAAAAGAACCTCAAAGATCATCCAAGTTCCAGGACCCCTGCTATGGGCAGGGACATCTTCCACTATCTCAGGTTACTCAGAGCCCCATCCAAATTGGCCTTGAACACTTCCAGGGATGGAACATCCACAACATCTGGACAACCTGTGCCAGGGCTTTCATAAATATTATGTCATCTCCTGCAACAGAGGAAGAGATATGTCTAAATTATAGGGCTTTGTGAAGACAACATGCTTCTAAAAGCATCTTCAATTCAGCATTTTCTGCAATGAGTAAACAGTGAGGGAGGACTCTCCTTTAGAGAAATGAAGATCCCCTTCACAGAGACCAGCAGGCACATGGTGCCCTGCCCAAACTGCTCCTGTGCAGCGTGCAAAGGGAGCTGTCACCTCCTCCCCTCTGAAAACACACTGCAGCAAGTGATTATTTCAAGTTCTGCCCTTTCTGAGCTGGTGAGACATCTGCTATGGGAAAGCTGTCAGGTCAGCCCATGTGCTCTGTGTGCATCCTCCACCTCCACTCTCTGAAACTGGAGAGGAGAAAACCCAGGTGTGTGTCGCTGTTGGGGGCGGCCGAATGACACATGTACACACAGATAATGCCTCGAATAATGCCCAAAAGCCCTTTTTTAACAAAGCAGCTTCCTTTTATACACTTCTGTATGTTATCATTCGTGTTACATAGTCACTGGCTGCTACTAAAATAGACTCATTGGCTATATTAACTACAATATACTACCACTGGCTGCCTATAGCATTGATGCCTTAGGTTTTAACTCTTATATTTAACTCTTATATTTTTCAAAATTCTGTATTCCTAGTGTGTAACTCTGCACTGCCTTGCAGCCTGTCAGCTGCTGCTCTCTCATGCTCACACAGACATAACAAAGCCTCTCCAGGCCTGCTCTGCAAGGACACCCAGCCCGTCCCAGGCCCAAAATGTGTAACCCAGCACCTTGAGAAGGGGGGCGAGCTGAGGGGCAGTTCCATCATTAGCTAAAGTTTAATTGGCCAATTTATGCTGATCTGCAAATGGACCAAACCTGTAACAGTGTGAAGAACTCGTGACTCGGGGTCCATCTCGGGTGCAGCCTTTGGCCTGCCCAGGGTGTGCCTCTGAAGGCCTTTCCAATAAATATCCACCTTTATGCCCTTACCCCTGTCTAGTCTCTGTTTCCAGGTTGGCCTCTTTAGGCATCAGCATAAGTATTCAAGAATGCAGAAAAATATCAGGTGCAGAAATGTCGCTGTTTTTCTTGCTTCTGTTGATACTACATTTCAAGGGCAGAAACTAATTGTTTTTCTTCTCACGGGCTTTTCTCACTAATAGAAGCTAACCATCTCCAACTTAGGATCTGTGAAGCCTTCAGACTTGCTGTCGGCCTCAGCAGGTGTGTAGAGGGATGGCCTCTGCACACCCCATGAGATCACCCAGCTGCCATCACCCTCCCCACACCAGCAGAGCTGAGAGGCTCACCAAGGTCCTGAGCCACCTCACAGGCCCTTTCACCAGGCAGATCCAACACCAGGAAAATATCCCTTCATGAGAAAGATTAAAATATCAACACTGTGCCCTGGGAATAAACTCTTGGATGCACAGCCGGTGGGGAGGGAAGCCTTGGGGTGGGAGTGCATCAGTTGTCTGCCTGAACCAAGCTCTGCAGAGCTTCCCTCTCCTTGTAATTAATCCCTGCCTCATTCAGCAATGTAGAGTGGACATTCACCTAAACCCATTAATAAGCTAAGGGATTTGAGCATGAGTTTAATATTAAATTCACAGTGAAATGTTCTGCTGAATGGAAATGGAGCCAGAAATTGGCTTACGTGCTTTGCTGAGTAGGAACAGCTTGCAGCAGTTCAGCATCAGTGGCAGAGGGAGATTACTCTGTGAGGATGATTCACTCCACTCAAGCCCAGACAACCCCAAGCTCCACCAGCCACATCCCACCCTGCCTGTAAAGAGACTTGAGAACACGAGAGGCTTGAACTGAGCAATGATGCATATGATGAGTGCTGCCAGAAGACGCCCAGCATGTGAGAACAACAAATGCAGAAAGGTTCACTGCAGAGCATTTCCCCCTTGGGGATCTGCACGAACCTGCAGAAAAGGTGCACGAGGGGAGCGGCGACCTTATCGAACTGATGTGCAGCAACTGAGTCAAACCACCAGCACTTCAGCCAGCTCCACTCAGGAGCACTTGTCTACACTACAAAGCCTTTACCAGCAGCTAAACTGGCTGATTTATGTCAGAAGACTCAGCTTATATTTGGAGGGGGGTGATTTGGAAGATTTATCTTAATGTTCTCCCTGAATAAAATAAAGCTGTGTTCTTCTGCTGGTCTAAATTCTGCTTACTCTCCTGATCTACCTAACCTGGTTTGGGAAATAATCTCTTTTGCCCAGAAAAATGTCAGCTTGGCTGAGGAGACTGATGCAGTGGCAAATACATAAAGAGGTTAATCTAGAAGAAAAGAAATTTAAAAATTACAAGAGGCAGGAAATTTGGGATTTAAAAAAAGGCAAGGAAAACAAGCAAGGGAAAGCATCCCAATGGTAAATCATTTTTGTTACAGGCAAAACGCAAAGGAAAAAGAACTAAGCAACTTATCAGAGAAACAGTCATGCTAAAAGCCTGTCACAGACAGAGTTTACATTAATGGATAAATAAAAAACATCAAGAAAGGTGTAAAATATTGCCCTGAAGGACACGTCCTTTACAGAAATGGGCAGGCTCTGGAGGACAGAGATTGGGGATGAGAAGGAAATAGTGAGACCTAAATCATGGAATCATAGAACAGCGTAGGCTGGAAAAGACCTCCAAGATCATCAAGTCCAACCATTAACCCAGCATTGCCACCACTAACCCACGTCCCCAGGCACCACATCTACATGTGCTTTAAATACCTCCAGGGATGGGGACTCCAGCACTTCCCTGGGCAGCCTGTTCCAGTGCTTGACCATCAAGAAGATTTTCCTAATATCCAACCTAAACTTCCCCCTGGCACAACTTGAGATCATTTCCTCTCCTCCTGTCATTTGTTACTTGGGAGAAGAGACTGAGCCCCACCTGGCCACACCCTCCTGTCAGGGAGTTGTGGAGAGTGAGAAGGTCCCCCCTGAGCCTCCTTTTCTGCAGACTAAACACTCCCAGCTCCTTCAGCACTTCCTCATCAGACTTGTGCTCCAGACCCTTCCCCAGCTCCACTGCCCTCCTCTGGACACGCTCCAGCCCCTCAATGTCCTTCCTGCATTGAGGAACACTCCTGCCCAACTTAGGGTCATCTGCACACTGACTGAGGGTGCCTCAATCGCCTCATCCAGACAATTAATAAAGATATGGAATAGAACTGGCTCCAGTACTGAGCCCTGGGGAACCCCACCTGTGACTGGTCACCAGCTGGATATAGCTCCATTCCCACCACCTCTGGACTTGGTCGTCCAGCCAGTTTTTAGCCCAGCAAAGAGTGCACCTTCCCAAGCCATGAGCAGTCAGTTTCTCCTGGAGAATGCTGTGGGAAATGACATCAAAGCCTTTACTGAAGTCCAGCAAAGACAACATCCACAGCCTTTCCCTCACCTGCTAAGCAGGTCGCCTGGTCACAGAAGATCAGGTTTGTCAAGCAGGACCTGCCCTGCCCAAACCCATGCCACCTGGACCTGATCCCCTGGTTGTCCTGCATGTGCCACATGATGCCACTTGGGATGATTTGCCTCATGACCTTCCCCAGCACCGAGGTCAGGCTGACAGACCTGTAGTTCCCAGGATTCTCCTTCTGGTCCTCCTTTTAGCTGGATGGCACATTTAGTGACTTCCAGTCAACTGGGGCTTCCCCAGTTAACCAGGACTGCTGGTAAATGATGGGAAGTGGCTTGGAAAGCTCCCTCAGCACCCTTGGATGAATCCTGTACAGACTTGTGTATGTCTGTATGTCTTGTAGTAGGTTGCTGATGATTTCCCATTGGATTAAGGGTCTTCATGCTGCTCCCTGTCCCTGTCTTCCAAATCAGGGCACCCAGAGAACAACTGGTCTTACTACTAAAGACTGAGGCAAAGAAGGCATTAAGTATTTCAGCCTTTGTCACTGTGTTTCCCCCCACACCTAGGAAAGGATGGAGATTCTCCTAAGCCTTCCTTTGGCTGCTATTGTATTTCTAGAAACAACTGTTATTGTCTTTTCCAGCAGTACACGGATTAAGTGCTATTTGGGCTTTGGCCTTTCTGATTTTCTCCCTGCATGACCTCACACCATCCTTGTAGTCCTCCTGAGCAGCTTGCACCTTCTTCCAAAAGCCATAAATGCTCCTTTGTTCCCTGAGTTCCAGGCAAAGCTCTCTGCTCAGCCAGGTTGGTCCTTCTCCCCCTCTGGCTCGTCCTTTGGCACATGGGGATGGATGGTCTGCTCCTGCTGTGCCTTTAGGATTCCCTTCTTGAGAATTTCTGTGCCTTCCCGGGCCTCGCTGACTTCAGGACTGCCTCCCAAGGGACTCTGCCAACCAGACTCCTAAACGGGCCCAGGCCTGCCCTCTGGAAGTCCAAGGTGGCAGTTCTGCTGATCCCACTCCCTACTTCTCCACTATTTCATGATCGTGATTAAAGGATCCTGATTAAATTTGTTGAGCATCTTTTGCAGTATTTAAAGTCCTAACTGAAATAGCCCCCAGAAAGTGCGAGTGGGCTCCAGCCAACCTCTGAGCCAGCCAGCTGGAGCTGTGGGGAGCAGGAACCTCCTGAGCACAGGAACTGGCACCAGTGAGGTGCCTTCAGGGCCAGACCAAGCCCTGGGGGAAGGCTGCTCTTGCAACTTCACTGACCTCTTTGTGCAGCTGTGCAGAGCTGGGATCAGGGGAAGGGGCACGGGGTCCATCCAGCAGGGGATATTCTGAGAATAAGATGACCAGTGAGCAAGAATTGCATTTCACAGAAAAAAAAGGAAAAAAACAAAGGATTTCAACACTTGTTCCCCACTCCAGTAGGAATTCAATTTTGGATAGCCCCAACATGAGGAGAGGAGGGAGGAGAAGGGAGTGGGGGAAAGGATGAGGGGGAAATGTGGAGAAAGCCGGAGAGAAGCGCCTGAGGCAGCTTGGGCTGGGGCAAAGCCAGCATGCCTGAGGTCAGACGTGGGGAGCACTTAATCCTCAGCAGGGCTGCTCATTTCCTCACTGTTTAAAAAAAATACATCTATTTACAGGACCTCTCAGGGAAGGGAAGTTCTGTGAATCAGTGTCTGACTATTAGTTGCTGACCCAGATGAAGGCATTAGCAACTTGGAGTGCCCCTTCCACGTCGGCTCCCCAGGCATCCTGTGAGCTGTGTGCCATTAGAGCCAACCTCACCTGACCTTGCATCACTGCCACGTTGACACAGCACAAGTAATGTCTCTTATGGACCTCAGCTGACCTCAGGGGCCTTTGCTTCCTGCCGTGAAACTCTTCTTTCAAGGTCCTCAGCTTGTTGTAGTGCAAATTCTTTCAGCTTCATGTTAGAAAACTCCTCAGGAGGATGTATTTTCTCTCTGTGCCTCACTGTCCTTGGAGCTTCCCACAGCAACCAAGTTAGAATCATAAAATCATAGAATGGTTTGGGTTGGAAGGGACCATAAAGATCATCCAGTTCCAACCCCCTGCCATGGGCAGGGACACCTTCCACTATCCCAGGTTGCTCCAAGCCCCATCCAACCTGGCCTTGGACACTTCCAGGGATCCAAGGGCAGCCACAGCTTCTCTGGGCAACCTGTGCCAGGGCCTCCCCACCCTCACAGGGGAGAATTTCTTCCTAATATCTAATCTAAACCTACTCTCTCTCAGTTTAAAGTTTCGACTCTCTTTCAGTTTGCAGTTCCTACCCCAAGGTCCCTTCCATCACATAACTGCTCTGCACAGCACCCCAAAATTCATCCTACCAGTTTCCAAGACCTATGGACTGCCGAAGGAAACCTTGAGGCCGCCCACTTCCTGCTAGGTATTAAAGAGGCTCCTCCTTTTCCCCTCTGAAAAAGGATGAGGGGGAAATGTGGAGAAAGCTGGAGAGAAGCAGCTTTCACCGTGAGGCTCCACAGTGCCTGTCCCAGGCTGAAGGGTCACATCCGAATCCAGGCTCTGCCAGTGGTGCCTTCCCTGTGCTCCACAGCCCTGACCCCGGGCCGGGGGAGGGTGGGGTTCAGTCAGGTGCAGCTTCCCTGAGTTCCTCATCCCTTCAACCAGGAAAATCCTTGGAACTCATGAATTAGAGGCCCTTGTGAATTAGGTGAGTCCTAAGTTTTCTTCATGGCATCTTGCAAAGTGCAAGTGCCAGCCAAAGGCACCCCCGGGGGATGAGCAGGTCGGTCCAGCCCAAGGGAGCACGGACCACAGGGGAAGGTGATGCCTGAGTCTGTGGAAATGATGGAGAAACTTCACAATTCGAGTGGTTTCTGGTGAGAATTCGGCACCAGGAGGCACATTTGTGAGGGCACCCAGAGGGGTTTTCAAAAGATCCCGCTGTCCCAATGCATTTGTTTCAGTGGAGGTTGGGGACAGAGGGGTTTCCCAAAGCCCCATTGCTCTCCCCTGGCAGGACAAAGCTGAGCTGAGCCATCACACTCACACTGTTGCCTCTCCATTGCATAAACCAAAACCCATGGCCCAGCGTCTGTGCAGCTCTACCCCATCACCCTGGCCTCGTGCCACCTTCAGGAGCACACAGAGCACCTGGTTTGCACGAAAGCTGCTTTAATAACATTAACCCATGCAAAGCTGTGTCATCTGGTGAATGAGATGCAGCAAAGGGATTCAAAGTAGCAGCTCAGTGTCTTGTGCTGCGTGGTTGTAATGGATTTGGGTCAGCGCTAAGTGCCCTGAAAGTTGATTTATGATCTCATTGAGCCACGGCCTCTGCTACTTGGGAAATTTGAATAACATTTCCAGAAGTACCTAAGTGCTCCTGATCAATTTTACTGCCAAAATTCCATTTGTTTCACTTCCTCTTTTTCCTCCCACTTTCCCCCCCTTATTCCCATTATTGTTTCAGGAGTAAAGAAATGTTGTCAGTGTCACAAATAGCTCTGAAATCATTTGCGTACAGCTTTTTTGGTTTGTTTTTTTTTATTTTTTACCTCAGTCCTCCCAAGGCCTTCATACACACACACCTCTTACCCTCATCTCTACAGCCACTATGGATGCATCAGGCATGGCCTTGGAAAACTTACCTTTTGATAATTTTCAATGGGAAATAGATTTCCCTGGTTTGTTCTGCTTTTGCTTTTCTGCTCTGGCCACTGGAATCCTGAGACCTCATCCTCCTCCTCCTCCTTCTTGTTCTTCTCGTCCCCCAGCAGGGCTTTAAAGGGAAAAGAGATGTGAATTTAAGGATATTTATGCAAATAAGAGGATATAATCCATATAGCAGGAAAGCTGCTGACATGCTTCCATGGCATGGGCAACTGTCCTTGATGGGAAAAAGGAGATTCTGACCTAATGGGAGAGCTTTAGGGTTTGCACCTTCATTTTCTGATTATAGAGGTCAGGAGTGCTCGGGGATTTACATTAATAATAAACATAGAGGGCCAAAATGCATCTGGGAGAGATAGGGAAAATGGACACCCAGAACCTGTTTCCTTGTTGTGCCAAATCTTGATTTGGTTGAAGTGAAATGGAAATACTTCCACAGGCTTCAGCCAGATGGTAATTTAGGGTTTTTTTCTGGAAAAGGTTGTCCCCGTGGAAGAAGCACTATTTCACACTCAGGAGTGACAGAGTCCTTTTTATAGCTGCTCCTTGTTTATAAGCAAAAGTACTTGCATTAACGTTGCAAAAACAAATAGTCTAATGTTATTGCATTTTAAGGGCACATTAACTTGACAGAGCAGCCAAGTTTGTTGACTAAAATGATTTACACAACTCTAAGGCCACTAAACAAGTATTTCTCAATGTCTCAGCAGCAGCTCAAGGGAGCAGAAGCTAAAAATGCCACAGCTCAACAAACAGTTCTGTGTTCTGCTGTTGATAAATACATCATGCTTCTTTGCAATTAGGACTTTCAGAGTTGTTTTAAAGGAAAAAAACCCCAAACAACAAAAATCAACAAACAAGCTGTAATTAAATAAATAACATGAATGATTTCTAAGTGCATACTGTCCTCTTTCCCTCCTTCCATTCCCCTCACATTATTCCATCACGACTGAACAAATCATCTGCAGTTTGCCCAGGATTCCCTAATTACCTTCAAACTGGCTGCTGGCTGGCCAAGAGGCAGCGCCTGGGATGGCCTGTTCAACACAGCAGCCCTTTGCCTGGCAGGAACAGGTCACTCCAGGTGTCAGGAAACTCCTTTTACACAAGCTGATGATCCAAGGTTGCCTGAGGGACACAGAATGTCCTCCACCAGCAGATAGCTTGATGGGAGGTGAGCGTGTTCACACCACACAGACAAGGTAAGCACCTCCCGGGGCCAGCCCTAAGACCAAGAGCCTACACATGGCCACGGAGCCTTCTGTGGAATTCCAGTCACAGGGGCACCCCCTGATCTGTCAAGCTGCAGTGGGAATAGGTCCCTGTCAAAGGCTGTCATCCATCAGAGCTCAGTCGGGATCTCCACCAGCTCCCCAGAGGGAAGCGTCCAGGTGCCTTGCCAAGGGAGCCGTACAAAGTGGAGATAGTTCCTTATCAAACCAGGCAAAGGGCTGGTAAAGGGAGCAGAGGAGCTGAATTGAGGAAAACAGTGTTCTGGCAGAGATCCAGTGCTGAGCACAGTCAGTCGAGGGACTCATTAACAAGGCCATTACTTGATTCCTTCACATCTGGCAAAACTTGCATAAAAGACGCTGTTCAACCAAAAGCTTACTTGGTTTTTCGAACTGGAGGATAAAATTCAAAGTCTTCCATCATACAAAGGTCAAGCAAGGTGACCTTAGAATCATAGGAGCATCACAGAATCATGGAAGGGTTTGGGGTGGAAGGCACCATAAAGATCATCCAGTTCCAAGCCCCTGCCATGGGCAGGGACACCTTCCACTAGACCGGGTTGCTCAGAGCCTCAACCAACCTGGCCTTGAAGACTTCCAAGGATGGAGCATCCACAACTTCTCTGAGCAACCTGTGCCAGTTGTGAAGGATTTAGAAACGTTGAAGACTATGAAAGCAGTAATTTAAAAGATTTGAAAAGCTTTTGTCCCTGCCAGAAGTGTTGGAGAGAGAGAGTGGGAAAGCGTGCTCTGCAGCTGGACTCCAGGCAGGGAAAATATCAAGCAGCACTACGCTGTGCTGTCTGTTTTGGTAATTTCTATGGCCATAGCTGCCAAACAACAGAGATCCTCACTGATATGCTGACTTCCAGCAGGCCTGGGGCAGCATGAATGCAGCCAGATTTCACAGCCCCAGAAAGAGATGAGAACCAGTGGTTTATGTCATCCAGTCACATAAAACACAAATATGTCCTAATGGAGGCATGCAAAGTACTTGCTTTACTTCCTCTCCTAAGCCAGCTGAGAATATGTTTTGCTGCTGCAGTAGAAACGGCCAAACCGCTGAATGTCACGTTTCAGGCACACATCTTCCATCATACCCAGCCTGTCTGTTCCCTTGGTTTTCCTTATTTTCTCTGCAAGGCAGCAAGAAAGCTTCACTGTAAGGAGACAGACGTCTCACACACTTGATTCTCACTCAGGCCCTTCCATGCATATTCACCACACACGTCTCTCCTGCCATAAGAAGATGCCTGGTCTTTTGCCTGCGATATGATCATTTGCCAGAAATCATTTTTAAACAGAGCAGACAATGAGCCTGTTACTTGGAAATGTTTTCTGATAATTATGTTCTGTCATCCTGAGCCGAAGTGATGTAACGTTTGTGCTCAAACAGCTCCTACACGGATGCTGCCCAAGCCCCATTCTCCCTGCGAATATTTGGTGAGCAGTGAAAGATGAAGAAGGGAAACACCACTTGGAGTCACACCGGCAGTATTTCCATGATGCAGGAAGAAGGCTGTGAGCTGAACTCTCTTGACATAAACACCAATGGGGGATAAGTCAGTACTCTTGAAATCGGGGTGTCACCTTATTTCAACATCAGACTCAAGCTTGATGTGAAAGTTCAGTCAGAGCTGAGCCTGGCTCCACAGTTTATAGTATTTATCTAACTCAGGAGCCAGCATGATAGTAAAATGTCTCAGTTGTCTCTTTAATGTGGATAGTTTATATCCAAAATTGCATTGAGCAGTTGGAGGGTGGGAAGGAGGGCAAGTCACAGTTTGGACCAGCTTTTATTGGTTGCACAGGGAACTGCCTCTGGGGAGCTTCTTGGGGAACAAGACCCAGAGAGAGGCTCCAGAGCAGGGATGAACTCTGGCCTTGGAGGCCAGGGGAGAGGCAGGAGAGGAATGGGGAGGGAGAAACATGTGCATACAGAAGGGCAAAGGCACTTGGAATTTCCCAAAAAATATATGCTACAGGGCAGGAGGCTCAAATGAGAAGGGCACAGGCCAAGCCTGGCACAGGAGACAGCTCAGCCCTGCTGCCCTGGGAGGAGACAGGAATTTATCCACAGGCAACACACTCTGCCTGCACTGCTCAGCTTCCCCCCTGCTCCCTCCCTCTGTGCCTGAGGACACTGCACATCTCCTCTGCAAGGGCTACAGCCCAAACCCCAGGGGCCAGGCTTCAAACTGTGGCAACACATTCCCCGCTGAGGGCTGTGAAATGGGATCCTGGCACCGCAGCTGGAGGGACTGATCCCTGCTTCCAGAGAGGCTGCTGAGGGGCCAGATGGGCATAGGGGGAACTCCCCCAGGCATTCAGTGACTGGCTACTGAGCCACACAGATCCCCTCCTGTAAAGGTCACTGTTATTTTAGGTTCATTAATAAAATTATCTTAGACTGGGCTGAAAGCCGCTTCACTATGGAATTATATCCGAATCCTCTTCAGTTTGGGGGTGGGGGGACAGCAAGCAAAATCTCAACAATTTGCAAAATTCCCCTCTGAGACACACAGCTATGCACATGTATTTTTAAATATCAATTTGCATGTTATCTGGGATGGAAACATACATTTACACGCATATGTGTATAAAACCCAAGAGACTTTTTCTAAAGACGTCGAAGTGTGGCAGAAAGTTGTCCCACGTCCCCTCAGGCAGGGCTCTGAAATGCCTCTCTTGGCCAGATGGTATTCCCTGCCCTTCTCTGCTGATGTGTGAGAAGGTGATGGAAGTTTGTGCTTTCCCAAGAGCACGACCCCTCGGGAATTTCCAAGGAATTTGTGCTGCCCTCCTGACACAGACTCAGCAGGGGACGGACCTGCCACAGGCAAGACCGGGGGAGATGAGGCCAGGTGACCCCAAGGCCGGAGTGCTGCCGTGTTAGGCACAAAAAAAGCCAGGCTGTCACCCAGAGGGTGCTGCAGCTGAAGGTTTTGGGTGCAGTATCAAGCCTGGCACATCCCAAACCAGCCACAGATCCCAACGCAGATGTGCTGTGGGTGGCACAGGCACAACGGTGCGCTTGGACCAAAACCACGTCCCCCCACAGCTGCCGTGGAGAGTGCCTTGGCTCCCTGGGATGCTGGCAGGAGCTAATGAGGCCTGAGGCTCTGCTTTATCCCTTTGCTTGGTCTTGGTTATCCAGAGCCAAGATCTTCTCCAGGACACCGTGACAAATACCTTGTCTAATGGCTCTCCCTGAAAAGCCAGGATTTTCTGCGTCATCGCCAGACGGTCTCGGAGGCAAACCCGAGTGATTCAAGCAGAGAGCAAATGCCAGAGAGGGGATGATTTCACTGCATTATTGAACACATATTGGGCAGATAAGCCTAGCAACAGGGCCCCTGTCTGCAGGCTGACTCCCAACCATCAGCCACTGCTGTGGCTCCCTGTCATTCAAGCGCATGAATAAATAAATGAACTCCTATAGCTTTTCTGCAATAAGCAGAATATTAGCAGTGGCTCTCAAGACGGTCTTTATCAAAGGAAGCAGCATTTATGCTGGAGAAATCGATCTAAAAATAAATGATTATCACTCATGTATACATAGAAATACCAAGGGCAAGATATGACTTTCTATAATGCGAAATGACTCATTTTCCCCCTGAAGTTTTGGTGAGTGTTGAAGAAACTGCTAAGAGTGAATCACTCCAAATGGCCACTGGGTGATTGGCTGAGTTTGAACTAATCCCGGGGAGAGCTGACGCAAGGGCCAGGAGCCTGGGACTTGGAATGCCTCGGCTATTTGCAGGGCTAGGATGGCAGACATTAGCACTCAGTTGTCACCAGCAAATCTCAGATTGCTCTGACAGGTGGCAGATTGCAAGACGTGAATGGCTACAGCTTCCAGGGCAACATTTCTGCTCATGGAAAGTGGGATGAGGCCAAGGGAACGGCCCGTATTTCTTCTTTGTGTGTATATACATATGTCCACACTCTTGCATAAACAGCTGTAAAAAACAAGAGCACGTCTCCTACGGATCAGCCAGCTAACTTGAACCCTCCTTTATACTTGCTAACTCAACCCCTAGGTGAGAGGTCAAGCTTTCTGGGAGTGTAGCCGAATTTCCAGCCTCCAGAACAAGCCCAAAAACGTTCTGGTGAGTTACCTTCAAACTTTGGCAGCACGAGAGGATTCAGCAATTCTGCAGATAATCGTGGGCGTGTGTGGAGCCCCCCCGCTCACTGGGTTCAAACCACTCCTGCAACAATCAGTGACCACAGTATGATGCTTAAAGGATTTTTTCTTTTCAGTTACCTCAGTGAGGTCTGTCCTCTGTGCCATTCCCAGGTATCCAGGTCAGCATGGATGCTGATCAGCACCCCAGGGAACGGCACAAGCCCTGGGGAGGGGAGGCATTCCCTCTCTTCCTGCATGCAGCCCGTCTGGACAGCGGATTACTTGTGACAGCACCAGGGGAAGAGCTTTCTCCTCTCTTCCCAGCGGCACAAGTGGAAATTGAGGGCGGCAGGACGGAGCAGGCATGGCTGCAGAGTGCTAAGCAGGCACACAGCAAATTCCTGACTCACTTAGGAGTGCCTCCCCCAGGGCACAGGCATCTCACGCGCAAATATCAGCTTCACACTGGAGACGTGTCCCGAGGAGGGAGGTGAAAGAGAAGCAAGCCACGACTTTCCGGATTAGTTCACAGCTTTTTGCAGCCTCCCTTTAAACTGGGATCAGAGCAGCCTAATTGCTGGGGAAGGAACGATCCCCAGAAAGCTCTGGCTTCCAGAGGCACCCAGCAGCCTCCATAAGCAATGTGAGTGTACCCGTGCCTGTCGATAGCACATCCCAGCCATGCAGCATCACACCCTTTAGAACGGGCTGAAACAGCAGTGTGTGGATGCCTGGGAATTGGCTTCACATGGAAATTCGTGCTCTACAATCTGCTAGGGACAATTCCCATCACACGGCCCAGCACCTGCCACGTGTTCAGGTTCCTTACACTCCACTAACTCAGTTGCTGAACCTGAGTCCCACACAGGCTTTACACCTTGCTAAGAGCCTGGCTGTCTTTCATTTCCCACTCCCGGAGCACAGAGTCAACACAGCTTGCCCTGTATTTCACAGGGAACTTAGTGAAAACTGGTTACAGTGGGGTAGAAGTTTTGTGGTGGGTCATAAGACAAAATAAAAATCAAACCAAACCAATCTAAGGAAAACTTTTTATGGAGAAGTGTTTCCGCAGATGACAGAGCAGTCAAACAAAAGGGCTTTCAGAAAACAGAGAGAAACCTCTTTTGACTAACACAGTCTGCCAGAAAGAATGAAATCCTGGCCGGATTTTAAAAATGAAAGGGAAATACGGATATTTCCACTACACAGAGATTTTGTGTGACTTTAGTATAACTAAAGTGGTTTAACTCTCCCTTTGAACTCTCACTTCTCCCTCCCTCCAAAGGCGGAGAGATGACAGGAACACCTGCAGTTCCTCCCACTCCCAAGGGGCATCAGCAACTCAAACACATGGAACAAGTAGGGATTTTAAGCACATGAATTATTTGCTAGAAACATTCATTTCCACTTGGCTAATTATCCTCAGACCTACTTGGATGACTATAAATTCGTTCATGATTATGAAACAAGAGAGGGATGCAGCTGTAGTTCATCCTGTATGCAAACCCTTTGCACAGCCAGGATGGAGTCAACCCTTGTCCCACTGCAAGAGCTGTGCAGCTGCTCAGCCACAGCCAGCTGCTGCTAGGGCAGGGAAAAGGGTCGGGATCTCTTAGCCAGCCTCACACAGGAGTTAAACAGAACTGCAAGACACTCATTTTTTTGCTGCCATGAAGTTATTCAGTTGCACTTCCCAGTCCCGTGGCACCTGATGGTCAAAGCTATGAAGAAATGTCAAACTAACCATAGGAACCCTTCCAAATATTGATATATTTGCATTATACCTGCTTAAGGACAGCCTCAAAAAAACCATGCAAATTCCTCAAGTAAGTGGAGCCCTCAGTAGCTGGTAACTCACGTGGTTTCCAATGAAATTAAGGTTTCTGGGTCCTTCTGGGACAAATTTAAACCATTCTGCTCTTAGTGATGCAGCTTATCTAGAGGGAAAGATAAAGTAAAAAAAAACAGACGAGCTGACTGCAAATCCCACTGCACCCCAACTCTCTGTAATTTCAGAAAAAGTGGGTGAGTGTTAACTACAGTTTGCATTTTCCACTAGAGGACATTCAAAGGACAATTATATCAGTGACTGAGAAGAGCTCATAAATTACACAGGTGAGATCTATAACTGTTTGTAGGTGAGGCAGGAGACTTCAACATAACATTCATATTTAACAGAGTCACGTTTCCCTTCGTATAACAGGTTGTAGTTGAACCCTGAAGAACAGATTCTTGCATGAAGAATTTTGTTAAGTACATCCCATTTTCAAAAGCTGAGATTCTCCTTCGGAGAATAATTAAGTATGCAATATATGGTCTAAAACGGCCAGGAAAGAGCTTGAAAATATAGAAAATTGAAAGGAAATTATTTCAAACTGGAGTGCTCTGGAAACTAAGTTATAAATGCTTTTGAGAACCTGCATTTATTACTTGCAATAAATAACTTTTCTTCCAAACACGCCTTTGTGTGAGAGATTAGCAGTGCAAGTGGAGCATATTTCTGCTGTGCAGAAGTTACTTATTTTAGAATAATGGACGTCACAAATTGGCCCTGCATAGCAACACTCATTGGAAAAAGATCACAGCTCCACTTAACACAAAAGTGCAATCTTGAAGCCCATTGAAACTGAAGTCTCTTCACAGGGCAAACACTGAAGTAGCTCCTCATTTGCGTAAAGCCGGACAATTGTTCCACTTCCATACACAAAAAATTGCTGAGATATCTGCTATGCATGGGGAAAGGCTCATTAATCACATTACAGCAAGTGAACATCCCAAGGTTAAATCCTACTGCTGCGGAGCACTTCAGTGGTTTATAAAAGTCATCTAAATGGGATTTATATCTGCAAATCTTCACGGTGCGCTGAAGATTTGGAGCTTACCTTTAAACTCGAGGCACTTTGTTTTCCCCTGTAAGAAAAGCACAGCTCTGAAAAACAAATCTAGATACATAAGGTTTAATTCTCCACTACATTAAGCCTGTTTCACAGCTGTGTCACTGCAGTGAAAATCAGTGGAGTAGCACTGGTGAAAAAAACCCAACATCATGATCATGAGAACTAGCCCAGGCTCTTTTAAAGGCTGTTCATGCAGCCATTCCACTCAGGTTTTCTTCAGCTCCCTTTGGATAGCTGCTGTGTGGCAGGAGGATGTAGGAAAAAAAGGCTGTGAGATGGCAAACCTTTTTCCACCCTTGTTTGCTTGTTTTATGGCATTCCTGTCTTGCTGCCTCTGCATCATAACTCTGCTTTCCTTCAAGGAAAAGAAAACAATGAGACCTACATTTATCCTTACTAAGCGAGCAGCCTTTCCTTACAGATTTTTTTTTTTCTCTCCTGTGAGAAGCAATTACACCTGAATTTGTTCTAGTGCTGCTGACCAGCCAGGAGGATGGCTGGGAGCACGGGCTGGGAGCCAGAGTAGCTCTGATGGGACCAAGGGGATGCTGCTGATTTACACCCACAGGGGACCTGTCTCGAGAGCTTTGCCGTCGGGCAGGTCATTTCACTTGTGGAGTCTCCACTGGCAGACTTAAGTTTCCCCTCAGAAATCAGACAAAGCTGCTCAAAATCCCACAGACCACTTCAAAGTCACCTTGAAATCTCCTGTGAACAAAAAAGGGGCAGCTCCTCTGCTTGTCACCAGTCACACGTGTCCCTGCCAGTGCCCAGTGTCTCCCACCCAGCCCATACCAGCTCCCACCCACACTGCCCCAGGACGTCCTGTGTGGGGCCAGATCCACCCATCAGAGACAGCTGATAAAGCACATGTGCTGGGCTTCCTCCTCATTCATCACACCAGAAGCTGTTCTTTTGTGGTCGGGACCCAGACATGAGAAGCCTGAGTTGCTGTTTAAATTTGCCACGAGCTCCCTGCGTGAAATTAGGGAAGACAGTCGAGCCCTCTGGCTCTCGATTGCCTGTTCCTGATGCTGGCAGCACAGCTTGTCCTCTCATCCACCCTCTCTCTGGTGCACCCACTTTTGGGGACACAGGGTTTTATACATGGCCTCCCTGGTAGGACCTACCCCATCCCATTTCACTGTGTGAAGCTCCATTTGGAGCTTTAAAAGCAAAGGTGGTTTGCACCCCTGTGCCTACAATCGGGTAAAGACACCAGAATGTGTCCCAGAGTTTGGTTATAATGAGAGCAAGTGGCAGGAGAGCCGAGTTATGGGCTGCAGAGGAGGCTGGCACAAGGCAGCTGGCAGCAAGGAATTACCTGGGCCAGAGGAGCAGCTGAGTGGAAGAAGGTGTGTGCAGGAGCACAAACCTGCTTAAAGAGCGTGAGCCACTCCTGCAGCCATGGCTCTGGAGAGCTGAGAAGGGAAAGGAGATGGGATGACTGGGCAAAATCCTGGGGAAGAGTCAAGAGCTCTGAAGGGACAGAGCAGTGCCAACACCAGCTTGAATTTTTCACACCTCTCTGACTGAGCCAAGAAATGTTATTTCTGTGAAGTGCTCTGTGTCATGGTGCTCTTTCGCCCAGGACAGAGTGCTCTAAACCCAGATCTGCCACCTCCCCGAGACATGGCCCCGCAGCTGAGGCTGTGCTCACGTTGGACACAGCCCTGAGAAGGGGTCCCTGCTCTGAGGGGGGGTCTCTGATCACATCCCCAGCAGGCACCGCTGCAGTTGTGATGTGTGTGTGTGGCTGGCACAGCTCAATCACCCTTCGTTAGATTAACAACCTCTGCAAAGGCCACTTTGCAGCTGTCATGTCACCCGTCCCAGCCCTGGGTCAGACTCTTAATTTTAGCAGCCCCACATACCTTCAGGGCTACTTACAAGGTTAGAAACAGGGGATTGCCAAGTGAAAACTGTGAGTAGCCAGACCCACCCTAAGTTTCTTCATTCCAGAGGTGACACAGCTATAACTGGACCCTGGCAACGGGAAGAGTGAGAGAGCTCCAGAAGGCAGCTAGGAGGCATGTGCTTGGGGTTTCTGATTCAGCCTCCCTTCTTCTGGAGGTGAAAGTGAAGTGCCAGGACTCCCAGGAAAATGACAAAGCACAAAGATGAACTGCAGGGATTCAGCCAGTGACAAGGTAATGAATGAGGTAGAGAGGAAACTCTGCCTGGAAGACTCTTTGCTCATCTGCAGCTGGATGAATTCTGCCTCCCAATAACCCACTGGCAACAGGGTGGGCTTGAGATTTTCTGCAGTGTCCAATGAAGTACAAGATTCAGCACTAGTCTGTGGGGTCGTGGGGCCAGGTAGAAAGGAATGAGGTGAATAAATTACATATCAGGAATAAAACAAGGTAAAAAGTTAGCTTTGTCAGTGGTCAGAAGGCCAGAAAGGAACACATTTAAGCACAGTTTGGCCATTTCTAATTCAGATATTTCCTTCCCTGGTGTATGAGGAAGCAGCCAGACAAGTGAGTTTACCCAGCTCCTTCCATACCAGTTCCCACCAAGCTCCACTGTATTATGAGCTGAACAGCCAGCTCCAGCACTGACCTTTAAAGCACCAAAAAAAAATCCTTTCCAACCACTCTGTAAACAACAGAGCCTTCTATCCTAAGGACAGGCGGCTGGAGACGCCCAGACCATGTCCATAAAGTGTATCAGACGTGCCCAGGTCTGTCCTCTGGCACCAAGGCCAGCCAGCATGAGATGCTTCCAGTCTACTGAACTTCCTTATCAGCCAAAATAAGGCAGTTTCATCTCACATGTCTACCAAGAATGGTCTCCGGGCTCTGCTGGCTTCCAAGCCATGCCTGGGAAACATCTGAAGGACCACAGATGTGCTTTGGACAGTATAGATGCCTCAGCCTTAATGTCTGGGAATGTGCTCTGGCATCATTTAATTAAGTAGCAGAGAAGTAGCTTGAGGTGCTGAAGTGCTGCAGCTCCAGCCAAAACCAGGGGACAGTTCCAGGCAGCCCCTGGCAGCCAGCCCTTCAGTGGCTGGAGCAGCCCAGAGAACAAAGCAGCTTTCTAAAGATGTGTCAACTTCACTGCCCCAGAGCATATCCTGGATGCCTCTTATCTCCTATTAGCGAATGATGAGGGAGTGATCCTTTCTCACACCCCCATTGCACCCTGGTTCCCACACAGAGGAAATCTGAGTGCACAGGCTGAGCTAGACCCATGTCACTGCCTGTGCAAAATGCAGATGCAGCTGCAGGGATCCAGAAAAACTGGGAAATATCCTCCTAAGGACTCTGCCTCTCCTCACGCTTTCTGAAGAGCTCTACCTCACCCTGCCTTTTGCCCCAGCTTTCTGGCCAGTCATCTTCTATGGCTGGGTCATGGAATCAGCCCTGATCCTAGCTGCACCGATGATGACAGCATGTCACTAATTAATGACAGCCATGTCAGCCTCCCAGCAGGGAGCTGCACACATGCCGTGGATTTTTAACATCACTCAGTAAACAGTGGTAATGAAACATGATAAAAAATGCCAAATGCTTAGCCCTGATACGATGCCCAGACAGGTTTGAGTGCCTTTGGCAGACAAGGGAGAGGGTGAGCTCCTTTTCTTTGCCATCACAATAACCCAGCCGCCTCACTAGAATCGTATCTGCAAGATCTCAGAACTAAGCAGGATGTCCTGTTCATAAATCAAATCCCAGCAGACCTCTCCCTCGACAGGCTTTTCCCTTCCTGGACTGGACTTTCTGGAAACTTAACATTTAAGATTCTAATCCTGCAAACATTTGTACGCATTATTTCCTACCTAGAGGCCCCATCACTGAAGTCAGATCTATGCACAAACGTTGACCAGGAACAGATTTTGTAAAGTTCCTTTTCAGCGCATTACCTATTTCTAAACAAGTATCTGTATTTTTCCACATGACCTCATAACTCTGGGGCAAAAAGAGAACCGTATACGCCCACTGAGTGACTTTACAATCAGTCCTCTCAGCTGCCTTGCCCTGCACCAGATTTGGGATGTGCCCTGTGGAGTAGCTCAGATATAGCTCAAGCCGGTTGCACTTCCCTCCCTATTATTTGAGCAATAATAGCTGATGGGGAGGGTATTTCCTGAGAGTCATCTGGAGAAAATGAGGGCTCTGCCTCAGGCCCATAATTCAGCGAGGAATGTACTGCCAGGATGTCAGTCCCACCCTGTCCCCCTGTGCTGGGCCCACCGCTGCTGCAGCAAGTGGCTGCTTGGTTTGGGGTTTTCAGGTGCAACAAACACCTCAGACCTACATTCGTGTTTTCCTCAGCGAGCTGCTTCTCAGGTTTCCAGAGTGACTGGTGGTTTTGGAGGCACAGGAAGCTGCTCTACTTCCAGAGGGAAATTTTGCCCCGAAGGGCCAATGAATCACGGGATGTCAGGCTGCAGAAGGGGAGGTGCAGGCAGTGTACAACAGACAAGATACACAGTCTATGCAGGATTGCTCTCATGTGCCATGTGTCGATTGCTGTGGTCTCCCCAGGACACACAGGAAGATCTATGAGCAGCAGGGGCTGCACTCAGCACTTGAAAAATCCCTGCATCATATGGGAACAAATTTACCAATCCAGCTACACATTCGGAGCGACTGTTCTGAGCCATAAACTGCCATCCACAAGCTGAGCTTCTGGCTACATTGAATTCCCAGAAAGCTGCACAGCAATCAGAGCTCTCAGAGGAATCTGTGCACTTGTTTTATACCAGCATTTCTTTCACTGACATGTCATTCTTTGCTTTTCACAGAACCATTTCTTGCTTAAAATTGTTATGACAGCAGGACTTATTCTTCTCAGCAGTTATATATAAACATATTTGCACATGCCTATACATATGTAGGTGAATCTTTCCTGCTTTCTTTTTTTCTTAACAGAGAAATTACATTTTTAAAAAGCCAAAGGGATTTCAAAAACCTTGGATTCAAATCTGGAAAAGTGGCAGTAGTGGATAAGCTGGGGAGCATTCTGTTAGCTTTATTAATGTGAAGTGTGAGAAAGAGAAAATATTTTTTCAGGTCTGTACCTGTATGACTACAAATGATGCAGCACAGCTCTGGCAGCCTGCAGAGCTCATTGCCACAGGACAGCAACCTGTTCTCAGGCTGGGTAGGATTGATGTGGAATATTTGGAGCCATGGGATATTCTCTAAAAACACTGCTTGCTGCTGCAAATTAGAACTCTTCCCCTAACTTTACCAGAGAGCTGTTGCCATCAGCAGAGGTTTCAGCTGCAAAGGTTCCTGTGGACACAAGGGCACCAGGACTTACAGGCCTTGGTTCCACAATACAAGGCCACTAGCAGCAGTTCTGGCTCAGGCAATTGACACTGCCCTCCCTTCTTGTCCCCTGTGCCACCCCCTCACACCACCAAGCACGGCTGTCTGTAGGGCCACGTCTGGAGCTGGCTTAGGGAATGGATGGAGCAGAAAAGCAAGTAGAGAAATTGCACAGAATACCCACAGCAAAGAAACCTTGGGGTTTGACCCAGCTCGGGGGTCTTGGCAGCACTGGCCAAAAGCAGGTGGGCAGCACAGGAGGAGGCAGGTGAGCCACAGTGTGAGGCACAGGTGAGAAGCTGAGGGCACCCACCACTGGCTGTGCTGCCAAAGATGCCACAGTGCAGAAGCACAGTCTGGCTCAGCTCCCCTGGCACACCATGAACAGGGCAGCTGTACTTGGTGCCTCTCCTGCACGCCCTTTTGGCCTAAAACCACCTATGTCCCAGGGATTTCCCGAGCCAGCTGCAGTGTCCATAACCCTTCTGGTGATGCTCAGTGGATTTCCCTCCACAAACTTGTCTAAGCTCCTCCTGGATCCACACAAACTTCCTTAGCATCTACAACACTTCCTTAAGGGAGAGAGCTGCTCCATCACCAAGTCATGGGATGGGAACAGCCAGTGGTGTGGCAGAGGTGGGCCCAGGCAGGGAACAGAGACTCGTGTGCCTCCTGGCAGGAGTCCACAAGGCCCTGCTGAGGGCTGTGTGGCACAGACCAGGGGCAGGCTGGCCCCTCGCACTGGGCATGGTGGTGGGGGCTGCTCTGGGGCAGGAGAGACACCGGAGTGCCTTCTCCTGGCAGAGTGTGAGGCAGCGGCCAAGGAATGTTTGTCAAAAGCCAAGGGGCCGGCTCATGCTCCAGAGCAAACAACAGGGCTCAGGAACAAGTGTTCTGTCCCCCTCCTCTTCATAAGAAAAGTAGCTATTCCCCAGACTTTCAGCATTTTCCCTGAGAGCCTCTGGTGGTGTTCCCTGCTGGAGGCAGGATTCTGGCTTGTGGGTTGCGATTCTACCTGATAGAGATGTGCCTGTCTGCACAGTCCCACCACGTGGAAACAACCTGTCTGTGGAAGAACTGCTCTTACTGTTGCCTCAGCACTGATCAACTGCACGTTTTGGGTGGGAATGTCTGTGTTGCTGCTGAGGTGAGTTATGGCAGTGTCAGGTCGTTCAGCATCCAGACGGTTTTGACCTCTTCCACTTGCCACTTGAACAGCAAATCCTGGCATTTCACACTTCCCCTGAACAAAACATCAAGCCTTTTGCAGAAGCAGAATTTTCAAAGAGGCCAAATCCCCTGCCATGACGAAACCAACAGCATTTCTATATTTGCTTCAGTTTGTGTCTCTTTATTTGAAATTGCATCTAACACCCTAGAGTGGCTGAAACTCTGGACGTACAAATCAATTGAAACTGAGTCACTGGGCTTGATAAAAGCAAACAGACGTCATCATAACGGGAGTGAAGCCCTGCTTCAAACCTCAACCACCCTGCTGAGTTACAAGATTAATTAGAGGAATGTATGAAACTGAAACGAATAAAGCAACCATTAAACATGTTGCTAATATTTAAAGAAACTTGGCCAAAAAAAGAAAAACTAGCTAGTGGACTCATGTTTACATTGTAAAACGTAAATTTGCAGTGTTAACTTACTCCAGAATGAACAAACAAATATTTTAAGCAGGCAAGAAAAATGCACATACTTTCAGCAAACACTGACATCTTCTTACACTGGGGAAATTCTTGTCATGCTTAACCTAAGTGTGACACAATGCCTTGTAATAATTATCCATTACTGAAGCTTATCTGGGCTTGCTGATAGCCTGGTGTTCCTGTAGCACATAAAGCAGTGCATATTTCACCCCATTTTTATCTTGGACACCACTGTATTTAATCCCTAGGAGGCCCAAGTGCATAAACCAAGAAACACTTGGGTGCTTCGAATGACTCACTTGGGGCTACAGTCAGTCTTTGTAGAGCTGAAAAATCTATCAAGTCAGATACCTAAAGCAGGGCAGGATGAGTATTTACTAAATATCCATCTCAGGAGCTGAGGGTTTGGTCCCCCTCTTCGAGTCTCACCAACGGGGAAGTCACTGTAAGTGACTCCCACAGATACTCCAAAAAATTACCCAGAAAAAAGTCAGGGTTTCTTTTAAATTATTAAATCTGTGATGTCTCACAGGCAGATGCTCCTGTACTGCTGGGAAGTGGATCCTGTGCTGAGAATGGGAGAGAGGAGGGGTAGATGGTGACAAAGAGGACAAAGCCTCTATCTAGGGAATCATAAAAGTAGTTATTGATGGTACAGGCTTGATTCAGTTGATAAAAGTTTCACCTCTTTCTGCCTTTTTTCTTCAGAGAGCATCTACACTGGGTTACATCAGTGGGCCTGTCTTTTATGCTGATGTAGAGAAGGGATAACACTTCCCACTCACCACAATTCCTTTTATTTGGAATAGCAGTTAGAAAGTACTATTTATCCTCCGAGCAAAAAAAACCCCTGTTACAAAATCTCAGCAGCAGAACCTGAAGGTCTTTATTTATTCCTTGAGCCCTGGTATGTAGTCCAAAAATTTAAGAATATTGTTGAACAAGTCAGACAACAGATGCATGGGGAACAATGAGGAGATAGGGAAGATAGTAGTGAAGATAAACAGCCATGTTACATATAGTCTTCTCACTTTCAACAGATCCACATTTCCAAGCCACAGAATGCAATTTTCATGCTGTCTCTAGACATAAGGATAACTGCTCTTCAGGAGCTACTTTGTGTGTTAAACAAATATGACATTTACAGAGTGTTTTCTCTCAGTACTTATTTGTTATGTCCTGAGCTAATGACCTTAAAAATTGCTCTCTCCGATGGCGTTAGTGTGAGACGATTTCCAAAAAGCATGAAATTGCAATAAACTGTCAAGTTTGCACAGGTGCACTGCAGATTAAGAGCTCAGCCACAGAGCCATTAAGATCTATGGCAAAACGCCCAATGGGACCAAGATCAAACCTTTAGAGTGTTTTAAAAAATGTCATCATTAGGACAGAGATGCCTTCCCAGGAGTTCCACATAATGCTGGATTTTTAACCATACCCTTCCGCAGTGCTCCTCTGAGATGGCAGCTGCTGGAATTTCCTATTCATCTCTAAATAGATGAAGCAAATATTAATTCTGCTGCAGCAAGGATCAGTGGCACATCCTCACTGAGCTACACTACAGAAGCCTTCAAATTCTTCCTCACCTGCAGGGACAGGCACCTTAGAGGTACAAGAAGCCCATTTGCACTCATTGCACAGGGACATTTTTACCTACTATGAAAAACTCTAAGGAGCCAGCTCTTGGGAAAAAATTGCGCATCAAAAGGTGGATTTCTCACCAGTAACTGTCTTCTCTGCAGTCACGCAAGTTTCATTCTTACCCCACCACGTTTCCACCTAGAACGACTCTGGCCCAGGGAAATTCCACTAGCTAGTGTGGCCAAGGGCAACAGTGATGGCCTGAGCTGCTGGTCTGCAGAGAGAAGGTGGGGAAAGAAAGCAGCTTTGAAAATCTCCCACTGCTTTCCCTGATACTTTCCTGGAAGGACAGGCATGTTTCCTTTTAACTGCCTGGGAGTGAACTCCAGAATATCCCAGCCCGAAGAGCCAAGAGATACGCTCCAGGGTGCACAGGCAAGTGCAGAACCCTTGGTACAGCAGGAACACGGGCAGAGATTTGGTTTGCAGTGCTCACACACGGGGTTGGCTCTGCCAGGAACTGAGGTGAGGAGCAGAGCGTTTGTAATGGCTTGGGAATGCCTTTCAGTGCTTCTCATCTGGAAAATGACATCATCAATGCCGAGGTTACGTTTTGCTTCAGTTCTCTGTTGGCAAACTCCCATTTCTGTCCTTTTGTGCTGTTGGCTTTGCTCTGTATCATAAGTCTTACAACACAAAGGAGAACAAAGAGAAAGAATAAAACCCGATCCAACTTTTTTCCCCAAACATTCCACACTGGTTTTCTCAAGAGAAAACCTGGGATGTTCACAGAAACCCATACCCTGTGTCATGCTGTTGAGCACATACTTTCAGTTAGTTCTTCAAATATTTTTGTAAGATAGAGAAGTCAAGCAGGAGGTGGGAAATGACCAAAGTTGAGGGCGCACATGCTCAGCAGGCTGAGTCACCCCTGAACCCAGCCAGCTGCCTGCACACAGCTCCCCTGCTGCTCAGCTGCACATTAGTTCTGCCTTTGGGCGGAAATTCTGTTAAACAGGACATAATAGGTGCTACTTCTGTAGCATTCCATTGCTGACGTTGTCCTGGCCTGCTGTGGCACAGGCTCCTCAAGCCCTGCAGCTGATAGCTGGCAGGGCATGATGCTGAAGGTGCTTTCTGCAAGCCCATCACACAACTCCAAACCAGACCAGCATCAGGTGCTGCTGACAAGAGACAGCTCTATCCCAGCCAACACAGCAGTTCCCAGTCTTTTCCAATACAAAGGCTCGTACACATCTTCTAGTGCTTAATGGACAGGGGAGGAAAGAGAGCAGAACAGAGGAAGATGCTTGTCTTCATGGAAAACAGTAAAAAGGGCAAGAAATGCAAAAATATTCCCATCATCAGACAACTATAAGACCTTCTTCCCCGTCTCTGTTGTTGTATCCTTGGCCTTGGCTACTATTCTGAATTCAAGGACAGGGATATTTTCAAGGTAAAAAAAACAAAGCATCCCCTGCAGGGCAGAGGAAGGAAGGGAACCACAGCGAGCCCTTGGGAGTGGGTCTGGATAAACACAAGCTCACAGCACTTACCTGTCTGCCTGCCTTCCTCTCTGCAGGCTGTGGCCATGGGCAGACAGAAGGCACCCTGCCACAGCTGGGCAGCTCCTGGTGCCCTGGCCCTGTTGCTCAAGACAGGCCAGGTAACTTGAGGCAGCACTCTGGTCGCTGTTGCTGCTGTTTTCCCTTCTCCTTCTGCTGCAATCAGTGCTCATTGCTGATGCAGAGAAGCTGAAATATCAGCCTGGTTGGTTAAGACAGGCTTTGCAGCCCCTCAGGGGTAGCATCACTGCAGCTTCCCTGCTGCCACTTGAGCAGACGCACTGTCCAAAGGAACCAGCGGCTCAGCAGGATGGGGAGGTTACTGCTTGTGAAAGGAAGGAAGGAATGTTTTGAGACCTGACAAGGGGGATGAGGTGTAGAGGCAGCACTAACACAGGCTGTGCCTGTTTGAAGGCCTGGGAGATGCTGATCCACAGGCAGAACAATGCTGTGGACTCAAATAGCTTCTCCAGCCTCTTGCTAGCAGCAGGAACAAAACACATGGGGCATTTTCCAGTTTCTAAGACACACTCCAAATCTTAGGTTTCCTGCTCCTTGACTACACTTTTTATTTTCCAGAGAAGTCGAGTTCTTCAAGAATGAACAGTCAGGATTCCAAGAGCATCCAGCCAGGATCCCCCCAAGGGAGGGAAGGGAGCCAGCTCTGCCTGTGCTGCAGCAGGAATGAGAGCACAGCACACAGAGGTCTCCTCAAAGCCTGGCCCACAGGCAGGGCAGCCACTGATAGTGGTTTCTGCTCCTGGGCGAGCTCCCCAGGGAACAGCCCTACCTCTCTGCCCTGCCCCGAAGGACGAGCTTTCCTTGGCTAACTGCTCATCCCTCCCCCACCCTCATTTCCTTTCTCACTTCCTCCGTAAACAGAATCTCCTTCTTTCTACGTCACTGTGCTTAAGGGCTGAGTCCTTGGAAGCAAGCTGCTTTTTTCTCTTCCTCTTAGTTCCAGAATGCCCTTTGTCCTTTTGTCTTCCCTCAACATCTCCAGAAGGGATTGTTTCATTCTCATTTAGGATTTTAGCATTTAATTTAGGATCTTTGTATCCTCATTTAGGATCTTAGCAGTCTCCCGTCTGGACAGGCAGAGGAGCACAGGCCTGGAGAAATTCTCCCTCCCATAATTTACAGTGGTGAGAGCAGGAACGCTCTGGGCAATAGAGGAGCTGCTCCTTTCGGCTCTTTCCACATTAAGCTTTCATAGCATGAGCCCAAGAGAGTTCACACAAATTCAGACTGCTGCGAGCAAGTTGGGTGCAGAAAGGTGGGAGCAGCAAGCCCAGGGCCTCCTTTTCCACAGGATTCTCTCTACCCTGGCAGGAGCCACACCTCCTGGGCTGGAAAGGACTTGTAGGACTTAAGATGGGTCCTTTTAGCAGCTTGCAGGGGTCTCAGTCATAGCCACAGGAGGACTGTCAGGACAGCAGAGGCCATGTCACAGCCACACAACCAGCTGGGAGCAGGACTGAATATCTTCAACACCTCAGGCTCCCTCCTCTCCTTCCCTCAGCCACTCATTACTTGGACTGCAGTATCATCCTCCTTTTGCCTGCCCAACACTTCACTTACTTACCCCAAAGACCTTTGCAATCCAAGTAAAAATGGTCAGACCAAGGCAGAAAGGAGGGGAGTTACACGAAAAGAGAACCAAAGCAGAAAACTGATTTGGAGGACTGAACACTCCAGCGTACTCCCTCTGAAACCAGGAATGCTCCAACAGAAGCTCAGCCTCTCAGCTCCACGTGGCTTACCTGTGTCCACAGGAGGTCTGTGGCTGCACAGGGAACTGAATCCACATCCCCTGAGTCCCAGATAAGCCCAGCAGCTTATCTCAGGCCCCAGGGCTGCATCTCCCGCCCGAGCAGGAGCCATGGAGACAACATCTCCTGGCCACCAGCGGAGCACAAGCTGTACAATCTTCTTGTGCCCACAGAAACTGAAATGCAGGTGTAAGAAACTAAAATTTAATAGTAGCAGGGCACTTCAGAAGAAATGCTTAGTTTGTGTGGTAATGTTTCCCCTTTTTTTGGTGGCATTATAGCAGTGCCTTAGTAACATTTTGCTGCCCTTCCCTCTGTTCTCCTCTTGTGCCAGCTTTATCAGTGAGAAGGTTGCCAGTGGGTCAACTCCTGCCGTAGACAGCCTGTACAGTAGAAGCTTCCTATCACTACAGAACACTCCATTACAATTAAAAATTAATGGCAAATGCACTCTCTCCCTCTCTCAGCCCTGAGAAAAGATGCGTATCATTCCACAGACAAAAGCTTGTGGGATACCAAACGCTTTCCATTAGTGGCTCTGTGGCAGCTCCCTCATCAGCGTCGCTGTGCTCTCATGCTTGTAATCTGCCCTTGAAACCTCGCCTCTCCCTCGGCCACTGACAGCAGCACTATTGTTTTTAGCAGCTCAGCTTTTCAGCTGACTTCAGGATCCCCAGAGGCCATCCCTTTTTTTTCTGACTGTGCTCCAGATTGCCATCAGTGCTCACGAAATGACTCCAGCCCCGTTTGGTCCCTTGCCATTTACAGCCAAGAGGGCACCTCCTTTCCCTTGGCTGCCTCAGCCGGGATCTGTCTGCTGCTGGCTGAGCTGCCTGGGCACTGGAGACACTGGCTGTGCCCGACAAGCAATCTCTGCAGGTTTCCGGGGCAGTGTTACACTCCGTCAGCATTGTTAGAGCTGAGCAGGGCTGCGCAGGATCATTGCTAGAGAGGCTTCCTGAAGGGGCTTCCTTACTGGAATGTGGGTGACTCACCGCACTCAGCCGCTCTTGTCTCACAGAGATCACGCTCCTGCTGCACCAGGGCAGTGATGATGTTCGTGAAAATCCCTAGGAAAAAACAGTTGCTGCAATATAAAGGAGAGAGAGGATGTTTGGGAAGAGCAGCCGCTATCGGTAGCTTCTTGCTGCTGAACAGTTTCCGAGTGCGTGGAGAGCTCTGTGTCCCTTAGCGTCAGCCACGGGATGATGCATCCACTGCACTTCCCAAAATGCAGCTGCACCCAGCCAGGCTGTGGAGTGCAGAACACAGTGACAAGAGCATGTGTGTTTCTGTGTGTGCCTGCAGGGGAGCTTGCAAGCCCTGTGGAGAGTCTGCACATGCAAAGCAGAGGTAACCACCTGCCCACCCATGTTGTGGGTCCAGTATTTGTTACAGGTCCTGTAGAAGTCCCATTCTCCCTGTGAGCAGCTCTGCCCACACACTCCAGGGTCTGCAAGGGCTGCCAGGGGACACACAGACAGGCCAGCAGGAGAGCCTGCATTGGGTTTACAGTGGCTGGCTGCCCTTCAGGTTGGCCACCCTGTCCTTTGCCCAGGTTTGTTCCTTGGAATAGGCATCCCACAAAATGCCAGCACCACTTCCTGGCACAGGCAAGGCCCTGGTGCTTTCGGTCACCTCTCCGAAAGTCAGGCAGGTCAGGACACTCACTCAGGACCGTGTACCCCAGTGCCCCCCAGCCTGAGCAGAAACCTGCTGCCCCACTGCTGGGAGAAGAGCCTAGAGCACTGCTGAAACCCTGGGCATGTCTGCCCCCCAACCTGGTCAACCCTGCCCCCAGTAGCCTCAGAGACTTCACTCCCCCTTAGCGATGACTCCCAGCCCACTCTCAGGCAGCAGGGCCCAGCCTGAGAAGGGAGAAGCTGGAGAGGGACTCTTTGTCAGGAACTGTAGTGATAGGACAAGGGGAAATGGGTAGAAATTGAAAGAGGGGAAATTCAGATTAGATATTAGGAAGAAATACTTTGCTGTGAGGTTGGGGAAGCCCCATCCCTGGCAGTGTTCAAAGCCAGGCTGGGTAAAATATTGAGCAACCTGGTCTAGTGGGAGGTGTCCCTGCCCATGGCAGGGGGCTGGAATGAGATGATCCTTAAGGCCCCTTCCAACCCAAGCCATCTGGGATTCTATGAAACTGATTCTGGAGACCAGAGATCCTGCTCGGGGAGGGAAGTGTGCCAATCCAAGAACTGGGCTTTTTTCCCTACATTCTCCATTTTCTGTTTTGTGCTAGTACAGGGTGACTGCTGCCCTTTATTTGACCCCAGTGGTGATACAGCTACAGAAGCAGGGAGGGCTTTATCTCTGCAGAGAGCTTCTAGCAGCTCACTTGCTCTTCCAACACCCAGCCCAATCCACTGCCTCAAAGCAAGACTCAAAGTTCAAACTTTCCACACAAGTTCAAATCAGGACTCAGGTGGCACGAAAGCCACTTGGGCAGCTCAGTCAGAGCTGACCTTCTGCATCCACCCCACATCATGCAACCCCTTCCCCTCCCCAGCCCTTGCCTCTCCCACCTGCAGCCCAACAGCACAGACAACACGTGCATTGGGAATGACTGAGCACCTGGAATTTGAAGTGCTTTCACTGCAATCACGCCCACAGTAAAAATTACAGTTCCCATAAATGACATGTGCAACTGTAATTTGGTCAAAGTCTTTTCAAGGTTTCCGACCGAGCAAGTTATATGTTGTAAAGGTCATCATAAAGCATTGGAGTTTAAATCTGTACGACCTCGAGAGATCTCTAATGGCTTTTTATCAGCTGCAACTTGGAACTCACGTATTCAAGCAGCAACCAGAAGTTGCAAAAGTCCCTGCATACAAACAAGGAAAATTCCAGACAACACAGACACGGCCAGATGCAGCTGCAAATGAAATGCTATGAAGAGAAATGAAGGGGCAGCCATGCTTTGCCTAGCTCATAACTTGTAGTAGGAGCACTGGGCAGGGATAACAGAGCAAAAAAGAGGTTCCTTATTCCCCAGGAAAACTCCTTTCTCCTCACCTCCAGCATCCTCGCAGGACTGGAGGCAGTAGAGGAGATGAATCATACGATATCTGCAAGATTTGTAAAATCTTATCAATTCTGAAGTCCAATTTGTGCTAATCAGCACATATCACAAGTGCAAATGATAACTCAAAGGAGCAGCTAAATGACTGGTACCACCAGCTGAAATTGAATCATCTGAAAGTTCACTTGTGGCCACAAGACCAAATTGTCACATCTCCCATTCTTCCTTAAAAGGGAGTTACTTCGCTCTCTTAAGCAACCATAACAGGATGATGTGCCTTGAACTCCAGTTCACTGCCTTGCTCGGGAGTGCTGGCAATGGGCCAGTGTCCTTATGTGAACAAACACCACCTTCCCTCAGGGCAGCCGGCTGCTGCTCCCACCCAAGCTCTCACAGTGCCCTTCAGAGATGCCAGGCCCCTCTTGCTGCCATGCCTGTCCCTCAGCACAGGGCACAGAGCCACCAGGGGCCTTGCTTTCTTCTACTGAGGTTTGCCAGTTTCTTTCCAGCCAGCTCGTGGTCCAGCCTGAGATACCACACAAAGAACTGGTGGGGCAGTACATTACACAGCTAAACTTCTTAAGCTGCAGGAAGTAAGTTGAGGGAATCCTCATTAATTTTTCGTTTGCATCTGATTTACCATCGGCATCAGCTGTGAAGAGCCAGTATCTCCCTGGAGCATCAGCAAACAGGCATCATTCCAGGGCTCTGCACGGTGTATACAGACTGAAAGGAGCCAAGTTCACTTTAAATTGTACAGCTGATACTGTGAACTTTCTTCTACAAGTTGTTAAAACAGATTTTTAATCTTTTGAGACAGCTTAGCCTAAGAGTCAAATTTTAATTTCAGTCATACGGGTTTAACTCTGGAGTAACTGATAACCTCAAAGCAACACCAAAGTCACGTTTTCTCCTCCACTGAAACTCTGAGATTGTGCAACAGAGGAAATGGCAAAGCTGGAGTAACTCTGGACTTTGAACACAGCTACTGAAACTCGTGCTTTGACTGTGTGAACCCACTTTACTCCTGCACACTAACAATCCAGTTAATCAATTAAGTAATGCAGTTAATCAATTAAGTACTTCAGTTAATCAATTACTACACAAAAGAATCCCAACTTTTCAACAGGATCCAGAAAGAGCAACACTCCAAAGGCAGTGCTTTTTACAGCACAGGCTGAACTCTTGATTTTAAACCAGTAAAGCTTCCTAATGGTCCAGAGTTTCAGAATTAAGCAAATCTGAAGCAAAACAAAAGCTGAGATTTACAATGCATATGTTGACCAGTCTTTAACTGCAGCAGCTCCTGGTGTCATACTGTGTCCTGTGTGCCACCCATTGTTCAACTTCATACATAAAGCTTTGGCACACTCTGAGTTTTCAGAGCTTCTGTTATTCAGAGACTGTCTTTTATTCCTAACTATAAATTCATCAAAAAAGGATGTCTTCCAGGGGAAAGGGGGACTCAAAGGAGATCCACAGTTACTTAATAGCTTAATTTCTAGCACTAACCACATGAAGACAAATTAGGCCTTCATACACTTGTCTCTTCCAACAGGGATCTCTCAAGCTTATAAACACACAAGATTATAAAATGCTGTCTGCAAACAGTAGGGCAGTATGAAAACTTGCTCTTGTGTATTATTGCAAAACAGACACCAAAGAGTAGGATTCACCTCACCTAATTTCGGCCATCTAAATAGTTGGCATCTCGTCTCAACAAGTCACTGCAGCTTCCTCTACAGCCGATGGCATGAGATGCCCACATATTTTAGGATGGAAAGAAGAACTGTAAAGAAGGCATTGATGAGGGAGAACAGATCAATAGTTTATGACAGGTGCCAAGGTCTGGGAGAGTCCCACTACGGCATGTCCAAGAGTATGCACGGGGTGTCACAGACTCCTGTGTGGAAAGCTGCAGCCTTCACTGCAAAGCAAAAAGGTTCAACTAATTATACACAGCCCTAGACCTGGAGAGGAGCAGGAGGGGCTGGTCCTTGGCTCCATCAAATGGGGGATTAGGGAAGGAAGGAACCTGAAAAACAGCAAAATTATCTAACAGCTCATCATGCAACCTGCAACTATTCATGTCCATTTCTTTTCACTAAAACATTTAAGTATGAGACACCTTGAACATTTCAAACACTCTGGAATGTTAAAGGGTCAGGCTTATCCCTGGTTTCTATCCACTCACCTTGCTGCATCACTGTGTGACTCCAGTGACACTTTTTTCTCCAAACCAAGAAATAATATGTATTTGCTTCCCTGTGATAACAAGTTTATCTGTCAAATGCTGTCAAACAAGTTTATCCTCAAATGCTGTCTTTTTCTTTTCCATACACTCAATTAATTGTGAACACCTAGAAAAAGTAAGCTTAGGGAAAATACAGAGACTTTCCTAGAGAACTGTTTGACACAGGTTCTTCTCTGATGCTTCTGATACTTTTCTTCTCTAGTATTTTTAAATATACACTGTATTTGACAGATGAGGTGAGTTTTTCTTATTTTTCTTATTTTCATTTGCCTAATGAAACACTTTGTACAGAAAAAAGACTTTCTCGAGGCTGGTGGGTCATTGATGATTTGGCTCTGAAGAAACAGTCCTGGCAAGTTACACCTGAAAATAAAGTCATCTGGGAGACACTGAAAGAACTTATTATCAGATCTGAGCAGCTTGCTGGGGAAAACTGTATCTCAAATCACCTATTTGAGCATAGCTGACCATGCCAGTGGACACACAATTAAGATGAACAGTCCTGATTGTTTTGTTTCCTGATTTCACATGGAAATGAGGTGCAGTTGCACTGCCAGTCCCTCTCGTAAGGCTGAATTTGTCAGTGGCCCATCTGACCTGGCCATGAGCACCTGTGTTGCCCCCAGCTCGCGCACACCACACTGACCCTTGGAAGGTCTCGGTTTCAGGTTGAGAAGGGCAGGGAAATTTTCAAGACATATCTCAAATCCACAGGACATGAGGCTCCATCAGCTTTTCTGCTTGCAGAATTACTTTTTTCTTTTTCTCTTATTTACTGGCTTCCAAAGTTTGATGAAAGACCTTCGTGAGCAGATAACAATTCAGTGCAAAGTGGATGATGCCCTTCAGTGTTTCTCAAAATCGAACACTTTCATGAGTTGATATTCCAGGAAACTACCAATTATCATTTTGATCCCTTTAGGATTAAACTCTAGGAGGATTAACTAGGATAGCAAGATAAGAAACAAATCCAAAAAAAGCACAATTTACAGAAGCTTTAAAGCCTTCCACAAATCTGCACTTGGTAAGTTCAATGTAGTGCTGAATCAGACATGGCAGATCACCCCATGCAACCCACCCATGTATGTGAGATCTCTATCTTAATCTTCATTTTACAGCCCCAAACCAGACTTACCATCTGCAGCATCTGAGCCAAGTAATTTCAAGTTGATTTATTACATTTCTAATTCTGAACATCCATCATTCTGCAAACAGCCTAAAGGGAGATGCCCTATATCCTAACTTACACATTTTACAATGGTCTCCCTCTAAAGCTGTCTGCCAATCATAATATTTAAATCCCATGAAGCTTACTTCATGTTTTCTGTAATTTGAAGTTCACACTGTATTTTGTCAATACACTGGGCTCCCAGATGAGGTGCAATAACTTCAGTATGGAAAAAGGTGCTACCACAGCACTGCTCTTCTCATTTGCTGTTCCCTTGAATAGCCTCACTTAACTGGCTCCATTTCTGACATCACAGAAATGAATGCTATTTTTTTCTAAAAACATTATAGATTCTACCAATAGCCAGGACCAAGTGTTTGTATTTACCCCTGAGGTAAGCAAGCTGTACTCAGAAGCTCTAACAAACCCCGTGGTTGTGAGGGGATGCGATGCTGCTCACGACAGAGCAGCAGCTCATTGTAGCCTCTTCAGCACACAACTGGGTACCACGGACAACAGCAATTTATTTCCCTTCTCAGGGCTTTTCTAAAAACAATAGTTCAGTTCCTAGCATGCCTGGCAGCCACAGACCAGTTTGACTTGCAGTTAAGAGTGAATCTGAATACAAATTTTTAAAGCAGAATCCGTTACATGCTACAGAATTTCAGTTTTATTACAATAGACAGAGAGGTGAGAAATAACAACAATAAAACTGGAACTTGGGGTGCATTCTGACACAGTAGAGTTATGAAAGGCAACGAAGTGTTCTTCACAGTACAGTAATTCTTAAGGATGGACCAGAAGGATTATTTACCACTGCCATGAACTGTTATCAATGAGTGAGAGTATTTTACTCCATCTAGACAGCAAATACACAACATAACCTGGACCATTTTGGAAACCATTACCAATAAAATTCTGCTCAAGGAAATTAAGCCTGTCTCATCTCTACCAGATCACCCAAGGTTTTATGTGAGCAGCTAAAACCCAACATGTTTTCCCAAGCACAATTTCAGTTGGGTTACCTAATTCCCGAAAAGGGTTTTGTCAGAGGAACTTAAGCAAAGGCTTTTTTTCAGTTAAGCCCATCTCCAACAACTCTTGCAGCATAAAAATACAGGGAAGACGTAAGCATTCGGTGTCGTAGAGCTCTTCTATGCTTCGTACTCAAATATTTTAAGATCCTCAAGTAGTTCTTTCGCGAGTGCCTGCAGCTCTGCATTGCGGCTCTGGGACAGGGCGACGATGCGCTGGAAGGGCAGCGTCTCGCGCACCTCGGTGCCCGACCTGGCCAGCACCTCCGGCTCCAGGAGCACCGACTGCAGGAGCCGCAGGGCGTGGAGGCAAACCTCTGTGTCCGGGTCTAAAAGCAGGGAAGAAAAGCATCCAGTGCTTGTTAGAAGCGAGTCGGAACGGATCCGCCAGGCAGACAGGGAATAAACGGAAGTGTCGTAATTCCCAGATGCCGTTTGCTGCTGGCTGGCTCTAGGAGGTACCTGAAAACCACAATTTTGTCCTCCCTCAGCAGCTTCTGCCCAGCAGTGCTAGCGAGGGAGAGATAACCAGGAACCTTTCTCTTGTTTTTCAGATGTTGAAACTGCTGTAAACTAGGGAATTTATCAACCTGAATTTATCCAGTCAGTGCCCAGGATGTACTGTTGGATGCAATCCAATTTAAGAGCAGAACAAACTGTATCCCATGACTATTCAGACTTAAAAAACAAACAAACCTGCAGTAAATCATCAGGCTTTTCTTTAACTTCTTTTTATACAAGGCTTCAGAATTCTTCAAAGCTCAATAAAATATTAATCTTTATAAAACTTTCTAGCAACCACGTATCAACCTTCCAAGTGTTTAATTCAGTCTGCACAAAATTGAAATGGGCATTGAAGCACTGCTGCTCAGGAACATGCCAGGGAAATGCAGCAAAGACCTTTGACTGACTTAAGCCAGGAAGACATGTAATAACTCCACTGCTAAGAACACAGGATGCATTTTTAATTACTGAAACATTAGGAGCATTACATTTTAATCATTCGCAACGGCCCATTTGCATTTAGTGGTTTACGGCTTTATCAAAAGCATGTGGTAGAAAGACTTCCCTATTCTGCATATTCCAAATGAAAACATCTAATATATTTTTACAGCTGGAGCAGTAATTTGTCCCACGTGCCATGCATTTTTAATGTGTTTTTTATTAGCATACCTAGTCTTCAGCAAGCTTTTGATAAAGGGTTGTGCAGAAAGGTTGAGAAAATTAATTCAGATCACTTTGAGCACAAAAGCACCAGAGAGACCAAAATCTCACTGAAGGAGCATAAAACCAGTGCAGTGATGAACCAGAGTGCACTGAGTTTGGAGGAAGCATTTGGTGGGGCTGAGGTAAGTTCTTCCCATTCTTGGCTTATTTCACACATAACACTGGTGACCTCAGAAAGGACTGAGGAGAGTTATTCATTAAAGCATAAGGATTGAAAGCACCCAGAGGGGCAGAGAACAGGATGTGATGGACAGTGAAGAAGACTCAGGTTTCAGCATGAAACTCACTGCTGAGATGGGGATTTTTAGGTAATTCCCAACAGCACAGGGATGAAGTACAATAATAAAGATTGTGACATCTGCTCTACACCCAAAAGCCATGCACTGTCTCTCTCTTCCTCCATTTTCCATCATAAATGGAAATAATCAAGTGTTAACCTGTTAAGAAAGGAGTTCTACTTTCTCCTGGAAAACCAGCAGAGTGGGGTATAATCTGAGGATACAGGTATTGTCCAAACCCAAAAAATAATGTGCATTTTCTCCTTTTCTGTGCAATGAGAATCCTAGCTGTTAGGCATGCTGCACAATTTTGCACATACCAAATCAATAAAAACCCAGTGATTAGTGCTGCACACCCATGGCACAGCCACTCCCATTGCTGACACCTGGGCTGAAGGCTCTAAGGAGTCTCTTTCCATCATCATCTCCAGCAGTGCCTGCAGGTGCAACTTTCTGAGTGATGAGCAGTTGTAACTCACGGGGAAATGCTGCAGCTCAGCCTCACAGACAGCAAGATTTTATGTCCAGTTTCCTGGGCAGCAACACTTCAGTGAATCCTTTTGAAAAAACCTGGGTGCAAGTTTTGGTTTTGAGATTTATTCTGACCTAATCAAAATATGACTAAAAGCCTTGAATTCATCCTCCTTTGCATCCTTTTTTGCCTCCATGCTTACCACATGTTGTGTTTTATAATGTCTATTTTTTTGCCTGATATATTGTTCAAACTCTGCATGCATCACCTCCCCCTTTTTCTGTACTTTCTACATTTATTCATTAGAATAAATTCTACATTTATTCATTAGAAATAGCAGCCACAAACTACAGCCCAAAGAGGTAAGAAGAAAAGAAGCTTTGGGGAGCGACATCTATGTAGTGCATTTACAATCTTCCTCTGTGTGACATTCCTCCATGAAATAAAGCCACTAATACTTTTAATGGCTTGCAGTACTGCTGGGAAGCTTCACGTATGTAAGATGAAAAGAGCTTTGTTATTAATACAGGAATCAATATTAGTATTATCTGCAAGCATTTAAAGGCTGTAGAAATTGAAGAATCGATCAGGGAAGAAGCCTTAGCAGGGGAGCCAAGAAAATGAGGATCTGTAGGAGATCAGGAAATGATTTCCAGCTTGACGAACAAGAACGTTTTCCAGTAAGAGCAGAGAGGTTCTAAGAAGAATCTCCAGCAGCAGCCAGGGAAGCTCAACAGCTTGAGTCACTCAAATGAAGAACAGATTAGGCACGCGGGCATCCAGCAAAGGAAGGAAATGATCCTGCACCAGAAGATGACTTAATACACATTTAACCTCAGATTGCCATTGTTTTGAATGTATTCTGAGATGTTCTGAGTTAAATAAATACATATGCCTTAAAATACACTCCCTTAGGATTACATGTGGTTTTGAGAATACTACTTATTGAGGATAATCATGTTTCCTAAGAGGATTTAAAAAAAAAAAATACCAGAGAAATCTTTCTCTTGTCTCCAATATCATTAGGGACGTTTTCTAAAAACCCTGTCTACAAAGCACTCAGAGAAATGTAAGGAATCTTCATTATTCAGCATTATATTTATGTCAACAGCTTCCAGATTTAGTCATTTCTACACTAGCTGAGTAACATTTTGTTTGTACAAGATTGAAAAAAATCCTTTTTAGCTGTAATCAAATCACTGCATCACATCCTCCCAACCACCAGCACACACATCTCCAACTACAATTTCAAAACCATTATTTCTGGAGAAGAGGGGGAGAAATCAAGCTGCTTGCCTCAGCCAGGATCACAGGCGTAGCACAAACCTACCACCATCATAAGGTGCTGATGTAATTCTACCAAGGTGTTGAAACTGCTGGAGTTTGCTGACGTCCTGCAAGCTGCCAGCTCAGTTTGATGTCAATGGCTTTCAGTCACTGACAAAAGGCAGCTGATAACGTGGACAGATTTTAGTCACATCTGTCATTAGCACCAGGCTCTCATAGATGCACTGTCCCCTACAGCAGTGTTTAAGTAATTGCATTACATCAGTGCTGAACAGCTCATCCACAATTGGCTCCGAGTTGTGTGAACTCAATTTACACGTGGCCACACCATCCCCTGGCCACCTGAACGCAAGATTTATTGCCAGCACACTGCTTACAGCTGTGCCTGTGTGCAAGAGCACCAAAGTTCACAGGGCCAAGTGCAAGGTCCTGCACATGGGTCAGGGCAATTCCAAGCACAAGTACAGGCTGGGGGATGAAGGGATTGAGAGCAGCCCTGAGGAGAAGGACTCAGGGGTGTTGGTGGGTGAGAGGCTGGATATGAGCTGTCCATGTGCACTGGCAGCCCAGAAAGCCAAAAATGTCCTGGGCTGCATCCAAAGCACTGTGGGCAGCCAGCGAGGGGGGATTCTGCCCCTCTGCCTTGCTCAGGTGAGACCCCACCTGCAGAGCTGCACCCAGCCCTGGAGCTCACTATGTAAGGGGGATGTGGATCTGCTGGAGTGAGTCCAGAGGAGGGACATAAAGGTGATCAGGTGATCAGGGACATAAAGGTGCTATGGAGACAGACTGAGAGAGCTGGGGCTGTTCAGCCTGGAGAAGAAAAGGCTTCAGAGAGACCTTAGAGCCTCTTCCAGTGCCTAAAGGAGCTACAACAGAGTTGGACAGGAACCTTGCACAAGGGAATGTGGTGACAGGGCAAGGGGCAGTGGCTTTAAACTGAAAGAGGAGAGGGGGTTAGGTTAAATATTAGGAAGAAATTCCTCACTATGTCTGTGTTAAGTTGCCCAGAGAAGCTGTGGATGCCCCACCCCTGGAACTGTTCAAGTTCAGGATGGATGGAGTTCTGAAGCAACCTGGCATAGTGGAAGGGCATCCCTGCCCACAGCAGGGGTGTTGGAACAAGATGCTCTTTAAGATCCCTTCCAATTCAAACCATTCTATGACTTTACAATTTCAAAAGCTTCCTACCACTGCTGTAGATATCATTCAATTAAATTCCTGCCTGATTCCAGCAGGAAGGAGCAATCTGCCACTCAGCCTTTCCTTGTAATGAGCCTGTCAGACTATCTGTGTTCAGAGCATATTAACAGAGACAGCTACGGCCACGGCTTCCCCCATGTAAGATCCCTTTGCATTGCCAGTGCTGGCAGGGCTGAAGCAGCATCTGCAGCAGTAGAGTTTTCCAGACATTTCTATACTGTTGATAGATCTGAAGAGACAAGAAATGTTGCAGTAAAGATGCTCTGAGGGGAAGGAGCAGGGAGAACACCAGGGCAGAAAAGACAACCAAGCTTTGCTGCTGCAGTTCTTACAGACACAAATGCACTTTCTCTCTGCAAAATTTTTGCCCCAGCTCCTGTGTTACAGCTGGGTTTCCTTCAGTCTCCTCTCTGGCTGGGTGGCTGCTCTCACTTGGAGTTCAGCTAAGGAGAATTCCCCACTCTCCTACAGACACGTTTGTCATGCTTGTACCAGGGAAATCCTTGAGACAGCCTCTCAGGATCCAAACTGAAGCAGCAGTTCAGTCCCAATTTGCCTGCCAGGCGCTGCAAGTGAACAGGAGTTTGCACAGAGGCCACTCTGTAGCTGGTGGGTAACACTGCTCCTCACAGAACATCAGTTTGCATGAGCTGTTAGGCAGGGCAAGGACCTTGTCAAGAAGCTCCTGCTCAGATGACAAGGACAGCCCGGAGCTCCACCCAGGCAAGCAGCTGAGTATGGAAAAGTGTGAGTATGGAAAAGTATATGAGTATGGAGAAGGGCAAACATTCCACAAGACTTGCCCTGGCCACTCTTCCAGCCTCCCAGATAAGTGAGGCTCAAGGGACTCTGCGTCAGAGCTGACATCCCTGCATTTACCAAAATGGATGTGGTCTTAAAGGGCAATCCTCTTCTTAAGATTAATGTCATCATCTGAAGAACAGCATGAAGATGAGTCAGGGGAGGTTTAGGCTGGATATCTGAAGGTTTTCCATCCAGAGGATGGCTGGGCACTAGAATAAGCTCCACAGGGAAGCTGTCACAGCCCCAAGCCTGCCAGAGTTCAAGGAGCATTTGGACAACATTCTCAGTCACATGGTGGGATTCTTGAGATGTTTTGTGGGGTCAGGAGTTGGACTCGATGATCCCTTCCAACTCAGAATATTCTATGGTTCTATGACAAGAGGATGAAATTGTTGAGCACTTGAAAGACTGGTAACTGAGGTTTTGATTTATGAGCCAAAATTCACTTTAATACAGACCTCAGTTTATAAATATGACAGTTCTGTTTGTCCAGATGTTTTTTAAATAACATGCTGCCATGCAAATAACCTGAAATTTCAAAAGCTCTCACAGCCATAACAAATTCAGATGGAAGAGCAAGGCATAAGAAACCTTCAGAGTTAGTCATGAAAAGCAAATATTGAGGGTGCAGGCAGCAAAGTGAGAATGTGCTTCATGCAAGCATTTCTAATAGAGACCATCATTTGCAAAGAATTTGGATAAACAAGGTTGGATTTCCACACGGAATTGTGGTGCAGGAAACTGAAGGGCAAGATCTAAAATTAGTCCTACTTCTCTTTTTGTGTTTTGTTTAATGAAGTACCTGGAGCAATTTCCCAGCTATGGACAAGAAATGTCACTGACATTGTGTCTCTGAATTCCATGCTTCCTCAAGTATCCAAAGAGAGCAATTTTTTAAACTGCATTTAAAGAAAAAGACAGTGGGGAAAAAAACCAAAATAAAGACACACAATGTTAAAAAAACTCAACCAACCAAAAAACCCCACCCAAACAGAGAAAGTAGAGAAGAGCCTACATTCCTCTTCTCCAGCACTCATTTGCTGGCAGATATTCTGCGTGATCAAAAATGAAAAACATTAAATTTAGTCTTTATTATTAATACCTGAGCTAACTGTTACTTCTTATTCTTCAAGAGATCCTTGTCAGAGAAATGTTCCAATCCACCCCTTTGGCAGTTACCGAATGGAGGTCTTATTGCATCGTTAGATGGAAAACACCAGAAAAAAAAAATATTGACAAATCTCAGGTGGATTTCTACCAAGTATGATAATATGCTTCTTTTTCTGCGGCTGAGGACAGGGCTTCTTTAAATCTGGAAGTTATGTGAAACCCTCAGCCAGGACACCAACACAGGGACAGCAGCTGATGGAGGAAACTAAAGCCGCCTATTTTGTCCAAGATGGGAACAGCTGCTCTGCAAACATATGGTGCTTCACAGGAGGAGAACTCTATTGATCCCACAAGCTGCTCCATGGACAGAAATCTGAGTCATCATTCATGTGCTCTATGCTGGCACCAGGCTGGGAAGGTGTAGGCAGGAACAGCTGACACCTACGTAGAGGACTCAGTGATCAGTGTTGGTTATTAAAGGGTGTCCATCTTTTAGATAGTTTTAAAAAGGCAGAAAAAAAAGGAAGAAAAAGACAGCCCACCTCATGAAGTGTTAAAACTACAGAGACCTGCATTATCTTCAAAAAGTGTGTCAAACATTTGGTTTTCTCCTATGATCAGTGCAGCCTTCAGCAGAAAGAGCTATTAAGAATTCTTGTTAGTGAACATAAAGTCACACCAGCTCATCCAGGTTTCCCAAAGACAATAGGACAGTTTGCTGTTAACATTCTTACTCCACTAGAAACCTTTATTAGATTTTTTTCCTTCTTTCTCTTCCAATCCACGCATTCAATGTCACGGCACATTTCTGTCTCTTCAAAAGCACTGTGAGACAACTTGAATCAAATCCCTCTTTGCTTCAGATACAACAAAGGGAAATAAAGACAATTGAGTCAATTATTTGCTCTCTTCACTTAATGGGAAGGACATTCTTCTTCAGGGGACAAGGATGGGCAGAGACTGAGAACTCAGAGAAGGAATTTGAGGGATTTATCAGCTGCATACAAAGCAGTGGGAGAAAGATGGGCCTGATGCATATAGGCTGAGGTCATGGACACTTGTAGATTGGCAATGGAAAAGCAAACAGGATGATTCTCTGAAAATGAAAAAAAAAAATCAGAGAATGATTTCTGGGGCCTCTCTTAGTGGGAATGGCGATAAAAGCGAACAAAACTGGAAAGCTGAGTCATGTCATAAGCCTTCATCAAAACAGGCTTTGAAGAAGCTTCCTGCAGGCAGGCAGCACATCCAGGATATTCTGCCAGCACAGGGTAGTGCTCTACTCTCTGCATGGAAGAAACAGGACCTCATGCTGTAGCAGCCCCAGGTGTTTGTGAGCTGAATCTTGGCTAGCAGAACCTGAAGATGCTGGTCAGGGAAACAGGGGAGGAACAAAAGTGGGCAGAAGCTGCTGAATTTTACAAGCGCAGACATGTAGAAACGGTTTAAATGTTGAGAAAATGACAGAGATCTCACACAAAATGATGGGAACAAGATCAGGTCTTGGATCTAACCTCTCATCTGACATCCAAACCAGTCAGCTCTCTCACCTGACAGTAAGCAGACTTCCTCCAAAGTCAGGAACCTGAACCTGCAGAAGTGCTTTATCTGAGAATCTTCCACCCTTGCTGTAACTGGAGCAGTTTATTATCAAAAAGCCAAAGAATTAGCCATGATCATCCTTCTTTCTACGACCTAGCCATAAACAGTTAGCACTTTCAAACTGCAGAGTAGCCTTTCCATTTCTTATTTCCATTAGTAGCTGCAAGTTAATTATAAATGTTTCCCATTTCATCCTCTTACTTGACCTAGGAGCCTTTTTCAGACAACAGACTGCATCAAATTATTATCTTTTTTATCACAACAACTGGAAGGGCACATTTGGGAACCCACAGTCAGACAGGAGTCTTTGAGGGTGTTTTGGGTTGGTATTTTTTGTTAGAACAGCTTATGTATATATTAGCCAACATAAAGTAAAAGGAAAACGGGGTCTAAGAAATGTTAAATTTCAAAGCACCACTGAACAAAGGACCATGTATTTAATGTTCTCTGAGGATCCCATTTTTCTCAAAATGTATTAAAGACCTCTATAGAAATGGTGTTTTCCCTTACAAGGATTACTTAATTTCCTGAGACCTTGGAAGAGAGAGCCTGTGGCATTCCACAGCAGGAAATTATTTGATGAAAAGCATGAGCAGCTACATTTTCTGTAAAATAGTTAAGGGAACCATGAGCTATATAAATAGCTTTCAGTTTACCAAACCTAACCAAAGCCTTTTCAAAAATTCAGTATCAAAATAATTTCTGGAAAAAGCAGATGCAATCTCTCTCATTTCAGCTGCTGTTAGTATTTTCCAGTCGTCCTTTAGCAGGCGTTTAGCAGCACAGAGGGGTAATTAACCTCCCCAGTGCTATCTGCACACCAAGATCTCCTCATAAATCTTGAGAAAGCCCAGGCAGGGCAGTGTCACAGCTCTGTCTCCCTGCTGTCCCTCACGAGCTGTGCACACGGCTGCCAGCCCAGTCCAACGCACACGGGCAACGTCAGTCCCTGCTGGCTCCTGCACAGGGATTTGAAGCCTCCCAAAGAGCAGAGCCTTGATGTCACTCATGTACCTGACAGTGACAACACAAGTCCTTGACGTCCTTGGAGTCCTGCACCGGCCAAAGGCGCAGCTGGGAATAGTCCTCCAACCCTGGAAGCCAAATCCTATTAGAGCACAAGGCCTCTCTTCAGAAAGGGCCACTTTTGCAATGGGTCAGTGTAGTTACAGACTTGGCTTTTTTCCCCCAAATGTGCACATTTTCCTTTGATAAATGGTAGTGAACTGATATGTAGCTTCCTCTTAAGGTTTATTTTAAAGTTGGTATGCGAAGGCACAGGTGGCTTTTCTTAAAACCACTTCATCAAATCTCTTCATTCCCTATTCTTAAATCTACCACCCTTAAATTTTACATTAATGGAGTATTACATACAGTGCCAAAAATTTTGTGGGAAATGCACATCTCCCTCCAGCTATTTGCCCTTTTTGTTTACTTTTATTCTGTCAAAAGCTAATCAGGTTACAGATATAAACTTCTGGTTTGTTACTTGCAACACCTATTGCAAATCTACAAAACCCTGAAAGTCATGATTTGCAAGGTTCTTAAAGCAACTTACCATTCAACAGCCACCAAAGCAGGGGAATAAAACCTGGACTTTCACTGATGTACTTCAAGCCTTTCAAGTTGATGCTCACATTGTAAAGTGACATTAGCATTAGCCTAGAATTGACAGAAAGAAAATGTGAGGACCTTTGATTTCTTTGCATGCTTCACCATCTTTTGCCATTTGTGTCAAGCGTGTACCGATGCAGGAGCCTGTGCTAATAATTTATACTTTAGTAAAAGAGATAAATCTCAAATTACATATAAGCAATGTTGTGTAAATCTTTGTTTCTACTGTTGAATCACATATTCTAAACACATGAAAAAATACCCCATGCAAGAGTAAGAAGGTCTCAGGGAGGGGAATGTTCTCTGTTCTGGAGCCAGCTTGGCTACTGCTCTCTCTCATGCCTGAGATAAACCTGCGTGTCACTGCAGTGCCAGCATGTCCAAACAAAAGGGAAATGATTTTATTCCAAATGGACTTCACACCTCACATCCAGTTCTCAAACAAGCTCTCATGGCTTAAGGTTCTATGCCACCAGCAGACTGTTGAACACTCTGTGGACACCTTCAGAAAGCCAAAAAGGCAGTGACCCGTTGCAGGCTAAACTGAGTTGGAAGAGGTGTGATTTATGTGCTCTGAGTTTGATCACCCCAGTTATTAAGCAGAAGAAAGAAGGAAGAGCAGATTTATTAAATCTACTGCACCAGTGCCCACTGCCAACCAGGGAAGGGTGCTCTGGATCTGAAACTGCAGCTGGTAAAGCCTGTACATTGCTTTTCATCCAGCCCCTGCAGCTCTGGGCTTCCAGAACAAGCCCTGACAAAAGAGCACAGCACTACCTATAGCCAGCCAGAATGGAAATGATCAATAAACTATCATCTTATAATGGCAATGTTAACATTTCTTGAGAATGTCTTTCACCCTTAATCTGTTTGACATTTGCAGTTAGAAATAAAGTGACGTAAAAAGGCACTGCTGTGTTTGTATTTTTATTTCACTTGTTTACTTTCTGCAGACAAAAGGGACTGGTGATGGTGATCCAGGGAAGTGCTGAGGTTTTTGGAGTGCTGGAACACCCCACAAGCCAATGCAGTGGCACATGAACATGTAACAGCATATTTAATTAAACACACTCACCTAGGCACAACAGAGAAGCATTTCCAGGCCCTTTATAACCACCTTCACCTCCAGTACCTGCACATTTTAGTAAATTTTTTTTGCAATAATAATCACAAAAGTGCTTACTGAAGCAAACCTGACACGAATGATTACTGGATAAACAATACTTTCTGGTGGTTTTATTTTTTAATGTGGAGTGAGTCTTAATTATGCACTTCATAATCTTCCTACTTAGACGAGCCAAATTTAATTAACATCTTGTACTACTGTATCTGTCAATGCTTTCTTTAAAATCTAGAACTAAATGCACAGCTAAAGCCCCTTCTTGTCTTATTAATACATGGGATTAGTATATAAAATGTACTATTATGTACTAGTATGTCTCTTTACTAGCTACTTTCAACTGCGACAAAAGCAAAGTTGAATATTCTTAACCATTTAATTATAGCTACAAACATGTAAATGTTTATTGACTGTGTAACAATTACAAATGTTGAACAAACCCTACACCAACGAGAAAAAAACCTAAAGTCTTTCACATCTGCAACTTCAGAAAGGCAAGGACACCCCTGAGATTTCAGTCCCAGCACTCATGTTATTGCCTGGGATATATTTATTCCACACTCACAGACTACAGAGGGTATCACAGCAGTTTTTGAGTAAGTGACAGCTTCTCCCTGTAATGTTTTTATTTATATATTCATCCAAATAAAACACAGGATTGCTAGAACTAGAAAATAGAACTCCCCTCTTTATCAGCTTACTTTGATACTGCTGTGTGTAGAATTAGACTCACAGCTTCCCCTGATTTTTCACACAGAAATAAAAAATATTTTTGAAAATAAAAGCTAGAAAATAATTGTAAAAACCTCAAAACTAAGCAAAAGACAACCATAGCATTTAAAATTATAAGCCAAATTTTTTTCTTCAACTGATTGGATTATAAATTGATGTCCTCCCATGTAACACCGAGGTGATGCTTTAAGAAAAATACATTGCATTTCCAGAATAATGAACAGACATTTTCATCTGTGAGGTACAGTTTTAAAAATGTATCTGTCTGTATGAATACGTATATAAATGTATGTGTAAACATTATTTATGATGACTCCAGAATCCATCTCCACATAACTTTGAAATTGCACTAGTATTTATGGCAGCCTTCATATCCTTGTCTCACAGTTGTCTTTCATTTTGTCCTGGCTTATGTTCCCTATGGGAGGAGAAAAGGGAGTTCTTCTGACACATCTGCTTATGAAAATGCTGATTAAGGTTAACCAGCAGCTAAAAATCCTTACATGCAAAGAACAATTTAAAAACAAATCAAGCAACCCCTCCAAACCCTTCTCTTCTGGGCTGTGAGACTGTAAAACTCGCCAAGAGGACAAGAAAAAAATCTAGTGTTAGTTAGTAACAGGTTTTTATAACTGAGCAGTGACAAGACACATACAGAGCTCATTAAAACAAAGGATTTTTTTTTCATTATGGACATGAAAGACAAACACAGGGAAACATTTTGCACTAAAATATTTGAGCAAATTAGGCTCCCTTGTTCTATGACAAGGCCATGAAGAAATGTCCTTTCTGGCACGTGTGCTAATGTCAGAATACAGCAATTTTTGTTATTCAATGGCAAATTCAGAGTAAGGAAAAAAAAAGTTGGTTCTGTGGGATATCAGAAAATATCATCACTGCACTGCATTCAAGCTATTGTAACATAATATTTCTCACTTATCAACTACCTTGAGCAACCTCTTTTCCAAGCTTCCCTCCATTTGTTAGCCTACAAAGCTGGCCCCTGTTGAATTCCTTGCCGCCTCATGGGATTGTTCTATGTGTATTTTACCAGTAGTGCTGTATGGCAGCCAAGTTTACATCACCATGGGTAATTCCTCTGCAAAGCAGGCAGATTTTGAAGCATAATTACAAGCAACCCAAAATATAAATTCAAAAGAAAGGCCCTCAAATCCAATTACATTAATACAAAATGAAATGATCAAAACCAGTTTATCTGGACCCACAGACACATATCCACTTGAAATTCAGAGTGTATGCGCAGGAGTATCTTCCCTCCTCCTCTCAAAGTCTTCTTTTGTTTTTTTCTTCATTTCCAGATTCTGAAACAGTATGGATCCTCTTTTCAGGGTTGTTTTTTTGGTTTTGCTTGTTTGGTTGGTTTGGTTTTTTTAATACATGAAGGAAAAAGCTACCTTTTCTTCCTTAAATTGAGATTCTCACACAATTCTTTCAGTTGGGATGTTATCAAAAAAACCCCTTTCCGCTGACCTTCAAGCCCAACACTTGGGAAACACAGTAAATAACTGATCTCAAATCATCAAGCCACTATCTACAGCACAGGCTGTTCAGCTTTCCCCTCACCACCCAACAGGGAAAGGCAAACACCTTCAGAGGGCAACTTGCTCCCCCCCACATGAGCAATCACCTGACAGCACCATCTCCTCCCAGTGGCTGTGGGAAGGAGCCCAGTCAGGCAGCAAATGCTTGACATCCCCCTCTCTGACAGCTGAGGTTAGGCAAGATAAAACCTCTCCAAAGTGAAGACTGAGCCTGAGTTCATGACTATCACATCCAACCTGCCTAAATGTGTGCCTGGACGTGGTCAAGTCACTGTGGCTGACAGGGCTGCTGTTTGTCAGCTGAGCTGTGACAGCTGCCTCGGGTATGAATTGTTTGTGTATTTATGAAAAAACCACCAGAGTGGCTCTAACCATCTTCATGAACAAATGAACCAGGTGTACAGGACCAGTGCCCACAGTTCGGCAGATGAGCCACTCGTTAAACCACAGTAATTTGCTCAGTCAAGGCCATATATCCTCAGCTTATAAAGTCTTGGAGGAAAAGGCAAAGACAATTGTTTATTTAATCTCTCTATCAGCTGAAAAGCACTTTTGCAGTGAACTGTGCAACAGGGCCTTGCCTTTAAAGCTGTATTGCAAGGTCACTTTACAGGCATTGCCTCTTACAAACTGAAGTGTGTGGTGAGTCTGGCTGCTAAGGAGCCTAAAATGATTTCATTTTTTCTCTTAGCAGACCCATAACTCACTTTCTTCACTAAGGACATGTGACATTTTACACTTCATATTAGAAGGGAATAAATATGAGTCCACATTTCCCACACCCTCTCTGTTGTAAAACTTGACCCCACACCTTCCTTATTTCTCACTCAACTCAAGACCCCCTCCCAAGGGAGATGAGGGCACCCCTGCTCACCTTTACAATATCATGGTGCTTAAGAGGCTTCCAAAGAAACACAAAACCTGGATAAAGCCTCGTAGCCAACTTTAGTATATCTGCAAGGAATGCTACTGAGAAGAGAGCTTCCTTTCCAAGAAGGGAATAATGGGAGAATGAGAAAACTACTGTCATCACTTGAGCTGCACTGCAAGATAATGCATTTCATTCGAAAGGGGGAAAAAAAGTCAACATACACTTTAAATTTGTTACAAAGTCCTGGCTTCATGTCTCCCAGGAGATGCATCATCGTGTCCAGTAATTCCCGACTGGAACTGACCAGGAACTCACGGCCACACGCCAACGCAGCCACGTCTGTGGGAGAGCACAAAACATCACCACAAAAATCATGTCTCAAACAGAAGTTTTTGCTAATTATCAGGACCACTAAAAAGATAAGTCAGCTGTAAAGAGTGAACTATGGCATTTATGTAAACTTCAGACTACATTCACCTACACAGCAAATACTGAATAGCAAACTGGTCGAGCTCCTTCATAATTCTACTTTGGTAACCAAAGAATTTATTCAGAATGCCCAGTGTCCCAATAGCAGCACAGTAAATTATGCAACAAAAGGCTGTATTCATCCACAGGTAATGTGTGACTGAAACAAGGCTGATCATTATAGGTTCCACTTTAAAGAAACAGGATTGCAGAGTTTTACAATCACTCAATTCAATACACCTGGCACACTACACAACCAAAACTCTTGTGAACATCTACTCAAAAGGTTTTTTTCTACCTCTCTGCAAGTGTGGCATTATTCAGGCACAAACCAAAAGACCAAATTATTTCCAAAGGCTACTGCTCCAAAGCAGACTTTCCGTTATTGTTTTCCCTTACACCTGCCCCATACTCAGTCCAGTGGCATAATGCACCACATATTGATTTTATTACGATCTTTAATGACACCACAACAGCTAAAAATCCCACATTCAGAAAAGCTGTTCATTCAAGATTCACTTATTTATACAAATATCCACTGTTTCATCTATCTTGCATCATGTCTTCAGCGTAATTTTGACAGTTACAGTTTCACAAAAATGCAGATGATGTATCAACCCTATACCCCACAGCCTCCCAAGCCAAGGGCAGTCATTCTACAGCAGATATGTGGTTTTTACTTATTTTCTGGCCCTAAAAAAAAATACTTAGTATGGAAGACAGGTTTATCACCTTCTACTTCTCTTATACAGAGAAAGTGTGATGTATCTGACAGTAACCAAATTTTTAAGCAGTTTCAAAATCCTTAGTCCATGCCTTAAGCTGGGGCTGCTCTACTTGCACCATCTGCAATTTGTAATCTTGTAGATGTTGGCATCACTAGTGATTCACGAAGTAAATTGATGTGTACAAACTAATGTGAGCATACAAGACTGGTACAATGGTCCTTGTTTCATTCCAGACTGAAGGCTGCAATAGGGAATTTCAGAACTCAATGGCTCGTACCTGTCTAATCCTTCACGATGTCACAGGCAGAACAGAAGTGCCTGTAGCAGAAGTGTCAGCAACAAAGTTTGCTAGAACTTTAGGAGACCAGAAAGTCACCCAAGATGTCAACACTGACAACTTAACTTTGGAAAGCTGTATTTACTGCAGCATCTATGAGGCAATATACATTCCCAGTACGTGTGGAATGCTATTCTGAGACACAACATTAACTTACTTGTTACAATCCCTGCCAAAGCTAATACAAACTGATTTTCCTCTGAATCCAAATCCTGCTGTTTCATGTCTTCACTTAATGACTTCACAAAGCTCTCCATGGTCTGGGCAGTGATTGTGAAAAACTTTACTGCTTTACTCTGCAAGCGTGGAGGAGAAGAGAGATTACACTACAGCCACTGTAATTATTAGATGCTACAGTAAAACTGGACAATCTTCCAAATTATTAAAACATCGTTATTTCACATAAACAACAGAAAATACCAGGTATTCACTGAGTGACATGTTTGATCCCCTAATATTTGAAACCATTACCTCAGAAGAAAACAGGAAGCTACTCAATGCTACATTTATTCATAAAACTGAACCATTGCATGTCTACTTCCTAAGCACACAATAATATATATCAACCAGCACAATTAAAGCTTATTTTCAAAAGTGAGAATATTATCTCTTTGTTTTGCAGTAGCTGCACCAGGTGTTTCACATTTATCTGGCCTACTACAGTAGCTTTTGTCAAAATCAGCTGAGGACTGGAGATTTAACATGAAATTCCTAAGAAAACAATGAAGTACCCAGAAAAAAAAGCAGAATTCAAATGGATCCTAATAGGACTCATTATTGCTCAATACAGGATGGAGAGTAACAGGCTATGCAGAAGTTCTTTAGAAAAGGAAATGGAGGTCCCTCCTGGGTCACAGGTTGAACTTAAGTCAGCCGTGTCACATGAGAAAGAATAATCATCACAGCAGAGCACACGAGCAGGAGCACAGGCTGTAATTACGGGACAGTCTTTTCCCCTCAGCTGCAATCCTGCTCCATTTGGAGGTGTCTCAGCTGAAGGAGCACCACCTGGTACAAAGCTGGCACATCACAGAGCCTGGCCAGAGGTGCAGAGTCCACAAAGAAGAATGGAGAGACCTGCTTCTGTTCATTGCTAATTCTGACTAGTAAAACATTGCTGGAACTCTCTTTCACACAGAGGATGAAGGCTTTCATAACCAAAACAGTGTGGCAGAGAGCCCATAATGCTGGGTTTCCCAGTGTCTTTAATAATCTTTCCAGTTGTTTCATGAAGCAGCTGAAACTTGTAGTTATTCCCAGCAGCGACCCAACGGGAGAGTTCAAGAAATGCCTGAACTTTTATTCATTTTGTAAAGTGACTGAAAATTTTAATACTTTTGCAAAATTATTGCTTTCACAGTATGTGCAAAGCTAGTGGTAACATTTATTTATTCCTCCACTGCTACACATTCACCACAATAAAGATGTACCATTCCTGTGGGGTGACTCCAACAAGAGGGGACAAAAAGCAGGCTCAGTCAACACAGCATCTTCACAAATGATGCTGTGGCCCCCGAATCAGAGAAATGAAGGGATCACAGAGAAAGAGGAGGAAAACAAGTGCAATTCTGCATGTGCTGGATGTAGTTGTTATATGGACACCACTCCTCAGAGATGGCAATTTTAACACAAGCAGTAACTATAGCTCAAGAAGCAAGAGGGTGTGAATGAAGAACCCTACAAGTTATTACAAAAATATTCACGTGGGAACATAAGAGTACTAAGCACCCTGAGTAGTTGGTATGTTGCACAGAAAACACAAGAAACCTTCCATCTGCCACCCTCTTGAGGTTTCACTGGTGTCCTCTCTGCTGATCCTCCTTTCCAGAGAGCCACTACTTAACTAGTGCTGAGGTCTGAGGAGCTGCAGCAGAGACCCAGCAGGTTTATAAATAGCAAACATTACGCACTCTGCACAGTCCCTTATTAACTTGACGGCATTTTCATGGGACTGAAGAATGTCTCACCAGCACATGTGGAGATAAGGACAGTTCTGAAAGCAGCCATTAAGGTGCTTGAGCTCAGATGGCGCAATGAACCCTCTGCTGTCTGTGGAACTCCTGTGTGAAAGCTCCAGGTAACATGAAAAATTGCTGCCACAAAACATAAAGTCGTTTGTCACCATATCAGAGGTGACAAAACAGAGGTAGCAAAACACATTGTAGAATCCAAAATCCCTCAAGTTGAAGCAAGCCTTGATGCTGGTCTGAAATCAAACCTTCAGGTTGTATTTCCATGGGAGAAGCCTGTCATATCTGGCTGAAGCTTTTTGAAAGACATCCAAAACAATCTCATGGGAATTAATTTACTTCTTTTTTTGGTACATGCAGGTAGGAAACCTTGAAAACTCTCTCATGGTGCTTCTCTGGATGTATCTTCAAATTCTCTCTAGGAACACACAGGCAAAACCAGCAGGCATCTCTCCCCCACTGCCTTGAGAACTACTTGTGTCACATTTCAAATCTGCTGCTTAAGTTCTGATTTTCCCAACCCGTATGGACACAAAACATGTATTGGTCACTAACATCATTTCAGTCCATTTGCATTACAGGACTGTAAGAAAGACCCACTTCTGTGTTGCTTCAAAGACTGAAAAAAGCTTGGGCATTGTTCCCTAAGGCACGACATGATTATGAATTGATGCCACCCTCCCTACATGCTCAAGTAACAGCAACAGTTTCAAAGCACCCTTGATGCTCTCATACATTTGCGTAGTTCACAGCACCTTCTCAGGGGAGGAGGGAAGAAGCTACAAGCTGTACAAGTTGTCCCAAAATAACCCAAACCAAATATGTTGTATGACAAATCTCCATCATCTTTTAATCGCCTGACTCACTGCCAGTTGCAATCTGTGGTTGACACAATGCCACACAATCCATTTACGTTTTTCCTAGGAGTCCTGCTGCAACCCCAGGCACGTTTCTTAGTGTTATGTGCACCATCACAAGAAAATGATGCCCCTAAATGTTGCTGTGATCTTCACCAGAAGTACAGCAGTTCAACAGGCTTTAATGATTGCTGGAAATGACTGTAGGAGAAGTATTTTGCACTTCAAACCAACCTAACCCCCAAAGTATTGCATCTTCACAGTTGGGTTTTTTACCTTTATACAAATCATCAGGCAACAGTTTTGTTTTTAACTAATTCAACTGAATTTTAATACTTAACACTGCTTTTAACAACAAGCCTTGTTCTTTAAATTTTAACTGCTATATACAGTGTTTTACAGATTTTTTTTCCTAGTAACTGCTGCTGCTTGGATTTGGAATAACCAGAAGTTATCACTAAAAAGGCAGCATTGTACAGCTTTCTGATACCTAATATAAAGTTGTAATTGTATTTTGGAGCACCCAACTAGAACAACTCTTACAAACACATTGGTTTACCACTTACTATAATCAACTAATCCTATTCACTCAGCTGTTCATCATGCTGCTGAAAAATCAAGCCAAAAGAAACTGTGGCATCAGTTCACTCAGATTAAATACAGCAATTCCTTCTCATGCTGGCTGTGTCAAGAATGAAAATCATATTTTTAGCAGGCCTGGTCCCCTAATGCCTCCTAATTCCATCAGCTGCACTTGGCAGTGAAACTGTGATAGTTGCAATATTACTATTGTCATTAACTGTTGTTGTTTTGGTTTTGTGGTTTGTTTGTGGTTTTTTTTCTCAAATAGCTTACTTGCCCATGTTTAACACTGATGATTTAATAAAATCCACAAGCAGTAAGGGTCTCTAAATTTCCAAGAGTCATCCATGTTATTAAGGCAGCAGAAGGATTTAAAGAAGTTGAGAATCAACGGATCTGTGTTTTCTCCATGGAAATAACTCCTCCAAGCTCTCTACAGGCAAGGAAACTCCTGCATGTGCCCAGGAACTATTCTCTAGTCCTGTCAGCTTGTGAAGATATGTACATTGTGCTAACTGTAGCCTTGCTTCCAGTTTAGCTGTGTGTGGTGGAAAACAGATAACCCTCACTTGGTAACAAAAGTATTAATTACTGCATTTATTCATAACACTTCACAGCTCCAACCCTTCTTAAATGAGAATGGATGGTTCCCAAAGAACACAAACCAGAAAACATTCTTGCCGTCCAGACAGTTTCTGAAACACATCCTTAAAGTGTGTTCCACAGCAAGGTCCTTATTTTAAAGGTCCATGTTTTAAAGGCCTAAGAGCATTACCAGGGGTCAGTATTCACCTGCCATACTTACTCCTCCTAGAATGGATTTCACAGCCTCCTCATTGCTGGACACCCCCCAGAGCAAGGTGCACACTGCTGCTCCCATCTCTGTGCAATACTCTGCCTGCTGCAGGAGCTGCTGCTTGGCCTCGTTCAGCTGCTGCCGCAGGTCCAGTTTCTCCTGGAACAGCGTAAGGAAATTTTGGTTGCACTTCATGTCTGCCACAAGTCTGTAGGCTAAGGGACAGAACAAGAAACACAATCATGGCCATCTCTGAAATGGAGGGTGACCCAGAGCAGTTGCAGACATGTTCCTTCTCTCCTGAGCTGTCTCTAAGCAGTGCAGGCTGACAGGAACCAGAAACTGTCCGCAAGGTCAAACCAAGTGACCCACCGAGACTGAGTGGCACCTAGAGAAGCCTGATAGGAGACACCTCCCCCTGAGCAAACAGATCCATGTCTCTGCGAGAGAGAGGATTTCAGCATCAGGGGCCAGCTTTCCCTGACACCTGACAAAAGATACTGGAAACATCTTACAGGATGGGAGTGTTGTTTTGTTTTTCAAAACAGGCTTCTTCTCTAGCCCACATGGAACAGCTGCTGGATATCTAGGATAAATACTGTTGTCTCTTCTGACTCTTTACTGTTGGCATAGTCCTGAGCAGCAGTGGCAAAGCCAGACAGAGTCCCCAAAAAACACACCTAAGGTTTGAAGTCTGGAGGACCTTCCACTGCAAGAAAGCCAAGGCACCACTGTGCATCCACGAGGTTGGATGGGGCTCTGAACAACCTGGTCTAGTGAAAGTTGTCTCTGCCCACAGCAGTGGGCTTGGAATGAGGTAACACAACTCCAAACTCCCTTCCAACCCAAACTATTATGTGTCAAAATGATTCTATGATCACTTAAGTGAGCTGCTCAGTGGTTCTTGCCACAAAGCATAAAGAGAGAACAGATCAACCCTACCCAAACCAAAGCACCATTTCCATTTGGCAGCACTTTCTTCCAATCACATGGGAAGCTGGCTGGAAGAATACCATGGAATGGGGCAGGATTCTAGGTCTCACTGTCTTCCTACCAGCTGCCACAGGAGTAGTGAAGCTGCTGCACTTCTCGGTTTAGAGCCAGCACAGACAGCGAGATCAAGGCAGGGATTCTGCAGTCTGTGTCTCGGGGTGGGTGGGGGCTCCCAACTAACTCCAGGCAGGGTGGTATGAGACAGTGCTGCAGGAAAAGACCAAGGCCAGTCCAGAAAAATGATGCTAATTCAAGTACTAAAGAGAGAGAATCACAGATTGCACGATGTCAAAAAACAGAAGGATCTTACTCTGCCCATTTTACTGACATGATATTTTCAAATTCACTGCAGGAAACACCTTCCTCAGCTCAGCCTTCCCAGGGTGTTTGGCTGTCAGGATGAAGTACGGGGAAATGAGAAAGGATCTTTTCTATGTCAATTTTGAAAGCAACTAAACAGAACAAGACTTTCAACCATGTATTGTCATCAAGACTTAAGTATCTTGTAGTTTTTGGGGTTCAGCTCAGTGCTTCATGTTGAGGGTTTGGAAAGAATAGCAATGTAAACTCATCTGAAAATTTACATAATATGGTATCAGCCAGTACAGAGCTGTGCTCTGCCACTGCTGAGCCTCCTGATCACACCTACCAGCCTGATTTGCACTGCTGCTGATGGAACATGCAGGTAGGGATTTGTAAAGTTCAAGTTTCATTTCTCAAGTAGACTTCTGTGTATATTTACTCTCTGCAGTCTCTCTCACCTATATATGCAAAAGACTGACACTTGCTGCTGATTCCATAGGCAGAGTCTCCCAGGAAAAGTCTCTTACTTCTTAATACTTTGATCCTTTTTAAGCAAATTAGCCAAATTCCATCTTTTACATGACTCACTGCCAGGCCTATCAGCTTTTCTGCCACCATGGGCATCCACAAAATGTCCTCAGGCGTCTTCCTGCCTAATCCCTGTATTCTCCCTGTCTTTTCCACACTGTCCTAGTCTTAGGGAAATGTATCTTTAATACATTTTATTTGCATTTGGATGCTAATACTGAGTAAGACATAAAACCCAGTAACACCAAATCTAGATCCCCCAACAAGCATGCAATGCCAGCAGAAGAAATGCCAGAATTTTTAATAGATCAAAAGCAACATCAGAACAAAGATGTGAAGCAAGGAAAACAAAATAGTACATTCAAGAGCCAGGAAAATAAACAGAGCCTGCAAAAGCAAATATAACCTGGCTGGAAGCAACACTTCTAAGAGTTCACATCACCAATCAATCCCTGTGCTATGCAACACCACCATCTTCAGGAAAAGGTCAAGGCACGAGAACACAGCAGTGCCCAAGTATGGAACTGCAAAAAGACAGACAAAGGAGGCATTAGCCAAGAATAACACGTGCAGTTCAAGTTTTGCTCAGGTTCAGAAAGCACAGCAATGCCCTGATCAGTGATACAGCTCTGCGCAGAGATTTTGGAAAGCAAAATGTTGATTTATGACGGCCTCAGAAAAGGACAGAGCTCAATCAGGAACGCATTTATTTTCTGTTCGTTTCAGTGAATCATTTTCTTCTCCTTCAGAAGATAAATATGTAGAAAATAATTCAGAAACTCTACACAAGGATGCCTAGAGCAGAACAGCGACCAAATGAAAAACATCAGAAAAGTGATTAACAGGAACAAAAATCACTCGTATACACACACCATCCTGTTGTATCCTGAAGAGCTAAAGGACTTCACACCATCATGAGCACAATCCACTCAAATTCACCTTCCTGGCATTTAACAGAACCCAGTCAGACAACTGCCACACACTGCACAACAGCAAAGACAAGAAGAGAAGAGCTTTGAGCAGAAACACCAAACAACTGCTCCTAGTAAACCATCCATGTTTTAAGTAAAACTCATCTGAAAGAAATCATAAACCCAAACCACCTGCCCTTATTTCGTAGTATTAACAAGAATAATGGGAGGAACTCACTTCATCAATATCTAAAGCAATGACACTCAGTCTCACAGGGATTTTATCCTGGGTGCTTACACAACTGAAGACCTTAGTGCACAGCAAAACAAACCCTGTACCTACTGCTGAACTGCAACAGCTATCCCAGAAGATACTTATTTTCAAATAAGGAATATCCAGATTGACAACTACTCCATCATACCAAGCTTCATCCCAGAGTGACTTTTCTATGCAGACGTGCACTAAAAGCGCGTTTCTGAACTCTTCATTATTCCTCTTCAAAAACCAAGGAAGTTTTGTAGGTTCATCTGTCTTTGTGCAATCCCAAGGCTGGCAAATGCCAGCTGTACAACCCCAACAATGTGAGCTTCTGCTGACTACTGAAGATTGCTCCAAGGAAATGAAGTTTCACAGCAGATAATCACCACTGATTCTCACAGAGGCTCATTTGAACCCAAATGGCTTCACAGTCTGAGAAGTCACGGTCTTTGCTATCCCTTCAGTTTTACGGATCTCCCCTCTCATAATCACTAAATACAATATTGACAGAGCAAAAGTAGCCCTGAAATTGCTCTTTGATTCTCAGCTGTACATGGCAATTGGATCAATAGGTGCTTTGAGAAAGACTATTAACACTAAACAAAGGTACACAGCTCATAGCAAACCAAGAGAGGCTGGTTTCATTCTGTACATTGCACTGCTTAAATTATCTTCTATTGTCCTCTTTGCAAATATGTCATAGCAATGTCAAATTCAAAGAACTGATTCTGTGAAGGACCTCTTGATTCCAGCTATACCACAATCTTCAAAAATACTCCAGTGTTTCACTTCAACATGTTAATATAAACAAAATGCTTGATTTTAAAATTCATATATACCAAGACAAGCCCTGCCAAGAACCCGTAACACAACTCCATACAACTGCACTCCACAGAGTATGGAAGCTGAGAGAGATCCCTGCAGCTATGCAGGAGTCCTGTACTGCAGTGGGAGACAGTTGGTACCTCTGTTTGTACACACTGACCTCTTTCTGGTACTGCATCTTACTATATCTTGCCTAGTTATGATATTGATCCTTCTGCTCTAGAAATACCAAGAGGAGGGGGAAAAAAATCAGTTATGACCTTATAGGTTTTATTTTCCTCACCACCTGACTACATGGATAGAAATCCCAGATTGTTTTTGAGAGGATTAATTTTGTGACATGAACATGAAAATTTTATCCTTACTGCTTTTGTTATTAAAATTCAAACACACAGATATCAATATTCTGGCAGGAAATCTACCTTCTTCTCTCTCATGCAATCTGCCTGGGCCGTCTCCAGACGGGCCCTGAAGTGTTCACAATCCATTCTCAGCTGCTCTATTTCCTCCTCCTTTTTCTCCAGGTCTGTGACAGCATAAATCAGACAAAAGAAAGAAGGAACACGTTATGACCATCGGGCCTGCATTAAAGCAAAGAGAACCCACCAAGTGCGACTTTACTGAGGTGCTTCAGCCGTTTGCTTGTGCGAGATCACCTCCCCGTGGCTAAACGGGAATCTCACAATTTGCTGCGTGGCAACAGCTCTGAGAAAGCAAACCAACATGTTTCTGATTTAAGAGAATCACATCTAGCTGTTAAATACTGGGGGTTGAGAAGACTTAAAAATTTACTGTTTTCTACTTCATTTTCACATTGGTTTTCATGAAAACTCCGTGAAATTTCACCCAAGTCAGTAAGAAAAATACCAACATTAGTCAAAAGTGAGTGTTTCAATCTACAATTTACAACTTATATGGATAGCAAGAATGAAAAGCAACTATTCCAAATACTTTAAAATAGTATTTATAAAGTAGTATAAGCAACCTGGACTATTGAAAGTTGTCCCTGCCCATGGCAATGGGATTAGAACCGGAGGATCTTTAAGAGCCCTTCCAACCCAAACCATTCTGTGATTCTATGATTATAAATGATTTAAACATTATGTCAGTTACAAGCAAATGTTATGATTCCCTCATAAAATTAATTTCTGATGTTATCAGAAATTCATTCTAATTTAGACCCTTTATTTTAGTGAACAGAATTCAAGTTAAAAGTATTGTATTTCACCAGCATGATGCCTGTTTAAAAAAATTCCCTTTGAAAGATAGTTTTAACAATAGCCATGTATTGTATTTTACTTAAAAAAAACACACTTCTGGATGCTTAGTATTTATACTGAAAAGAAGTAAACACGTTTAAATAGTTCCAAAAAGTAGAGTCCAAATAGCATCTCTTGTAACTCTAGCTGGTTTAAAAAAAACAAATTACACTCCACTTTAAACACCATCCCCTTGGACATGACAGCTTGGTTTACGGCTTAACACACTTTAAGTACTTTCCCAAACATGTGACAGTATTTCTTAATGTAATTACCAAAAATCATATCAAATTCTATCATTAAAAGACAGCATTATAAAAAATCATCCAAGTATGTTCTTATTAACCAAAGAACTTGGCTTCTGGCATTTTATTTAGTAATTCTACATGGTTTGAAAATAAATTCCTTTCTGTTTTTGTCCTAATTGACAATTTTATCATCTTAAATACACACACATTGCTTTGAGTAGCCTGTATAAAAGGAGAAAGCTATTTATGGCTGATTTATCTGAAGAGGTGGAACATATTTCCACTCAGCCCTTGTGTGATTCTAAGCCAGCAACACTTTTTAGCAGAAAGCAAAGAGGCAAGGCAAGGGTTCCCTGCTGGGAAACATATCTCTGCCAGGACATGCTCTCTGAGCAACTCACTTCTTTTCAACCTACAATCCAAAGGAAAAGAATGAAGGGGAGAATGGATTAGTTGAGTTTTTGAGGATAACTCTGGTCAGTGGCAAGAAACTTCCCTTCTATCAACTGAAGAAAATTCAGTCCCATGCACTTCTGACTATGTGGGTGTGAGTCCTAAGCAGCTGACAGCAAGATGTCTTGAGCAGGAGTAGAACATACTCTGCTTATCTACAGCAGGCCAAAAACCTACTTATCCTTGCCAGGTAAGTTCATCCAGTGAAAATCTCTGTCCCTGCAAGGAAACAAGCTCTCCAGAAAGAGAGGGATCACTTCCAGCCTCTTTGAGGGGATGGATCCAACCTGAATCCAGCCAGCAGACACACCAAGGTGCTACATCCTTCACCATCAGACTTCAAAGGTCCTGGAACCAAAACTGAGCCAGAAGGGGAATGATACTGACGACTGAGTGTTAACACAAGGCAACCTTTTAAAGGGCTTCAGATGAAAGAAGGATGTGTTGACGTCCTCTAAGGTATCACAATGTTTCATATAGAAAAAAAGAAGAGGACAATAGTGGAAGCTGCTGAAAAGAGACTTACTTCTTTCTAGCTGTTCCTTGTTTGTGGAAACTCCCCTGCTATGCCCAGTCAGCTCTCCCAGCTGTGCCTTTGCTCTGAAGAGAAAGAAGCAGCTTTCACTACCAACTTGGGTGAGCAAAAAAAAAAATGAAATGGCATCTTCATACAAAGAGGAAATATGTAACTTCACCAACATGGTGGTAATCAGACTCTGGGAAGCAGCGGCACTTGCTCCCAAGATAAAGACTCAAAAGCAGAACAAGGCACTGGGCACAAGAAAGAAGAGGAGGCCCCCATTTCAGATGTGAGGTAGACTCATTCTCATCCACAGAAAGTTATAGGTCATACCAGATTTTCTGCACCAGAGATCTAATCTCAAAGCTCTGGGAGGTGGAGAACTGAGTACAATAATGCCAACAAGTGATGGAATTCCAGTTCCACTGATCCAAATTCTAGATCAATGTTAAATGCTATTTTTAACACTTCCCCTGTGGAGTGAGTTCCAGTAAACATATCCATAACAATACAGAAAAATTGCTGGAGCTGTATTTCTAAGACTCCTGGAGCCAAGTACTCTTCCTGACAAGGGTACTAAGAACAAAACAGAACTCTCTTTTCAAAATGAATTACCCTGGCAAAAATCTTAATGAAGACCCTGACAGCAGCCTGAAAAGTAGGTGTTGGCTGCACTGAGAATTGCCACTCAGATCTCAGACATCAGCCCCAGGAAGCCATAGGAGATGGGTGTCCTACTGACCTACACACACCAGTGGAATGTACAAAGATCTCAAGGTTTCTCAAAGCTGTTCAAAACTCCATCAGTCTCACAAGTGAATGGGCCAGAGGTGTTGAAGGTCTCTGACTACAATCTGCACTTCTTGAGGAACAGGACACTCTACTGCTCAAGCACACTTCACAGTACCCAGAAAACTGCAACAGCTGATGAAGTCTGGAGATGTACAAATCACGCATTAGGCTTCTGTAAGAACAACAGGAAAAAACATCTCTAGGAGCTGCCAGGACTCCTGTAAGCTTCACATGCCACACCAAGAGGTGTATGTAGCAAACAGCACCATTCTGAGAGTGAGGGCTGATTGTGTCCCTGTGATGTCCAACCTTTAGTGATCTGTGTGCTCCAAAGTCTCCTTTCAGTCTGCCTTATTTCATGCTGCAGAGGTAGGAAAAGACTGGAGCAGCAAAAATCTCCACTTGATTTGTCCAGCTGTAGGGGCACACGATGGCCAGAGCCTGAATAAATATTCAAACGACCTCATCACCTGCAAGAGTAATCTCCACTGTGAAGATAGACTCAGGAGAATTCAAAGGCTGACTCAGCTTCAGGTCCTGCCCTAGAGGACCCAGAGAATGCTGGGCAGCCAGCAGAACATTTCAAGGAGTCTTAAAATCCCCATGTTGATGCCATGAGCCTGCTCTGGATGGCCCTGACAGTGTCTCCTTGATGCCTGGCACAAGGAATGTAAGAAGGATCAGTGAGAGGAATCTCGAGACTGGGCATGGATGTAAGGAGGTAAAAACTAACTGAGGATCTTGAACACTCAAAGCAACTGGAAATAGTCCCTGATGTCTTACAACAGCATAAAGAGAACACGTCCAGATCCTATCCACTGCTTGTGACGTGGAAGACTCTTCCCAAAGAGTGGATCACTGAGGCAGCCAGAAGCTCTGCCCCAAAATATTACATTGTCACAGACAGGCCTTGAGGCTCTATCTGGGTCTTCCTTAGCTGGCTGTGGCAAATTAATTTCCCATTTATCACTTGATATTCTAGAAGAGACACACTCTGTTATCTATCTCAGTGCTTGTTCCATGTCTTTCCAGACAAACCCAAATCCAGGTAAATTGTACAGCTGCAGGTAAGCTACAGGCTAGGGATGGAGCTGACTCCTACTGGGCCCTGATGGCATGTTGGGAGTGGGGTAATTTTTGAAAAAATAATGCACAGAGAAACCCAACATTGAAAAACTGGACTTCGGGGACAGCAGGAAAAAGACTGTTATTACAGAATCTTTTTTATTATTATTATTATTAGTATAGCATACAAACTAAAAAACAAGACAGGCCAAATACAAGATTAACTCACTCTTCCTTCAATTTTTTATCCACTGCTATTTACCATTATTTTGTTGGGGTTTTTTTTTTTCTGTGCAAAGTGACTTTTTGAAAAACAAAATGCTTTTGCCTTTTCTCAAAGGGAAAACACTTTCTTTTCCCTCATACAACTTCCCTTACTGCCTGAACGATATATGTTTTTATCCACAAAAAAATATTTTTAAAGGTTAATTTGACATGTCTGATTATTCCTAAGGCAGCCTGTAATTTTCTTCACTACAAACACATTAATTTACTGAAGCAGTCACTGAACAACACAGTTGAATCTGGAATAGCTCCACAAACTCTACAACTATTTCTGGGGCACAACAGTTTGTTCTAAGCAGTTCTGGCAGAAACTGTAAGAGCTTTTAAGATGGTGCTACTCACTTGATTCAATAGCATCCAGCTTCTGGAATGTCCCCAGGATATCTCCATTTACTATTTTGGGTAAGAAATCCCGCAGTTGCATAACTTCAGTTGTCAGCCTTTCCAAATCCCTCCTTCTGACTTTTACAAATTCCTCTTTGGTCTCAGCCTTCTGAAATAAAACAACAAAGCAAAACAAAAACAAACAAACCGACAACCAACCAAAGACACTGTTACAGCCCTGTAGAGCTTTTCTGCTTGAATTTCTTTTCTTGGACAAAAATATTCCTCTCTGTGACATCACTTCAGAAATTTGTAACTTTTTAACAGAGAACTATCCAGCAATCAAACCCAAAAGTCTCTGAGGTTGACCCTCTGACTATAATCTTAATTTCTGCCACTCTGGCCTAAAGTAAATAATATTACCTCTCTACATGTGTTTCTTCACCCAAAATGTGTGCAATGCATCTGAGAATGCTGCAAAAACTAACACTCACATTTTAAAATGTGAGCAGCATACACCAAGCTGTTGCTTCATGGCTGTCGTAAAGGATACGATTACTCAGCTTTTTAATTAATTCAAACATTTGCAAGATCCTCAGTCCTAAATTACAACAACTCTTTTGGAGGAAACTGTGCTTTTTTCAAACAAATTTATTTTTTGTGAAGAGCAAAAATTATTTGCAGCCATCTGCAACCCAATCTCACGTAAATGATTTAATCCTGAGGTAAGACAGAAATGTTTACTAGCTTCCTCTCCTGCAAACCCATAGCTATAATTTTCACTCCATATTCCAGTAGTGTGTGTTAATTTTAAAATTACAGAGCAATTTTTGTACAAAAAAACCCATAAATTCCAATTTCTGATGTACATACACGTCCACTCTGCTGGGTCTTAAAAAGGCTGATACACACGCACCCACAAAAAGGAGGTTTTAACATGTTTTGACACTTAATATGCTTTCAGAAAGCAAAGTGATATCTTTGTACTGCTTTGCACTGCATTGAGAACAGTGCTGACAAAATAAGATCTTTTATGTATTACATCTTATTCCAGAGGGAAGAGGGTAACAACCAAAACCTCATCTCCTACAGGTACAAAATGTGTCATCCCCACCGTCCTCTCAAGACCAGACACACAAGACAAATGGAGGTCATCCTTTCCAACCATTCCCTACAATTCTTTCTGCTTCCCTACATCCTCAGATTGAATATTTCCTTTCAGTTTTTCTTCCTACTCTATTTTTTTCCCAGCTGTCTTTCAAATTCAGAGAGTTTTGGGACATGTCAGTCCCAACTCTGCAGGTTCAGAGCTGTAGTGAAGGTATGGAAGAAAGATTGTGCTTTAATTTGAACTGTAAGCGCTAAATTGCATTTAGGAAGTGCTTATGGCAAGGTTCCTGAGGCCAAGTAGCACCACACGGCAGGACTCTTGAAAAATTCCACCCATCTAGGTCTCAAGAAAGCATGGAATAAACACATGGCAACAGGAATCTTTAGAGGAATGCCATCTGCATGTCAGCAACCATGAATGACAGGGAGAATTCAGTACTGCTCAGACTTACAGAGCAAAATTTGGTACATAAAAATAGCTCTGTTCACTAGCAGAAGCTGAATTCAAATAAAACACACTGCGAATCACTGGTGTTGAGACATGAAATATACAGTAAGGAGAAAATTCTCATTTGTAGTTTCCAGTATAAGTACAGGTCTTTGCACCGCTGCAGTTATAGTAGGCAAGTTTTATTTTCTCTGCTTAAGCAGCTTCTTCACATCTCTCTACAGTACAGGAGTATGTTAAAGGCAAATATAGACATGGGAAAACAGGAGTTTTCTGTTCAGTCCTTACAGTAACAGCAGGTGCCTGGATGTAGGAGATTTGACTTCAGTCTTCACCGAGTTCTTTCACAAGGGCCAAGTCACCCAGTTATGCACCTGAGCTCACGGCCCGCCTGGTGTGAGCCCAGTGACGGGAACTCCCCGTTCCCTGCCCGGCGGGGCGCACCCAACAGGGCACAGCTCCCAGCTGGCGATGAACCCCGACCATGGAATCACTGCCAGCCCTTTCCCCACTCACTCCCCACCAGCCCAGGGTGCCTCTGGCATCGCTCTACAGCACCCACCACGCTCCCCTCTACCTGCGGCCCCGCCATCGCCCCCTCAGAGCCCCACAAGGCCCAGGACCACCATACAATTCCCCGCTCCTTCTGCTCCTCGGGGCACCCACGCCTGCAAGGACCCCCATGCCGGGCTCGGCCCCAGGCCCAGCCCTGAGCCCCTCGGGCCGCTCTCGATACCTGCGCGTCGCCAGCGAGGCCGGCGCTGCGCCACATCACGACAGCGGCGACAGCGGCGACAGAGGCGTCGTGCGGGGAGAGAGGGGAGAGGGAAGGGCGTGAGGGCGGGAAAGGCCGCGCTGTGGCCGCGCCCCCGCTGTGACCACGCCCCCGCTGCAGCCACGCCCGCGCCGATTGGATAGGTGCGCTCGGGGGCGTGGTCTGGGCGTGGTCTGAAGTCAGGCTCCGCCCCCAGCCCCGCCCGGAGCAGTCCCGGGAAAACACCGGGAGAACAGCGGGATAACACCGGAGTAGTACCGGGACAATTCCGGGCTGCCGGGGACGGCCAGAGCAGGGCAGGGTTGCGGGGAGCCGGAGCGCGGCCCTGCTGTGGTGCCGCTGGGGCTGACGGCTCCAGGGAGTGACACCAAGTTGGGAGGGAGTGTTGATTTGCTGGAGGGCAGGAAGGCTCTGCAGAGAGGTGTGGACAAGCTGGATGGACCGAGGCCAGTGGTATGAGGTTCAATAAGGCCAACTGCTGGGTCGTCCGCATGGGTCACAACAAGCCCCTGCAGCTCCAGGCTGGGGGAAGAGTGTCTGAAAAACTGCCCGGAGGAAAAGGACCTGGGGGTGCCGGTCGACAGCGGCTGAACATGAGCCAGGTGTGCCCAGGTGGCGAAGGAGGCCAATGGCACCTGGCTTGTGTCAGCAATAGTGTGGCCAGCAGGACCAGGACAACGACCATGCCTCTATACTAGGCACAGGTGAGGCCACACCTCAGGTGCTGTGTCCAGTTCTGGGCCCCTCGGTTCAGGAAGGACGTGGCAGTCAGTGCCATGGGCTGCTTGACAGGGCGGTTATCGGGCACAGATTGGACTCGATGACCTCAGAGGTCTTTTCCAGCCTTAATGACTCTGTGATCTCTGGGGTGCAGAGCCCCAGGGGACCCCAGCCACTGCCTCCCGTGGGTGCGCCCGCCCCGCAGGTGCCGATGAGACCGAACTCGGCGGCGCGTTCCCCGCGGCCATCCCGGGGCCCGGCCCCGCGCCCCGCCCTCCGTGCGGTGACGGCAGAGCCCGGCGTCAGTGACGGGATCAGGCGGAGCCCGGCGCGGTGCGGGCCGGGCCGGGCCGAGAGCGGGACAGGAGCGGGACAGGGCCGGGCTGGGCCATGGCTCCTGCGGCCGTGCAGCCGCCCGAGGTGCAGTTTGCGCAGCGCTTGGCCGCCAACGAGAAGCGCATCCGAGACCGCGCCCTCAAAAAGCTGCGGGGCTACATCGGCGTGCGGGCCCCGCGCCCCGCCGGGACGGGCCGAGGCGGCCTGGGGGTCGAGGGAGACCGGGACAGGGACTGGGACAGGAAAAAGGACAGGGACGGGGAGAGGGTCCCGGTGCCGTGGCGGAGGGCGCGGGGGGAACGGCGGCCCCGGCGGAGGGCCAGCATGGGGAGGGAAGCACCACGTGTGCGCCCAGAGCCCAGCACGCCTCCTCGGGGCTTCTTTTCGGGTTGGGTTGGGTTTGTTTGTGGTTTTGTTGGTTCTGTTGTTTTGGGGGTTTGTGTTTATTTATTTTTATTTTGTGCATTTTCTTCTTCCTTTACTTTTAATATATTTTTTAACTTCCACGCGTGCATTTCACCATGTATACGCACGTGCTGCCCCGGTGCTGCCGCAAGCGCAGCTCCAGCATCCAGGAGCAGAGGGACTCGTGGATCCTCGCCCGGGAACTGTCTCCGGGTACTGGAGGGGCTCAGGAAGGATTAGCTTGGACCGGGGGAAGGTCTTGCTGGCAGCATTAACAAATCTGGGGTGGGAGCAGGATGGCTCAGGTGCTCTCGTTCCCAAGGAACAGGGCGTTAATGCACTGAGCTGATCCAGGCTGGAAACTGCCCTGTATACGCGGCATGAAGTTTTATTTTCTGTTATTTCTGTGAGGTGATGTCTGTTTCCCTGACTGATATCCAGGAGCACTGGAGGAAATTGAGGAAAGTTCAGGAGTGTTTTCAGCACTTGCGTAATTGAAGCTGGTTCTGTTACCCATCTGGGTTATCTCCACCTTCATGGTATCAAAAGTTTTTCTGCCAAATTTTTCTATAAATTCAACGTGGAGCTATATATTGGCACCTTAGAACAAGAGTTCACTGGTGTCCCTGGGCACAGTTTGAGTCTGGCAGTGCCAGTCTGAAGCTTCCTGCACCTGAAAGTGCCTCATGTGCAAAGGTTCCACATGGATGTGTGTTATTGCTATGCCTTATATATAATATATATGTATGATGTAATATATAATTTATACTGTATGTTATTTATATAAAATATATATCTTATAAGTGATTTTATACATTATTTTATTATAATATATTTAAATTATATATTATTGTATCTTGCATCTAGATTTTATATATTAGTAATATATTATATATATATGGCTTTGGGGAGCCAGCCTAGACCTAACCCCAAGGGCTAAACTGCAGCTGGAGTGCGGGTTGGACCTCAGTCAGTTCCTTGAGAAGACTGTAGAAGGGATTTTCTTTCTTGCCTTTCCAAGTAGTATTTTGCCCATTAGCCATGTCTGACAGAGGGAAGGACACGTAGAACAGCCCTACAGGGTCAGCCCAGGGAGCCAACAATCCTTGTCCCATTCCTGACAGTTAATATCGATCAAGGGATTGCCTGGGGGCTAGGACGATGTACACCATGTACTTCCCAAGTACTTTCTGAGCCTCCGGCTATTTTTAGCTCTGGAGACTTTCTAAGGGGGACTCTGTGCTCAGTAGTGCTCTGTGCATCTCACTGCCTAGTGCAGATTCCTTGGAGTTTGTGGAAGCAGCCACAAGATGGACAGGAGTGCCCCTAACTGAGGGAAAAGGCTGCAGGTTCAGGTACTGCCTTAAGACAACATGAAACCATCATCACAGGAAAGTTGCTCAGTTGGGCTGTGAGCCTTTTGCATGTTAAACTCAGCACAGCATGGAATGCAAATAAATAGGAAACAAGGGTGACTAATTTCCAGAGCTCTTAGATTTCCTTGCTGTTAGGTACTATTCACACTGGTAGTATTGAAACAAAGGTTAACATCTTCAGGCTTGGAGAGAAAGCATGTTCAGGAGAGAGGGTTTTGTAAAGTTATTTTAAATTAGCAGCCTTATATCCATCCAGTGTTCTGAGAGGGATGAGGTGCACACATCAGGCAACCCAGGTAAGACATTCTAACCTGAGGAGTTGAGAATGTGCTGACTTCTGGAAGAAGTGCTGGAGTTCATCTGATGTTCAGGGCTGTCAGGTGTTTCATAGGTAGACAGGGCTGCTCAGTGTGGTCTGTGCTAAGGCTGGGGGAGCTTCTTCAGAGAGCCAGAGCTCTTAATTTTCAATAAGAAGTTAAACTGTGGAAGGCATAGAACTACCAAATGAATTGATGAAAGAACAGTAAACAGAAATGACTTCTGGTAAAAGAGGAAATATTGCTGGGAGGTTTCCTGTCTGACAGAGCTGCACTTACTCGGGCCCAGATCAGTAAAGGATTTATGTAATTTCCACTGAAATGTGCCTGTGTGGATCTGGTCCATTGCAATTATCTAGAATAGGAAAAATTGTAACAAATTCAATGATAGCAGTGTCAAAGCAGCCGGACTCCTAAACAGAAGTGCTGACGAGGCTTGCATTAAAGTAGCTGTGCGTGGTTGTAACATGTTAATCTCAGCTCCCACAGTACATAGGAACAGAGTTACGGTGCATAGGGACAGTTACAATTCAAGCCCTAAAACCAAAATCTTTCCTCGGATAGGTCTAAGGTATAGAAGGCCTTCAGTTCTGTGCACTGTGGTTGCTAATACAATGCATTCAGGTTTTTAAATGATGATTATTTTTTGACTGATTATTATTTACCAGCTGTGGCTGGGGTCAGCACATAAAGTTTAAAAACAGAAAACACAATCTTGAAACTATTCTTTTGAGCCACTAGGATAAGGAACTTGCTGTAAAAGCTTTTGATCAGAGTCCTATATCAAATGGACAACGGACTGCCTAGGACACTTTAAAAAGCCCTGTATGCATGAAAAGCAACCCCATGGAAGTCTGTGTTTTCTTCCCTGAAAGGTTCTCAAGCACTGGAACAGGCTGTCCAGGGTAGTGGTGGAGTCACTGTCCCTGGAGGAATTTAAAAGATGTGTAGATGTGGCACTTGGGGACATGGTTTAGTGGTGGCCTTGGCCGTGATTATCTGAGAGGTCTTTTCCAACCTGAATAATGCTGTGATTCAATTCTGTGAACTCCTGAGCCACATTTTTAGGTAGCAGGTGATGCCTCTGTCCGATGCCTCTGTAGGGTTAATGCTGCCTGTGAGGTTAAACCTGCTTCTTACCACTCAATATGTCACATATAATTCCCTTAAGAAATGTTATTAATTTTAATATTTCAATGAATATTAAATCAGTGAATCAAACTGTTTCATATTTTATCTTAACACTACTGTCAAATCTAAGTTAAATTTATAATTAATGCCTAATATTACTGGACACATTGCTTCCTACATAGCATTTTGAGTATTTCCTCACCTCTTTTCTTTTTAACCAAGCAGGACTGCAGATGTTTCCACTAACGTGTTTGCAGGTGTTTTTGTCTGAGTGATAATTGCTTTCAAATGACTTGGTCCAAGGAAAAGGTGCACAGTTTAGATCTAGCACTGGGTCTCAGGCTTTTTGACTGGCAGACCCCTGAGACAATGATCTTTTTGGAGCAAATTTGAGCTTACTGAAGATGATGACCTTTTCAAAGTGATTTTTCATTAAATTTCTTGGGAGTACTTAATAGGCCATAGTTTGAAAATAGCTGTAGTAGGTCATTGTAGCTGCCTTGTAACAATGTGCCATCATAATTTTACTTCACAGAAATGTAGTTGAAGTAATGAAAAATCCAGTTCTTAAGCAGCTATTATGACTTCTGTGTAGTACTTTACTTCTGAAATGTGAAAATATTGTTTTGCTTGTCAAAATTCAGATGTTACTACATCTCAATACTGTATTGGAAATACTTTTATTATAGTTACTCAGGTTCATTGACTATAAAGTTTAATGTAGAAATAAATGTGTTGATTATTAGAAGTTTATTCTATCAAAACAAACCCCTAGTAAAGAGTAAAACTATTGGTAAAGTGAGACTTTAGTTAAAAACAACAAAACAAAACAAAAAACATTTTGTCTCTTGTAAAACTAGTTCTGATGCCCTCATTAAAAATTTCTTTCAGACTTGGTGTTAAAAATATGCCAGAGAGATTTATCAGAATTATCTTGGTATTCATCTTACCTGTGATTGCTTTGAAATCTTCATTGTTTCAGTACAAGGTAGAAGCTTACAGTCATGGAATCACTGTTCTGTTCCAAATTGTCTTCCAATTAATGTGCTTACAGTAGGAACCAAGAGAAAATAACAAAAACAAAGAAGAAAGTAGGGAGCAGAGGGAACTTCATGAAAATATTTTGGTGGAAATGTGTGGTTTTTTTCCTTTCATTCAGACTTGTTCTGTACCGTAGGTGGCTTCAGCCAGGAAGAACTGCTGAAAATATGGAAGGGCCTTTTCTATTGTATGTGGATGCAGGATAAACCTCTGCTTCAGGTACAGTAACTGGGTTTGTATTTGCTTGAGGGAGTCGCTCCAAAATACACTCTAGGGACATACTAATATAGAACGAGGAAAATTATCTTCTTTTTTTCCTTCCCCTGCAGCCCATTTGTGGCATGTGCAGGAGAAGAGGTGACTGTAACTCAGTGATCTGAACATGAACAAATCATGTTTGGAGTCACCTGCTGAGGGGCAGGTGTAGCTGTTTACCTTTCAAAAGGAGAGCTGAAACAGATGCCTCATGAAATGTTGATTTGGCGTAACTAAAGCAGTAACAGCAGGTTGCCCTTAACTGCAGCTACAACGTTTGTGCAGATTTTAGTGTGAAAGCTTCACGCTGCCTTTTCCTTTGTTAGTTCAGTAGCACTTCATGTACTACCAGCTTTGTCCCAACTATGTGTTTTGGTCAACTTCTGCTAGTTTGTCTCCCTGCCTTCAAAAGATACTGGTTTTGGACTACCAGGTCTCAGTAACCTCAATTTTCAAATCACTTGTCTGCATGAACAAGGTTTATCTCACACATGGCCCAGACAGCTCCACAGAGACCTATATGAGAGCAGTGCCCTGTAAGTTTTACATCATTTGTTAATTTAAATACATGGGATTCTTCTCCTCTTAATATAATTTTGTCTGCTGTCAAAAAGATAATTTGTGCAAAGATCTGGTGAAATGAACAGGTTCTGATACCCTTGAAACTTCTCTTCCAGCTGTCCTAGTCCCAGTGGAAGGATAACTGCAGTACTAAAGCAGCTGTTGAGAGAATGTTTTTCATTTTGAGAGGTGTTTGATGAAATTCATACTTCTTGCTGTTTGCTGTGAGGAGACCAAACTCCAAAACAGGCTGCACTAACTGTATTTATTTACTTTTAGGAGGAACTTGCATCCAATATCTCACAGCTTATCCACGTGTTTCAGAACACAGAGGCTCGTAAGTACTATTTAATTACCTAGTGCTTTGTAAGGTACTTCTCTCTTTGGTGATTTTTAGGCAACTATCACAGTGCCAGAATACAGACAGACAGATGGGGTGCTGCTTTGGGGTTTTTTTCTTTCCTTTTTGTCCAACTGGTCTGTGTGATTGCATTAAGGGAGGCATGAACTGCAGGTTTTTTCTGGCTGCTGCAGGGAAAGAGTTGTGTCTTCAGTGTGATACAGGTGAGATTTTGCAGGACAGGTAGCAAAACAAACTTGTCCCCTTCTCCATTCTGTATAGACTGTTCTGTGTATTTCCTGCTCAAAACCAGCCTTGTTTCATGAGCTGTTAAGCCCTTGGTATTCAAAATGCTCATGAAATGGAGTACTCAGTCAATGCCAAAGGCTGCATGGGTAGAAATGAGTGCAGGATGGATATTTTGCTCAAACTTGTGTGTGTGTAATACAAAACAGATACAAATCTGTCCGTGTAATTGTTTTTAGAAGCAGCTGTGTGCCTTTTCTTGTATTGTTCTCAAGTTTAATTGATTCTTGTGCTGGTCTCAAGCCTGTCTTCCCGTAGTTCTGTCACTAGGAGAATCCTAGGGAACTGCATCCCTTTCTTGAGATTCTTTCTGGTTAGCAAAATAACCCATTGTGCCAGACGTGCAGGTGTTTTTCCTTGCTCCCTTGCAGGACACCTGTTCATCCAGACATTTTGGCAAACGATGAACCGGGAATGGAACGGGATTGACAATCTGCGTCTGGACAAGTACTACATGGTAATTACACATCTCTGGGTGGTGTTTTCTCCTAGAAAACATGTGCTGCTGGTGTGCTGAAGAGGCAGCTTTGTCTGCACGTGTGTTGGTGTATGTGGTAAGAGAAGACAAGGGATCATCTTCTTGACCCACTGCAAGAGAAGTTTGTTTTAAAGTGGTGTTTTCACTCACCACTGTGTGAATCTAAAAGCCAGTACTGTTTATGTCGTGCTCAAGTGCTTTCCTTTCTAACACAGTGATTTTTCTCATTGATTTCTATATTGGAATATAAATACTGTCTCAAAGGACACTGTATCAACATCAGTTACTTAGATCAGACTATTTAAAGACTCTTTTATGACTCTGCACTAGAACCCCGACTTTCCACCAGTAAAGTATCCACTGTAGTACATTCAGTAGTCAGAATTCTTTCTATAGGAAACAGAATATTAAAAAAAATTTTAAAAAGCATACCTTTGTGAAGAACAAAATCCCATTATCTTCTTCTTTGAAAGAAGTTAATTGCAGGCACATTCACTGGTGGTTTTTCTTTCCCAATATTAGCAGATACAAGTTATTTCAGTAAGTGAAGTGATTTGAGCCAGTTGAATGTAGCTGTTTTACATACCACTGTCGTTTAGTGCAAGTTTCAAGTAAATTAAATTATTATTGTTATCATCTGTCCCATATTGTTGAGCCAGTTTAAGCTGTGGCTTATTTTAGATCAAGGCAGCACTTAATGAAGAAATCACGGGTGTGAATCAAGAGAAAGCTGTGTAGTAGAAATGATCATGGATTTTTCTGTGCTTAGCATATGAAAATAGTTTGTTGCCTTTTTTGCTTCTCAGCACCCTTCTGTTGCATTACATAGTAGACAATCTGTCAAAATGTTCATATGAGGCAGCTTCCACCTTGTGCTTAAGAAATCTGTTCCTGTTACAGTTACAGTGACTCCTTTACCTGTTTTCATAAACAATGTGTGTAACAGATTTTGTGCTTTGCAGCTGATGCGTCTGATTTTGAGGCAATCCTTTGAAGTGCTGAAAAGAAGTGAATGGGATGAGAGGTAAGCAGATTTCTGAATGTTGTTGCATCATAAACAAGTCACCCAATATACTTATATTCAAATATATTTTCATTTAATAGATCCTTTTTTTCCCATAGATGCCACTGTCACGAAGTCCTAATGTTAAGGCTTATTTGTTCTTCATATCACTTGCTTAGTTCAGTAACATAGTCAGGTGTTACACTTCATTAAATTAAATACCGTATTTGATGTATTTCATTTTCTGATTTAGCCAGAAGAGCTATCAATGAAACATCACCTGCAGAGAGACTAGACAGGGAATCTGCGTCCCAGAAAATACAGAAAAGAATTTTTTTGTTTGTTTTTGTTGGTTTTCTGATTGGCTCTGGCTTTGTTTTTTAATACTTATTTTATTGTGGTTAATCATGGTGACTTCTCTTCTGATAAGACAAAACCCCTTAATTGTGAACTAGCCTCCTATTTGTTGAAAACATCAGTGGGTTTGGTTGTATTTCTTCCATATTCTATTAAAAGGCAAATAATTGCAGTCCTTTGCTCTGTCTAGAACTCTTGTGCTACTTCCACACTTACTGTCTTTAATTCAATGAATTGATTTAAATCTTTTAATTGAAAGTGCTCGATAACCCAGTGTTAAGGTTATCCTTTCTCTCTGTTACCCTCTGAGATGTGGAATGCACACAGGCATGTTTTTGTGGAAACAGAAAGGAATGCAGAGCTAAGGAACCCCCCATCCCCCCTGTTCCACCTTAATGTTGCACTGGGTGAATGCCTGCAGGTTGAAGAGATGAAAATGTTCCTTGACAGGAGCAGAAAGTGTGGGAGGAGGTTTGATAAAGCTGAAGCCCTTCCTCCCACACACATGGTCACCCAAACTGGACAAGGTTTCTTATGGCTTTGGCCTCCATCTTTCACTGGAAGGAGGCAGTGTGGAAGAGAGCATCATGATTCCTTTATTTGCAGAGTGAGGGAGCTCGAGAACTGCCTTTCCCTCCCAAGTGGAGCCGAGAAGCTGCCTAGCATGACTTTCTTTCCTCCTGCCTTTTAAAATGATTTTGAAGAAAGGTGTATTAAAGTAAAACTGGAAGAATGTTTATGGGTTTTCAATGTTTTGAATTCTCTTTGGGACTGGAAATGTTTGTTCTGGGCAAAATTGCAGGAGGTCCCAAAGAACACCAGGGTAGAAAGCCTGGAATATACAAAACTTCACTCTCCTGAAAGATAGCAATGATAGGCCTCAGGGTAAAAAAAAAAAGGAAAAAAAATTCAAATTGGATAGCTGTCCATAACTGTAAAGGAGTGGAGTTTGTTTTTAAGACAAGAGCTTGTTTCCAAAGCAAATAAGGCATGAGCAATTGAATATGAATATCTTGTTCTTTTTTTCCCCTTTTTATTATTTTTTTTTCAGTCTAGTTGAACCAGTGCTGCAGCTGTTAATGAAAGAAGTTATGGACCCAGACAGCAATTCTCCCACTGGGATAAAGTTCCATTTCATCGATATCTATCTGGATGAATTGGCTAAAGTTGGTGCAAAGGAGGTTAGAAAATACTTTGTCATTGTCTTCCTGACTGATGTTAACTGTGGCATGAAGCATCTTAGAAGAAATGTAATTTTTACATTATGCAATTTTTAATTGTTTTAAATGTAGCATAACAATACTGAGTAAGCATGAAGAAAGTGACTTACTACAAGTTATGCTTTTACTTTTATTCATGTCTTTGACAGTGAGAATATGGTAGTTTCTCTCAGGTTCCTGAGTACTGCTATGCTGCTCGAAATTGAGGTTGGAAAAATAGTGATAGAAAAGTTAGACCATTTCTCATTTGTTTGTTTCAGAAGGGACTCAGTGTAATTTCCCTTGTATGAACTTGTTTTCCAGTCTTTGCTTTTGCAAAGGCTGACATAAAGCCTGCTCTTGGCTCGTTGTATAACACCTCAATAGAGGAAGAAAGTGAGCTTTCACAGTTGTCTAGTATTTGCTTATTGCTGTCTGTGCATTGCGCAGTTTACCCTCCGCATCCAGGTGTTTGTTTTGCTGGTGACATCTGTCTTGCCCTGCTGTGTTTTGCTGTGACAGTTAATTTGTGACCCTTAATTTTGGCTGCTGTTCCAGTGGTGCAGAGTTTTGCAGCAACAAAGCCAAAAAGCATTTCTCCTGTCGCTCCACCCTTCTTGCAGCCCCATGTTCATCCCAGGCTCCTCCTCAGTTACTTCCCTTTGTCTCTTGCCTCAGATATTTCTCCTTGCAATGGACAAAGCTGTTAGCAGTTTTCCATTCCTATTCTTTGCAGTCAGTATTCAAACCAATCCTGCCTGCAGTTTTGTGGTTATGGATTGTGGAGCAAGAGAGAGAAGATGTCTGCACCAGAGAAGTGCAGGCACTTGGAGCCAAAATAATTTCTGCAGCTCCACAGTCACACAACTGTAGCTAAGACACTCACTGGAAGCCTGGAGAGGGGAGTGAGTCCCCCGGACTATTTGCAATCACTGATGATGCTCATAAATTGGATTTTGAAGGGAAGGATCTTTATCTTTAGCTCTACTGAACTGACAGTGTTTTGGTGCAACCAGCCCAGTTAAGAGAAACCCAAATCTTATTCTTGTCTGCTACAGACCTTCTTTGGGAAAGTACACGAAATTGTTTAAGCTTTCTCTGCCTCGTATGTTTCCATATCTAAAGTAAGAAACCTTGTTGTATTTCTGTACTCAGCAGAACAAAGTCTGCAAGGCAGCCAGTGTTTTTATTCTTCCAGGGAAATCTGGAAGTTAGTGGTAGCAGCGGTAACAAAAAGGCCCTGGATACCTCTGCCAGTTGGAATTAGGTAATATGCTGAGAGACTGTTAAAGAAGATCCCTCAACACCACTTCAAGTACAAACACCAATATTCAGGGAATTTCAGTGTACACATACAGTGTTTTCTGTACTCACAGGATTTTTCTTTCTAATCAAACAGCTCACAGCCAACCAGAATCTCAAGTTCATCGAACCTTTCTGCAAAATTGCTGCCAAATCAAAGGAGTAAGTTCAACGAAAGGATAGATATATTTTAAGAATTAAGAAACGCTGAATATGGTAATAAATAGATCAAAGAGTCATAATTTCAGAATGTAGAGAAAGAAGGGTATTTTACCAGGATTGTGCACAGTCATTTGAAGATAACTTGTGTTTATCAAAGCTATAGACAGTCTGCATGGATTTATACGAACTATATCAACTTCTGTTGGTTAATTTGTCCAGTTATTTTAATTTTTTAATGCACAGAGCAGCTGAGCTGGTTGGCTTCTTTGCAGTGTAATATAGGTCAGCATATAAACAGTGAAATTTAAGAGGGGCACATTAGCAGGACACTGCTTGGATTAAAGGACTTCTGTTTACGGAGTAACAGGTTCACTTTCATCGTCTGAAGAGCTTGGTGTTCTTCCAGTTCCTTTCTTATCCATTTTCCCTCAAATTCCCACTTTTTTAACGTGAGAGGGGTGGGGGTGTTTATGGTCTGCCTTTGGGCTCACCCTGCTCTCCTGTGACACAGTCGCTGTGTGCTCCATGCTGTGGCCACCGGCATCTTTGAGATGATCGTGGATCAGTCCCCCTTCGCCATCGAGGACCTGATGAAAGAGCTGGGTACCCACAGTGATGAAGAGGATGCTTCTGAAGGAGGCAAACAGGAAAATGAAGAGGTGCTTAAAACTAGAGGTGAGGAGGAAGCTCTAAATTGCCCTGGTAAGAGTTGCTGGGATGGAAGAATTTGTTTCCTGAAAATACTGCTCTGAACGAATCAAATACACGTTCAGGGTGCTGTAAGGATAATGGTGTTTTCCCATCTTCCCTTCAGATGTGCTTAATAAAGCTTGTTCTTTTGGAGTCACTATCTCAAACAAAGCATTAATATTCAGTCTTTTTTCTACAATAGCAGATAGATGTCTGTCAAGAAAATCAGCACAGAGCTCTGAAAAAACAGAGGATATCAGTGAAAATGCTGATGATGGGATCGGGACTGTTCTTCAGGTTTGTGGCTTTTTTACTCTGTTATTGATACACCTGCTCTCTTTCCTTTTTCCCTATGCCTTTCAAGAGGTGCAGAAGTAAAGGATGTTACAGGATAAACACGTTACAAAATTTTAATCTCCTGATTTAATGTAAGGTGGTATTTATGTAATGTGTATTCCGTGAGTGGTAGTAAAATAAATCCATGTCTAAATTCTGAATTCTCTTTCTTCTCTCCCATGCCTTCTGTTTTCTGCTCCTCCCTTCCTGTTTCAAGAATTAAAAAATGTGTGTGCTAAAAGCCAAGTCAGTGTGGGTGGGAAAGCAATCAGCCTAAGTTTCATTGAAAATGGATGATGGGATACATAGGAGAGAGGGTAATATGTTACAATTTGGGTTTTCTAGACCCAGAGCCAGTGCAGTGTAGTGATTTTGACAGATCCTCCCATCAAACACACATGCAGGTGGATACATTTCATGCATCTGTGGCTTTTAAGCAAGAATTAGGACATGACACACTTTAAATCTGATATTTAGCTAAATATTTATGGGAGTTTTGAAGTGGGTTGGCTTCTCTCTTGAGTAAGAATTAAGGTTAGGAACGTTTCAGAAAGTGATACCGAGTTCAGCTGTTCTGTTAATGAAGCAGCCATCTGTCCAAGTCAGTGTGTGAAGGGGGCGTAAATTTCAACAGAGGAAAACATTTGGGGTTTAAAGGAAGCATCTGTTTCAAGATGTGTGTCTTTACAATTTACCTATTGAACTTAATACTCGATGTACTGGTAACAGGAGTTGCACTGCGTTATCTTGCATGGATAAGCTAAGAAAAGGTGTGTTGTACTTCCCCCCAACAGTTCGATTACAAGGCTGTTGCTGACAAAATCTTCGAATTTGCGAGCAAGAAAAATACACCTTCCCTGAACAGAAAGCGGCTGTACAAGCTGGTCAAAAAGTGAGTTCTGTTGAAGTTCACCTTGTCCTAAACAACTTTCATTTGCTTTCTGTCCAGCCTCTCTTGTCCTGGTGATGGTGTCATGCTATTCCTCACTGGTACCAGACAGCTGCAGCCAGCTGGGGTTTATCTGCACAGGTTTATCTGCACAGGGTGGGTTTGTTCTGCAGGATGTGAGATCAGGTTGTGTGTGATTCAAGGAACAGATGCAGGAAAAGTGTTATACTGCTGTTTTCTCAATACTTTCAGTGATTTGGTTTGAGTTTGGGGGTTTCTGAGGCAGATCTCTTCTGGAGTGAGCTTCTAGTAACTTCCTATGCAAAACACGTTCTTATTTTGACAAAACCATAGTAAGTACAGTGGTGCTGTTCTGCTAGTGTTATTATTGGTACTAAATGAGTAATAATGGTTTTGTTTTTCTTTTCTCCCTTCCTCTCACCTCCAGGTTCCAGGACTTAGCAGAAGGTAAGGACTAAGCAGCAGACAGAGACAGCAGTTATTTTCCATTCAATGATATATAATGCTCCCATACAACATGTACTGGAATTTTTTTCTCTTTTTCAATGTGTATTGCAAGAATATTATGTTGGGAGTTTTGTGGGTTTTTTAAAGCTCATTAAGACACATTACATGTTTTTGGTGAGATGGCCAAATTCCTTTCACAATTTGAGAAACCCTGTACTTTGTCCTTAAATGAAAGATGATTATTTTTGCTTAACAAATAGGAATCAGTCATATGCTTTTCTTTAAGGCTGGGTGGGGAAAAAGGAGTTGTTTTTTCTTTCTGTGGTAGTTACACTGTATATCAACAGCATAACTGTTCATAGAAGTACGTAGATACTGTACATAGAAGTTTTCTGATACCTTATCCTTCCTCAACAGGAATCTTCCCCCAAGATATTCCCGAAGATGTTTCTACAGATGAAGACGACGATGAATTCGGCAGGCGAAAGCGAAAGAAAAAAGCTGCCAAGCCTTGGCAGCAAAATGAGCTGGAAAAAGTAAAAGGTAAGGCAAGATCAGCCTTTGGAAAAGAGACAACTTGCAGTGACTTGTGCAGTTTGGCAAAGTGTCAGATACAAGCTGTTCTGAGGAAGGCAGCGCTATTGTTCAGGATGTGCTGATTTGTATCCTGTTGTGATAAGGGTTAAATGTGAAATTAGTTCTCTTTGAAAGTGGGGGGAGTTCTCTTACCAATTCTGAGGCAAGCAATCACCTCAAAAATTTCAGTCAAAAGCAGAACTGGAAGCAGCTGTTTGCATTGCTCCTTTGAGCAGGTGAATTTACTGTAGGAAAGCAGAAACGTGTCAGTCTTAAAACAGGATGAATGTTAGAATATAAGAATTCGGGGATGTTGGAATACTGAACCCCTGAGTTGCCCTTCTGATGGGCTTAACAGGTGGGTAATAATTCTTTCTAGGGATGTTACTATGAAAAATAAGGTTGCCACAGGGAATGGTTTAGGACTTAGCTGTGACAAGGCAAAATTAGCAAAGTATTAATTGGGCCAGACGTCAGCAGGCTGCAGTGTCGTGAGCAGCTGTGACAGTGAAACTGTTGTGCAGGCTGATGAAAGGAAAATGGTACACCTATTTTAAAAGAAAAGAACAAAAATAGAATAGAATTCAGTTGTTGTAAGTACCTTTGTGTTTCACATCTGTGTTACGGCATTCTTTTTGGGATGGATTTAGAGGATAAAGAAGAGCTGTCAAGTGTGAAGGTGTCATCAGTTTCCCAGAGGAAGAGGAAAAAAAGGAAGAAGAGGGACAGCCCAAGTGCTGATTCTGGAACAGCTGATGGAAATTGTGAGGAGGGAAAAGCTGATACATCTGGATCTAATGCTTCTAGCCAGGAAAAGGTGCCAGAAAATAACAAGGAGAAGAAGAAAAAGAAGCTGCTAGTAAATGAGGCAAGTGAGACCACAAATGCAGCAACTGACACCAGAGAAAATCACAATATCTCTGTGCAGAACAGTCTGACTGACGCAGAACAGAGTAAAAAGAGTCAGTTGAAGAACGTGAATCCAAAAGTGCAGAATGTTCCTGCAAAACCAGCGTGTCAGAATGGACCAGCCCCTGCCAGTGCAGCAGAGGATGTCAGCCCATCTGTCACGCCGTTACCTCCTAAGGCTGTGAAAAAGAAGCAGAAAGCAGGAGCTGTCCTGGTGAATGGGGATCCCCCTGTGCAGCAAACTGACCTGAAACCCAACAAGGAAGGCCTGCTGGGGACCCTGCCAAGAAAGGCAGGGGCTGAATCCGTGCCCTCCGGAAAGGTCACACTGAAGACAAAGACAAAGTTAGTTGGTTTGGAAGGGATGAAAGTCTCCAGTCAGAAGGCAGCAACCCTGAAGAAGAAGAGAAAAGTGAAAGAGGTGCTAAACTCAGTCGAAACCAACGGAGTTCTGGAGACTGCATGCAAGAAAAGCAGGAAGGTGGTATGTACATCTCATTCTTTTCTCTGCCTGCTTCAGGAACTGCCAGGCTCATTTTCAAACTTGGCTTTAGCTTTCTGAGCATGGGGCTGCATGGGCTGCATGCTGATGTCATCATGCATTGTCACCAAAAAGAACTCGATTCCCCAGAAATCCACACACTGCTACAGTGTCACACCCTGCTGTACAATGATGCTAAATCCTGTGCCAGCCTCTCAGCTGGACGAACCCATCTAGCTGAAAAACAAGATGTTAGGGGCAAGATAGAGTTGTCTTTTTTTGTCTGTTTTTTTCTTTGGTGCCTGGGTTAATTATTCTTTTGCACTGGGTCTCTGGTTGAGCTTTACAGCGTGCTCACAAAGGGCATCATATTTTGGCAAAGCAAAGAGAAATTGGAAGATGGAACATCCTTTCTGCAGCAGCAGCACACAAGATTAGGATAAGCTCCTTGTGAAACTGCCCACAGCAACTCCAGGAGTGGCTTCTTTTGCTCAGTCACTGCTCCATCTTAAAAAAACTGACAGGACTGTCTGGGCAAAGTATTTGGGGAAAGAGAATAGACATTGGAATAGAGAATATGACACTGTGACCTTTAATGTCATCAGTAGCTATGTAATCACATTTATGAATGATCCAGTTTTTTATAAAGACAATACTGTGTTTTTTCACTAGGAAGGTCTGATTGTAATCATCTTCTTCAAAAATGTATGTCTTGCAGTTTGGGAACAACCTGTTTATTCCCCCACCATCTCCCACCTTCATTTTCTTTTTGGCAATAAGTAGAACAGGGTTGACTTTTCTCAGTGATTTGAGAGTCAAAAAGCATTTTGCACTATATAATTTTGATAGTGTGGCTAAGAAAGAGAGTGCAGAGGTTCTTCCCTCTCCAGCCACTGAAATTATTTTTAACTGCTCATTTCCCATGTGCATGTTCACCCTAACACATTCAGGGGGTTAGTTACATTCTTGGAAGTCTTGCTGACAATCTCACTTTGGTGGTTCAAGAATTCATAAAGCACAAATGAGACTATAAGTACAAAAAAGAGTTAAAAGTGCATGTTATGAGCCTTTGAGCTCACCTCTGTTTGACTTAAGTTTAAAACTGTAGGATTAGTTATGTAGTGCAGCATTGTATATGAAGATATAACTATTCAGTCCTTCACAGGAGAAAAAATTCATATTGAAACTTTGCTTAAATCGTAATAAAATAACTGACATTTTCTGTTTTTTGATGATGAACTCCTGAGAGGGACTGTTCAAACTGCATTTCTCTCACTGCAGGGCTTTCCAAGTAGGAACCATTGGCTTTGTCTCCTGTTGCCTCAATATTCCATGCTTCACACCTGGTTTTTCTTTGTCTATAAAAGTTTCGTTTCTAAGAAAATATGATTATGACACCCCCATCTCTTTCTGTAAGACTTTCCTGTAACTGACCAGCAGGTTCCAAGAGCTGTGATAGATACAAGATAAGAAGTTCCTGCAGACTGCGTGGAAATGAGTTGTTGGCACAAATCAGTGTAGCACAGAGGGAGAGGCAGCAGCACAGCCCCAGCACTGGCCTGTTGGCTGTCAGGGCATGGGCTAGTGGGTCACTCTTCACACGTAGAATTCCAAAGAAATTGTGGCATGTGCTTTTTCTTGCCCACTTCACATAGTTGTGTGTGTGTTGAAAGGGAGGAGAGGGATGGAGACAATGAAAGATACATGTAAGTTGAATCAGGAGGAGGGGGAGAATACTGATGAAAGAAAGAAGAGGGCAGAGTAAAGCTAAAATGCACAAATGCAGAGGAAATTAAGCTTTGCTAATTTTGTTTTCATTGCTTGAGAAATAATATGTTGTTTTATTTCCTGATTTTAGTTATGTAATCCTGGCCCTGTGCCTAGAAATAAGGGACATGTTTTGATTCTTGATTTCAAGGACAACACACACCTACAGAGAATTAGCTTCAAATATTCAGAGGAAAGAGGAGGAGGAGAAGGGAAAAAAAGCAGACAAGATCAGCATTATTTCAGAGTTGTCTCCACAATTCAGAAAGCTAAAAGTCTTGTGGCTTTTCCCTTTATTTAAAGCATAAGTGATTTTCAAATCAAAAGAGGCCATATCCTCTGGATATTTTCCACAGCTTTCAGTGAATGCCTTCAGAATTCCATGCCTGTAGGCTGATGAGAAGCATAACTGAACTTCCCCTCACCACAGTCCACAGACAGCAGGTTAGAAAGCTCTGCCAGTGCAGGTCCTAAGAATTGCCTTGTGCTGGAGATAAGAATTGCTTTAAATGCCATAAAAGTATGAATTTCAGGCAGCAAACCAGTAGCACTACACAATAGCTGGATTTCTGAGAGTATAGTCAGATTTCATACTCCACTCCATTTTTTTCTCCAAAGTCTCCATCTTAGCCCAAAGCTGTGTTTGTTCATTAGTTATTTACCTTACTCATCCAGAGGTACCAGAGAAGAGTCTTTGCTTATGGTGAAGGAAATAAAAAGATCACTTATGTGCAGGAGAGCTGGGTGAATTGCAAAGTATCCTCATGCACATGGAGGAAACGTGTTTGTTTGCACTCTGATGGGCTTGGCAAATCTATTACAAATTCTTCCTTTTGTGCTTTGCAATTACTTCCCTATTTCTGCGCAGAGCTTGCCTTAAACTTCTGCTTTCAGTTATGCTAATTGCAAAATTACCTGCTGAGAGTTAAACACGAGGATTAACTGATGTGAATGTGTGGTCAGCACTGATCACTGCACCAGGGATTAGTTAACTACAGTACTTTGTACTGAAGCATTTTTCCCTTTCCCCCCTTCTCAGGAAAGCAGTGCTGCTCTGCCACCATTAAAGAAAAAGAAAGCGAAACCTGGAAGTGATTTTGTAAAATTTGAAAAATCAACTGTACCAAAGGCAGTGTTCTTCAGGAAAGCCAGAAGCGCCATCTCTTCCACCAGGACATCCCTGCAGGTATGGTGATCTCACAAAGGGCAGCTGTGTCTGGGGACAAAGGTCTTCCCAAGCATCCTCCCCAGCAAAGGCTGTGACCTCACTCGTGCTGTCTTTTCCACTCCGTGTTAGTCTCCTAACACGAGCAGATAAAACTGGAAATGCTGATGCGTTTCCCTGTAGACTGAGTCACACATGGCTCCAGAGTTCCAGAAAATGAGTTGTACATGTCTCTGAAAGCTCTTCTTCCTTCCCCTCTGCTTTCTTGTTGAACACACACCATTCTGAATCTGCCCATTTCACAAGAAAGCAAAAGAATAAACTGACTTTCAGTCTTGCAAAGGGACTTTCAGGCTCCATTTCTTCTCATTTGTGGAGAGTGGCAACAGTACAGGGCTTCCAAAGTCTGCCTTCTTCTCTGGACCTTTTTAACATATAAAGCTTTTCAAGTCCTCTTAGCATTTTGAGGCCTGAGTGCAGTGGGGCCAGTCTGTTTAGCACACAAATATCTTCTTGTTTGTTGTTGAATTATGTAATGACATTAAGGAGAGTATGTGATTTCTGCACAAATGGAACATGTTTGCTTTCGGCTAGAAAAACAGTGCTGTCTTAGCAGTGGTCAGTGCCAGAGGATTGGGGCAGTTCTAAACCAAATGAAGGAAGTAGGTTGCTTTACATCAGTGGGGTGCAGGTGAAAGAACTCAATAGCATTGCTGCAGAAATCTTATTTTATTCCATGTCTTTATTTTGCTTTATAGCTGAACAAGCTGCAGTCGCCCAGCTCCAAAAAAGTCACGTTTGGCTTGAATAAAAACATGACTGCAGGTGAGTCTGATACGTGTGTGTGTGTCCACAGTCTCTCTGGTAGCTGAGGGAGGGGGAAGCTGTACACACTCACACACCTGTAGAACACCTCTAGAACAGGATGATTCTGATCCTTTTTTGTCTCAGTATTTGTATTTAGTTTACAAACCCTCCTCAAGATCCTTTCCAGAGGAGATGGTAAAGTTCAGGACATTCAGCCCTGCAGCTAGACTTGAGCAATTCCAGGGTGCTGCATTAGTGACCTGCAGAAGGAGCCTCGTGGATAGAAAACTGCAGCAGGGTGATGGACCCATCTTCCTGAGCTGCCTGTTTGCAGGGCACCTCTGGGGGGAAACATGTGCACTTCAATCTTCATTGCTCATTTCTGTTCTCCAAGGCAAAGGTGCTGACATGCTGATAAAATCAGACTTTGTAGTAGCAAAGTTTGCTTTTTATCTTGGCTGCCTGTGGTTTATTAATGGTCATGAGTAGATAAATGTCACTTCCCTTCTGTAAGCAGAGTGTTTTCCCTGGTAAATAAATGTCTTGCTCCATAGCACAGAATTATATTCCATGTATTCATTTAGGTATTTTTTCACTCTCTGAGGTGTGCAATAGGTCAAGTTGAAATAGAGAACAGTGTATTTAGGTAAATGTCTTCATGATAATATAACACAGCTGAACAAAATGAAAAATAAATGCCTCCCTGCTGGCCGAAGGGATGGCCAGGAGTCTCTAGAGCTGTTCAGCAGTCAGAGCAGAGACACTACGTACCCATTGTGATCTTTTAAACTCCAGTGTGGTGTTCTTCAGGATAGCTGGAGCACTTGTGTCTGAGGAGAAGGCCCAGAGTCTCTGGTGGTCTGTGGAACCACAGGGAGGGTTCACAGAGGATTGCAGCAGACCCTGTTCCCCACAGGACTCTGCTGAGATGTGCTTCACCAACAGTTGTTTTCTCTGCCAAGTCTTAGGCTTCTGGTGCTTGCTGGGCTTGAGGATCTAACTCAGGTTTCCAGGGCTGGGAAATTCCACAGCTGATTGACAGGCCCAGTTATTCCAGGGGTTGCGTTTCTTTTAACTTGTTGGCTTGTTTTTCAACAGAATTTAAAAAGACTGACAAGAGTATATTAGTGAGCCCGGAAGGACCCTCCCGTGTGGCTTTCAATCCTGAACAGAAACCTCGTCACGGGGTGCTGAAGTCACCCACAGTGACCCCAGCAAAAGAGCCCCAAATGAAGAGACCTTTTACTATGTCAGCTAAGAAGAGACCAACTGCTGTGGACTTCTTTTAAACCAACAAATGTGGCCTACTTTTGTACAGGACATTTTGCTAACCTAGAATGTTCTCTGGAGGTATTTTGAATTTCTTTATTTTTTTAAGTTAATACAAATTGTATATACAAAATTCTGATTATGACCTGGATCATTGCTATTTTGGAACCACTTCAGCTCTATCTTGAAATACTTGTTTTGTCTATTTACGGAAAAGAAACAAAATCCAGTCTCTGCTCAGGTTTGGTCTACAAAAAGTATGGTCTCTGCCCATGTCATTCCCAAGAGACTTGTCCATTTAATTGAGGAATGTTCAGGGTTTGATTGTTCTGGTGGTTTTTTTTTTTTTTGAGCCAGTGTAAGACAACTTGCACTTCATGCTGTTAAACTGTCTTTCGTTGGACAGAGTTTAAATTGGAAAAAGGCAATGCAGATTTTAAGCCTACTTGTTCATGTATTTTAAAATTCTACCCTGTCATTTTTTGTGTGTCACCCCTGGCATCCTGTTAATTCTTCTGGAAATAATGATTACCTCATGTCTCTGTTTAATAACAGTTGGACTTGGGTAGCTTTGCAGCTAGCAAGCGAGCCTTCCCTGGGATGAGAAACCCTTAGCTGCTGCTCAAGTGGTCACTGGTGCAAATAAACCTTCACAGCTGGTTGCCTGCTGAGTTGGGGACAAGTCACCACATTATTTTCAGTAACACAAGTGCCAAAGCTGGCTCGAGCCTGTCACATTGTGAGCTGGCTCCTTCTCTTCACTGAACTGAAATTCATGCTCTTGCACAGGAGAAATCTTCGATATTTCCAGGTCTTCCCCCAGCCCCCACTGCTGCCTTTCCTGAAAGTCTGACAAGACTCCTGGTTTTCTGTTTTAGCAGCTGGTGTCACCATACTGTGCCAGAATTCAGCTCTCATCCAGTACATGAACCTCTCTGACTGAACTGAAGTGAGCTAGATGGGTGTAGAGCATCTTTGGGTAGGACACACATCTCCCTGGAAGCTTTGGTGCCTCTCAGTACAGGGTGAAACTTTACAGCCCAGGCAGCCTGGTTTTGGTTTTGATGTAGAGTCAGATGTCCACTTGGCATTTCTTGGAGTTCAGTTTTTATTTGGATATTTTATTACTACTCTGTGTGTTTTGTTTTTAATTTGCTTATTTGGTAAAGATTGAGGTGCATTGCTGCAAGAGATCATTTATGTATTCTGAAGGGGAACAGTGAGGAGTGGGAGAGCAAATTAAAATAAAACTTTTTTGATACAATTGGAAAATTTGAAATCTTTCTTTGGAAATTTTCCTTACATAAATGAGGGAAAGGCTTTGCAGCACATCTCTACATATAGAGCTCAGCTTGGAAGCACAGCCTGGTGCCAGAGCAAAGCTGTTCATGAAACTTCACACCAGTTACTGCTGTGCTCCTGTAAGAGAGAGGATGAACCTGCTTCATTTACCTTGTCTTAGGATAACTGGATTATGAGTTAAATAAACTGATAAATGTTTATTTAGCTACTTCAGCCAGGAGAATTACATTTTGTGACATATTTGCATACTTCAGTGCTGTTTTTTACCAGTCCTTGATGTTGACTGTCCTCTGCCAGATTACTCCTCATAAGCAACTGTATTTAAACTGTTCTTTTGTAGCTCATCTACAATTGCTTCAAAATACTGGGGTCCTTCCAGATTGCTGGTTGGTCTCAGCTGATCAATTCTAATCCATCCCAGCTCTCGCACTAAGTTTGTGGCAGTCCATGGTTTGTGATACTGCCAGAAATTAACTTTGCTTTTGTCTTTTCTCATTTACAGTGAAGGACTGAATTTCATTTGGTTTTGGTATTGGTCTAGGCTGTATCGGTTTCTGTGATCAATATAGAACTCTGGAGAATACATTGATAAATTAATTATACTTGTTTATGCAAGTATTGTTCATCTATGTTTTAAAAAGCTCATTGTATATTAGCATCATGGATTTGGTTGACGAGCTGATGGTAAGTAGGGTGTAACAGCCTGTTCAATATGTTGTACTGTTACTTTGTCCTGTGGGTGAAAAGTCTCCTGTGGAATATGCATAAAACCATTTGTATGTGCATGGGTGTTATTGCCTCAGGTTGGAGATGCCACATTCCTCCAAGGATAGAGATGCAAACTGTCACTCGGTGGATCTGGTGTGCACAGAAAAATTCAGCATCAAGACACACTGGGGTTTGGTTTGGTTTTAATACATATAACTTACTATGGAAATGTATTGGCTGGCTGGATCTGTTTCTGTTGATTGTAGATCCACTGAAGCTGTTGCTTGTCCAAATATTTTGTTGCCCACGGTGTTAAATGAAGAGGGCAGAAATGTCAATCAGGTTTTTATCTAAAATTTTAGTGATGTGATTGCTTGTTGCGAGGCCTCCATAATCCATCTGTGCCATGGAACTGGTGCAATGTTTTGTAAATATACCTATGAAGTAGGTATTGTCTGGAATTTTATTCAGGAAAACTTTACAAACAAAACCTGACCACTGTCAGTGCAGTTTATTCAGCATTGTTGGGTTACATTTGATACATTACCCAAATTATTTGGATAGTGACAATTCCAATAAACATTGAAGACAAAAAAATAAATAAATGTAACATGCGATAGCCACTGCACAGACACAATAGTACTGAGGAGAGATGTATTGGTGAGAAGAGAGAAAGGAAAATTCATCTGACCTGTTTGATGTCACTTTATAAGTTTTATTTCAGTGTTATTCCAGCTCCCCAGCTGCCAGCCATGCTCTGAGTCAAAAGTAATGTGGCCTAACTTTTAAAGGACAGTGTTTTTAAATTACTGTCTCTGCATTTTTGTTACAAATCTGATCAACTTTGTATTTGTCAAGCTCTAATAGTTATAATCCTTCATAGCTTCAAGAGAACTCAAAAGCACAAAATTAATTCAGCACGGCAAAAAGTTGAAATGCTATTTCAATTATTGGATATGCAAGGTCTCTTATAGTCTATCAAAGCTGCGTGACTTGGAAAGCGTCCAGTGCCCTTTGTCATGAATTACCTGCACTGAGATTTTATTAGAGGCAGGAAAAAAAGTATCATTTTATGTTCCTCTGCCAAGAGCATTGTTAATACAAATACAGTATCTAAGCATTACATCATTTAATCTAGCCCAATAAACCATATTTTTTGTGGACATTGTACTTTGGGTAAATCTGTGAATTTCGGAAATTTGGAGAGGGTAACATCTGGGGGGCCACTTGAAAGCACAAAGGAAGTTGTTCTTACTGGTATGCACCTGTTATCTGTCTTTTCCTTTTATTTGATAGTATAAACAGCCCAAACTGATCAAGGCTCAGACACCTTTGGTGTAGGCTTGGGATGGGACACAGCTGTTCATATACCTTGAACTTCTTACCTTTGTAACTGGGTCAGAGACAGCACCACCTAAAAGATTGCACAGGAGAAACTAAAAGTAATCGCACACTGTCACTGCTTGGTGATGAAAATTGATAACTGAAGTGATAATGTGGCAAGAAGTGCACTGGAGAGTGCCAGGATCAGTGAGAGATGGACACTTTGAAAGCTGTTGGCCTGCTCGTTACCAGCAGCACATCCAAAAGAGTTCTGTATACAGAGAAATCCTGCACAGGGTGCTGCATCCCCACCTCGGGTAGTGGCAGGCACTGCACCTGCTCACAATCAATTAAAATCAATCAAGGTGTCTTGACAGGCACAGAATTTTCAGGAAGGCAAAAGTAATTATTCAAAGAAAACTGATCTATCCCTACCAGTGTCACTAGTAAAGTTAAGCCAGTTAAACCAGTTTACCTGGCTCCTCAGGTAAAACAGGAACTGATTTCCTTCCCAGAAAATTGTGTAAAAGAGGGTGGCTCGGAGTCCGTGCAGCATCCTGAGGGAGTGACACAGGGTGGCTTCAGTATGGACACATTAATAAAAGATGCTGCTTTTCCAACTGTGCTCACCTGTGCCTGGTCCACTCCAGAGCCAGACAGGGCCAGGGAAAGCTTCAGAGATCTGAAACTGAAAGAGCTGCAGTCTGTGGCCAAGTCTGTGCCATTCAAGAGCCCCGGGGCCAAGGCAGAGCCCTGAGGGACACCCCTCGTCCCCGGCCTGCAGCTGGACATGGAGCC
>VXBT01011672.1:0-20466 GCA_013400235.1 Oriolus oriolus
AAAAGGAAAATTAAAGAAAATGTACACACACAACCCCATCCTCCCCTCTGCCCCTGAAAATGGGACAGTACTAATGACAATCAACATGGAGAAGCTGCAGGTATGCAGCAATTTAGCTTGCCTCAGTGTTCATTAGTAATCACCCTTCCCACATCTCTGAAGTCCCTGAACCTCAGGAGAGGAACTGGGGAATTGAAGTCACTCCTCGTGTAAGAGCAGATTAGGTTCAAGATCATCTGAGAACCTGAACATAGACAAGACCACGGGACCCAAGGAGATACACTCCAGGGTCCTGAGAGAATTGGTTAATGTAGTTGTTAAGCCACTCTATCATACATAAAAAGTCATGGCAGTCACACCATGTCTGAAAATCCACAGCAGACTGGGTAAGTTCTCAGAGACTGGAGAAAAAGGAGTGTTTTTTAAAAAGGGTAAAAAGCAAGAACTCAGGAATTATTGACTAGTCAGCCTCATCTCAGTGCTCAGTAAGATCACAGAGCAGAGACTGCTGGAAGACATGTCAAAACATGTGGAAGACAGAGGGCTGGTTAAAGACAAATAAAATGACTTCACCAAGGACAAATAGTGCCTGATCGGCACAGTGGTCCTCCACCACAGACAAAATGCATCAATTATCAAAGGAGAACTACAGATGTCATTTACCTGTCTGTAAGGCCTTTGATTTGGACACTCACAATATTCTTAACATAAAGTCATAGAATTACAGAATATCATTAGTGGGTAGGGATCCACAAGAATCAGTCACGTCCAACTCCTGGCCCTGCAGAGGACATCTCATGAATCTCATCATGTGTGTGAGAACATTGTCCAAAAGCTCCTTGAATCCTTGCCAGTCTTGGTGCTGTGACCACTTCCCTGGGAAACCTTTTCAAGTGTCGAACCACCCCCCGGGTGAAGAACCTTCTCCTAATTATCCAACTTAAACGTCCCCTGACACAACTTCAGGCCATTCCCTTGTGTCCTGTCACTGGTCATCACAGAGAAGACATTGGTGTGTGCCCCTCCTCTTCCCCTCACGAGGAAGTTGTAGACTGTGATGACTGCCCTCAGTCTCCCCTTCTCCAGGCTGAACAGACCAAGTGACCTCAGCTTTATAAGGCTTCCCTTCAAGGCCCTTCACCATCTTTGTGGCCCTCCTTTGGGACACCCTTTAGCTTTACAGCTGTCTTAAATTCTGGCTGCTAAACTGAAGAGAGATGGGTTTGATGAATGAAATGTTAAATGGATAAGGACTAAATTGGATGGCCACATTCGAAGAGTGAATGGTCCATATCCAATGGTTCAATGTAAAAGTGTAAACCAGTAAGGAGTGGTGCTCTTCAAGGGTCATATTGGGAACACTAATATTTTCTACCTACATCAAGGACATATCCCGTGGAATTGAGTGCACCCTCAACAAGGTTGTAGATGACACCAGGCTGAGCAGTGCAGTTCATCATAGAATTATGGAATCAATAAAGTTTGAAAATACCTTTAAGATCATCAAGTCTAACTGCCAACCTAGCACCACCATCACGTTCAACATTAAAGCATGTGCTCAAGTGCCATATCCACTCACCTTTAGAACACTACCAGGGAGGGTGATGCCACCACTTCACTGGGGAACTTGGCCTAATGCTTAATGAAGAATTTTTTCCTAATATCCAGTCAATACTCTCAGGCACATGGTGTGACTCACTTCAGCACCTTGATGTTTTTCTTGGAGTGAGGGGCCCAGAACTGAATTTGACGTGCAGCTTTACCAGTGCTGAGTACAGGGGGACAANTTCCAGCAGGTCAACACTCCCACCCAGCTTGGTGTTATCTGCAAACTGACCAAGGGTGCACTCAATCCCCTCAGCCAGACATTAAAAAGAACTGGCCCCAGTACTGAGCCCTGGGGAACACCACTGGTGACCGGCCACCAGCTGGATGTATCTCCATCCACCACCACTCTCTGGGCCCGGCCATACAGCCAGGCTTTTACCCTGTGAACAGTGTGCCGACCCAAGCCATGAGCAGAGAGTTCCTCCAGAAGAATGTTGTGGGAAACAGTATCAAAGGCTTTACTGAAGTCCAGGTAGATGACATGCACAGCCTTTCCTTCAACCACTAGGTGGGTCACCCTGTCACAGAAGGAGATCAGGTTGGTCAAGCTGAACCTGCCTTTCACAAACCCCTGCTGGCTAGGTCTGATCCCCTGGTTGCCCTGCACACGATGCATGATGACACTTGGGATGATCTGCTCCATGACCTTCCCCAGTGCTGAGGTCAGGCTGACAGGCCTGTGGTTCCCTGAATACTCCTTCCGACCACTGTAAGGACAGGTCCAGAGAAGGGCCATGAAAATTATCAGAGGGTTGGAACACCTCTCCTAATAAGAAAGGCTGAGAGAGATGGATTTCTTCAGCCTGGGGAAGAGAAGGCTTCAGGGAGACCATTTGGTGGTCTTTCAATACTTAAGGGGGGTTTATAAGAAAGACAGGGAAAGATTCTTTACCAAGATCAGTAACGACAGGGAGCAACAATCATGACAACAAGGAACAGTTTTAAATTGAAAGAGACATGATTTAGACTGGATACAAGAAAGAGATTTTTTACTGTGATGGTGATGAGACCCTGGCACAGGTTACCCTGAGAAGGTGTGGATGCCCCATCTCTGGAACCTTTCTGAGTCAGGTTGAATGTGGCTTTGAGCAACCTGATTTAATGAAAGATATTCCTGCCCATGGCAGAGGGGTTGGACTAGAAGATCTTTAAAGGTCCCTTCCAACTAAAACCATTCTATGATAAGAAGTGCTAGATCACTACTGTGTGAATCATTGTTTTCAAGAGAAAAAACTTTAAAATTGAAGAATATAAAAGAATCACTGAAGAGGGAAGATTACCAGCTGCAGATAGATGGTTTAATGAGATGTACTGACCGGAAAACCTGAGAAATAAACATGTAAAGCTATCAGCAGTGACTATTTTGCAAAGTCTTAAAGGCAAACGTACACTTAAATATACACTTCTAAAAAAGTGCCAAAATCTATGAAAATACTGCTTCTAGTAAAGTGTAGCCTAGAAGACTTATCGTGCTATCCAAATGGAGGTAATCTTCTGTTAGTCTGAGACTTCTCTCCCAAGGTTCATTAGAACAGAAAGGAAACATTTTATGAGTGCTGATGAACAAATGTGAGGGTTTTCCAGCACAGCTAGGTTAAACTCACAATCTGTGCAAGATGTCAACAGCAATTCAAGTCAGACTATGAAATCCCAGATAACTGTTAATTCCTTTGAAAAATTTTAAAAGTGATGACTGAGCACTCCCAAAGGAAACCCAATAGTCTACTTCATCCAATAAATAGTAGACAAAATGAAACTGCATATTTTTCTGTATCTCTTAGCATCACACATTGTTTACGTCTATGTAATTAACCGGTTTCAGTTATGAAACCAATTTCTTAGGTAAAAAGTTAGCAATTTTTTTTTTAAATAGGAAAAGAGCAAAAAAGGTCTACATATTTTAGTTCTCAACTTTCTTCAATATACAAACAAACTGTCATTTTCATTACATGACTTCCATTTTTCACATTTCTGTTTTAACCATGTTGTAAGTCATATGCACTTACTATAGCTGCACTATTGGTCACACGAAGACAGGTTTGTTCACTGCAACCAACGATGCACAGTTTAGTTGCACATACAATTTCATATTATCTTTTTTTTGCAGGAAGAGTTATCACAGCACAAGTTTGGATTCTGATGGAAGTAATATATGTCGATACTTAGGTCTTATTTGCATGTTGCATATAAATATTTGTAACATATTTACAAATACGTTGCTTCTTAGATTTTTAAATTTTTAATACAGTTTTCTAATAGGCTTAGCCTTCTTTCCTCAGTTGTAGAATTCTATTTCCATTAATTAATTAGAAAAAGACTACTTTATTTTTACTTGTAACTGCTAAATGTATATTGACATCACTTCACACATACAAAACCTAATTATTACGTGACTCAAGAAATAGGAGTTTTTCTGCAGAGACACCTACACTGTCTATCTGATGAAGATTATTTCCACAGTAGGCATTCCATCTTTTGACAAGGGCATGGACAGTAGCTTAATATGGACAAAAATACAGTCAGTGCATTTTCTGATTGTGCTTACAACAATCTCATAGAATATTTAAGGCCAAATAATGATTTTAATTTCATCTGCTGTTATTGTAATAAAATTCTGCATATTTCCATAGCATATAAGCCAAGGGAGCTGTGTGTTTACAGATACGTGTACATATATTTAACCTTTTTTTAATACACAGTACAAATGGGGTTGCAAGCACAATCCAGAAGGAAAGGCTACACTGGAATTTATGGCATACAACTCAAGTGATGTGCACTCTGCATACTTGAACAAAGGCAAAACAGCTGACCTGGCTGAAAAAACAGAATCATATGAACAGGGTTGTGTGGTGAGTGTTGGCTTCAGGAAAAAGAGCAGTTCAAGAAAAAAGGCTGAATTCCCAACCAATTTATTTTTCATTATTACACTTTTAAAGATTATATTTATGAATTATATTTATTTATGACCATTATAAACCATATGTTGAAATTAGTAAGACTGGGACCAGGAACAAAATGAAATAAAACATACACAGAGGTGCAAATCTCTACACAGATATCAGTATCTGGGTAGTTTAAGCAAAGAGGCTACCATTAAAGAAACAACTATCAACACAGGAGGGAAGGAGCTATAATAGACAATGAAGGTCTTGACTCTGAAACTATTAGTGTGGCAATCAGTGTAAAAGTACAGATTGGTGAGGCCACCCCTCAAATCCTGTGTTCAGCTTCAGATCCCTCATTCTGAGAAGGACATTGAGGCACTGGAGCATGTCCAGAGTAGGGCAGTGAAGCTCATGAAGGGTCTGGAGCACAAGTCCTGTGAGGAACAGCACAGGGAGCTGGGGTTGTTTAGCCTTGAGAAAAGAAGGCTCAGGTGACCTGAGACCTTATTGCTCTCTACAATTATCTGAAAAGAGTTTGTAGCCACGTGAGGGTCAGTTAAAAGGACAAGCGGAAATGGCCTGAAGTTGGGCTAGGGGAGGTTTAGATTGGTTATTAGGAAAACTGCTTCACAGAAAGAATGGTCAAGCACTGGAAGAGGTTGCCCAGAGAAGTGATGGAATTACCACCCCTGGAAGTCTTCAAAAAACATGCAGATGTGGCACTTAGGGACATGGTTTAGTGGTGGACTTGGCACTGCTGGGTTAACAGTTGGACTTGATGGTCTTAAGGGTCTTTTGCAATTTAAATGATTCTATGACAAGTAAATACTCGTGTCAGATCAAATACCATCATTGCAGACAATTTTATATAGTCAGCGATACAGTAATCACTCATTTCCTTGACACACAATTTAAAAATTTAATTCACTACACAGCAGCTGCAGGGAAGAACTAAATGAACTGCAGTAATTTTTACGCCACTTAAAACATTGCATACTTGTAAAATAAACAGTATGTAAACATAAACCAGTATTTGTAGATTTTCAATTTTCTCACACTGCAATCTTTTAAAATCAAAACACACTTTAAGATATTGCAAAGATCTTTTAATGTGACCAAGAAAACATAAAACAGAATGGATTGTTTTCTTCTTTTAGCGATCTGAGGGAAGTAATTCTCAAATAATGAAAATGAATAATAAGTTGAGAAATTGACATTTTTACTTCTAAGAATACCACAGGGAATGGTATTTGCTCCTTTGAAAAACAGTGATTTTATTTTTAGGCAACAAATAAACATTACTCAGACTCATTGTGCACTGAGAGCCACCTACAAAGGTTCTGAAAAATTGTGTGGAGTCAGGAATGTAATATATAATTATATCTAATACCTACTTGTAGACCTGCAGTTCAGTCTTCAGTGTTGCTATCACAAACACTTAGCACTCCTAACTTTATTATGTTTCCAACTTACGATAACATATCACACCACTTTTCAGATAAACTACCACTAACCCCTTACTGTGGTTGTGGGGAGGTGAAGGAGGTCTGGCATAGTAATTTTTTTTAGAAGATCATGCAGGGTAAACTAATCCAAACATTAATTATCCCCTTTTTTTTTTCATGGTACTACCAGCTTTAGTGCAAAGTTCCTTAACTTTTTTTTTCTTTCCTGAAGCAATGACAGAGTTAAATTGCATTACTACAGACTAATTCTATCTTTGGTATTTATTAATTTAGTAAAAGCTTAAAATACATGTCCGTTGCAACAGTTTTGGTGACCTGAACACTTCTCTAGGAAGTTAAATGAGACTGGAAATTCATTCTGCACTATTCATTTAGAGCATTATCAGCTGTTTCCCTTTTTCACCACTTATGACTGATAGCACAAAGCTGTTAACTAGTTTCTGAATGTGTCAAGTAATACAGCCATCTTATAGTAACTATACTTTTAGAACAGAAAACTAAAAAATATTCAATGTTATTACTTTCCTGAACAGAAAACAAATATTACTGCTACCTCTGCATGCTGATATTTTCTAAAGAAACATCACTTAATTTGTACTTATATTCAAATAATTTAAAAAGTGCATACTTTTGAAATCTCCATCCCCAAATGTCAATGGATAGGCTCCTGGCTTTTCAATCTTGTACATTTCCTCTATAAAAAGGATTTTACAATCATTTATTGTGTCTTCTGGACCTCTGAAAAACAAAAAGAATAAAAAGTACATTCAACTTAGTTCCTTGGACCTATGTTCTGTACTTTCTGAATCCTAAGCAATAAGATAAAAGTAGCCTTTTTTTTAATCACTGATAGGATACTTTGTTTCAATTCACACACAAAAATCAGTCTAGTGCTGTAACTCCTAAGAAAAAAATCAAATACATATTTAGGGCTTGCTTAAAGAAAAGACTAGTCCATCATTCTCAGACCGTCTGGCAGTTCAGTATGTCTTTGACAGTTATCCACTATGGCTTAATTCCACTTCTAAAATCCCAAAATGTTTTTATTGGTCGAACACAGCAGACCAGACAAAACCATATCCTGTGGAACACAGCATCTCAAACATTATTATGAAAGTGTAGTACCACAAACAAACCAAAAATGTGACCTATAAGACACAATAATACATGTAACCCACAGAGCACAAAAAGCAACAGAAAGTTTCACAAGCCCTTCTATGACTTTTAACTGTTTCTCAACTCTGGAAAGCCACAAACAATATTGTATTGCAATATATACTGAAAGTAGTCCTGCTAATGTCAGGTCTCAGTGTAAAATCTCAGTGATCAGTAGTAACAAACACTCCAAGACTCCACAACAATAATGTCAAAAGACTTCTGAAAAATAATTAGAAAATATGAAATGTAAGGGTTTTGACCTACTCTTATTAAAATATATTTGTATCTACACAGATTCTAATTCAATGCAAACATAGCTAGGAAGAAATGGCCATAATGACACCAACAGTTGTAAAGCACTTCGTTTTCCTTCCTCCTTAGGGTAATATTGTGCTCTCTTCAACTACCTGTTCTCTTACAACTTTCAATTTACTACCTGATCTAGAAGTACTCAGGGATTCTCAGTATAATAAAATACTGATGGATATCTTTACAAACCAGTCACAGAGGTGACTTGAAAACACTTTTGAAGAAAGCCAGCCAGGTGGCAGAACCCTATAAAAAAGTATAGCCTACAAAATGAAACTAGACTACAGACAGATAGGGAAACAAGATGTTAGATTCATATTCAATAAGGATAACTGCAACAGAACATCTGCAGAAACATCAGGCTTCAGTCTGGAATCTGCGGTTCTCTGCTCAACCTCTTTGCCTGCTCGCACCACTTCCTTTGTGCTGACTACCAGTTCTTGGACTCTGACACATGATGACCTAACTAAGGCAGAAAAAAACTAAGCCAGGGAAAAACCACAGGCAACAAATCACTTTTTCATGGCCCTGAGCACTGCAGTATTTAGGTCTCCATGGAAGTGGGGTTGAGAGGACTCTGTCAGTGTCTTGATCAACTCTAATTGCCTTTTAAGTGTACCAGCAGCCGTTTACTTAAGCACCTATATTTATTTTGACCCTTTTCTTTCCCAGCAGTTTTTGGAGGAAAAACATTCCCCTTGTCGGTCACATGCATAAACAGCAAATGCTAGCAAATTTCAAATATTTAGGCTATTTGAACAGAATATACAAATGCTGCATCAATGCAAATACATCCATCAGATAAAGAACTGCTTGCTTCCCTGATCAGGAAAATCACGTATGTAGAACAAACTTCATTTGCACCCTAAGGGGATAGTACTTTAAAGCAGTTCTAGCCATGGTAACACCTCTCAGATTTAGCATGCAAAAATTATCTACAATATTCAGCAAATCACAATCAAAAAGGCACAATACATTCAAATGTAGAAAGGACAAGATGTAAACATATCTTCAGCAGGAAAACTGAATCAACAAATAGACCAAACTCCTCAAAGCACCGGTATTTCCCAGGTTATTTTCTGTACTTTGGAGAGTCTTTTATTAACTGTCCTATATTTCTTGTTATTCCTAGATTATTTGAAGCTAAAAACAAAACAAAACACACCTTTCGACATTCTTTAATGCCATCAATATGTTAGAATCTTCCTTACTTCTAGCACTGCTTGACTGCCTATCCAAAGTTATTCCTCTAGGACTAACTTCTAACAGAACTCAAAGTGGTGAATCTAATTTAAAACTAAAATACAGAATTACGACTTCTTTCACATAGTTAATATGAAATTTTATACTTAATGTAGCAGCCACAAATGACTGATATTCTCAAATTCCAGTAAATTTCAGACAAATTTAAGCATTTTTTCACTTAATTTTGCATCCTGCAATTTTTAAATGTGTGTGTAGTCTATAACTACTATCCTTATTATAAGCAAAACTGCATCTAAGAAAAATTCACATTTCCTCTCCTCTCTCTACAGAGTGTTATGGTTTAAAGCTACTTAACTTTAACTTACCTTTTTTCCTCCCTGCATTTCCCCCAGAAAACCAAAAAGCAGCTGTTAAAAAAATAGCTTTTCATTATCTGTATTCTCTGCATACAGTCTATGGTCAAGAAGGAAGGTGGCAAAACACCATACCAGCTGTACTCAGAAATCTAGACACTTGTGATACTGCTATTCATACCTTTAGGAAACAAGCCAAACTTTAGTTCAGCAGAGCATTAATTAGGAGCAAATTCCACTGGTGCCAATTGACTACAGTGATTATCACATTGTTTCCTTAAAAGATACCATGAAAAGATTTGTAAGTTGGTTCAATGATATAAGTGTTCCAAATGGTAACAGCAAAGTTTTTGTGAAGTATGCAGAAGCAGACTTTTATCATCAATTTTATTACAAAGTATCATCTCAAAAAATGTTATTTCCACCTCAAAGTGTTGAAGCGCAACATACTTTTTAAATTTAGCTAGTTAAACAAAACAACTCCTCTAACTAACACTGTAAAATACAGAACTCTTGAAATAATAACAAACTTAATATAGCTGCACAGCATGTTCTTCTCTCATAGCACTGCAATCCTACTGACTAGCAATATTATTCCTTATATCTAGGCGGTACTTATTAAACAGATGGAATTCATAATTTCTCTATCACATACACTAGATCATGGTAGACATTCCCTCTCTTTTTGCCCTGTATTTTTCCTTTGAGATAAGGACACTTAGAAAGCAACTTTCAGACTAAGTTTTTCCTAAAGTCTATTCAGTATTTGAACCAGAGAAAACATTTTATTTTCTGCTATGAGTTACACAAGAAGAAAGCAAATACTATCAAATAACACTGCAAGGCTGATTTGTTTGTTCCAACAAATGCCACAGTTGCATATCTGGACCTACAGAGGAAGATCAACTAACATTGTGAAAATGATGGGTAATAATAAATGGTTAAGCCTTACTGAAGCTAAAAAAATCTGCTCAACTAGTTGCTCATAAAAGACTAAGCCTTCTGACACAGTACACATTCAGCGCTTTAATAATGATCATGTGATTTTAAAATTATCGTTATCTAATAAAGTTGTGGCTATATTATGCTGTCAAATGTATAACTTTTCTTCATTTCTTCACCCTACCATACCAAAAATGAAATTATGCAACATGTATAGTAAATGGGGTGTTTGTATTTCAAGTAAGAACTTTAAATCTTTTGAGAGAATTAAATCCCAAAACAAGGCCAGATTCTTCAACACAGCAGAATTCCCAGTGCAAGCCTTCCTTTGAGACAGGTTAGCCAAAGCCAGGGAGAAGCCTTCAGCTGAACCTTCTTATATCTGCACTTTCCCCACACACATTTCCTTTTATTTTTTAACCATCAGGTGGCAAAACACGTTAGACATTTGAAATCACAGCTGACTAGACGTGTGACAACTGGGCATTATCCTGGATACTTCAAAGGTCAGCTTCACAACTGCTGGACACTTACCACACTTAGAGAACTTTATCAGTTCTTACAGTCCTAGAGATTTAGTGACAATTGTCAGATCTCTGTCTGGAAATTTCTGGGTTTATCACTTTACCAAACTGAAATTAAAAGTGTAGTATTTTAACACACACGAAAGTCAAAATACAATGCTGAATAAAAACATGGGGAAAAACTACTAGAAGAATACACACAAAGTTTATATTCACACAAGGAGTAATAACAAAAAGTGTCTAATGATGATTTAACTTTAGGCCCCCTAAGAGCAAAATCTTACTCACACTGTCATGGTTACCACAAAAAAGTAATTCATAGTCAGTCTCTATGGCTAATGTCAAAAAGTACTGCCCAGGCCAGCAGAGAAACAGTCACAATCAGAATATAACATTGGCTATGCTCTCCAAATATACAAATTCACTCAACAAACAATACACAAATCAAAACAAAACCAGATTTACTACCACTTTCAGTATCTATCTTTTCATATGCAACACTTTGCTTACATGCCTTACATCAATCAGCCGTTACTCTGCTTTTGTAAAGTTTTTAGCCAGCAACTCTTTCTGTTCTGCACCAACAAACCATAGTAAAGTAACATCTTAAAAAACACACAGTCTTTCAATATTACCATTCAAAATGCTTGTTAGAACTTTTAACACCATCTCTTCAGAAGTGGTTGACTGGAGATTTGATTTTAAACAGGCTTATTTCAAAGGTAACTTACAAAATCTTCCCACATTAAGACAGCATACTACATTGATAATCTGACCAAATTCTGCTAGGTTGTATTGAATTACATAGACGTTCTTTTATTTTTTATTGAACACAAGGAAAAAAGCAGAGAGTATTTACAAGACTTTTTGTCAGAATATTCCACACACGTTTGTTCTATCATTAAAATAAAAATGCACAGTTAGAAAATGGGACAGTATTAGCTCTGCTTATAATTCAACTTTTCCTTTATTACACAAACACTGTAAAGATAAAGACACATGACAACTTCCAAACTAAGCAAAGATTTTATTACTCTATTTCTATAACACTAGTATTTAAACAACAGCAAAAAAATTCAATTAACATTTTCTAGGCTATGTTGAAGACCATATTTTAATATGAATTTTTAATGCCTTAGAAACAAAACACACACAGTCCCAAACCTACAAATTCATATTGTGGACATACACACAAGTCAGGCAGGATATTACTTTTTTTAATGTCAGCAGTAGGTGTGACACTTGATGCATTTACAAAGCAATATATCATAGATGCCAGATTCTGAAAGTAGAGACTTGGATGCAGACACTCTCCTCTTCTCCTTAGCCTGGGAGCTGTAAGCAGGTGAACATTAGAGTACCTGGGGAAAGAACTGGCTCGAGAGAACAGCCAGCAACAATGTCAGAGGCTCGCGACTCTGTGCACGTCCCAGCCCCACGCAACGGAACACACCGAGGTGTGGAGCCTCCAGAGGGCCCTGCTCCCGCCCCAAACCTGGCCCTGTCCATGGTGCTGCAGGAACATTCCTGACCCACCGGGGAGGGGACACCACTGCCGCCACCCCAGCTGCTCCCTTCCGGTACTCAGGACTGAGTCTGCGGCTGGCACTACCACAAATGCTCAGTGGGCATCTACAGCTTCCAAATCCAAGTTCAAACACACAGATGTTAACACCCGAATGTCCATTAAGAACCATGTAAAAAAGCTGGTTGATGACCCATAAAGGCGATACACCAAAGGTTTCATATATCAAAAACAAAGATATAAGAGCTGTGCTTGCGCATGGTCTAAGCTTAGTCCGCTTCTCCACGTGTTTGCAGACTGAACTGCAATGCACAGAAAGAATGCTAAGAGTCTGTTCAAGACATCATTCCAAGGTTCTGGGCTAGTCAACAAGTTCCTTCATGCTGGGAAGAAACAAAGATACAAACAGGTGATTCTTACTAGAAGAGTTAAACACTTCTATCCAGATTTTAAATTATACTGCAATTCAGTGAGTAGATGCAGACACACTCATCATGAGCTTAGACAGAGTTACAGGAGACCAGTCTGTGAACCATGCCAGGCTGAGTGAGAACCTCAACTCAAAAACAAAGACATGAGAAGAAGCACCTCTCTTCATATCAAACTCACAGGGATACTGTCAGGATGAAAAGACCTTCCAAGAAAAAGAATAGAAGAGTCCTGAAACACAGAAATATATTAAGCACTCTGGAAAAAAACAAAAAACAAAAAACCCAAGCAAAATACAAAGCAAATAACAAAACCTAAAAAACAAACCAACCAACTAAAAAACCACAAACTCCAAAACCACAACCCCTGCCAAATGCCCCCAAAACTTAAGTGAATAAATCAACAACAACAAACCCCCAAAATGTACGGTGCTTTAAAACCAACCAACCAAACAAAATCAAACAAAACCAACCAACCCACCAATCAACCAAAAAAAAGCAAATCAAAAAAAGCCGGGGTAAACTTCTGAAGGTATCCACCATAAAATCCTAAAAGAGAATACAATGGCACAGAATCATGGAATCACAAAGACATTTCCAAAGAATGGTTATATCAAAGCAAAAGCAAGGAGAACTGCTTGCAAAGAAGGCCAAACCCACATTTCTAGCCTAGAAAGTTAGTAGTGAATTTATTATCATGGCTTGAATGTATATGACAGCATTACTGTAATGAAAAGCTTGGCATCCAGGGATTCTCCAGCTCAGAACATGATGAATCGAATTCACCAAGAATTCCTGAAAGTCAGAAAGTCCTAGAGAAGAAAAGAAGTCCTAACTAATTTGGCATTTAGAGGGCAGCTGCTTATTTTTGGAATGTCTTCATTCCTTATATTGCCCAGTTCTCTTCAGAAAAATTACAGCAAATGCTTCCACCATGATTTCCCATTTCATTAGTGCATGATATTAAATCCTCCATCTAAGTGTCCAATGGCCATTACATAAAGGTAATACAGCCTTTCCTGGTCTTACGTGTTTGTGTGGAATCTCTGATAATCCTTTAATTATTCATTTTTATATTGATAAATCCAAATGTCTGTAGACTTACGGGTTTAACTGTTGGAGAGATTCCCCAACAAACAAGTGAGAAAAGCACATTTTGGTGCCTCTCTGAAACACCTATACACTAACATATGGGCAATGAACAAAGGGGATTACAGAGGTCTGTGTAATTAATGCAGGTCCATGACAACACTGGGATCATGGACACATGGTGGGACAACTCACGTGACGGGAGTGATGTGACTAATGGGTAAGGGCTCTTCAGGAAGAAGATGTTAGGAAGGCCAAGAGAAGTTGTCCCTTATATGAGGGCAGGTCAGGAACCAGTCAAGAACTTGCAGGTCAAGGTTGGCAGACAGAACAACATTGCTGATGCTATAATAAGTGCATGCTAAAGGGAGTAAATATATGAGGACTTCTTCAGGCAACTGGAAGAAGTTTCATGTTTACAGGCCCTGATCTCACAGGGAACTTGAAGCACCATGACATCTGCTGGGAGGTTAACAAAGCAGAACACAAACAATCCAGGCAATTTCTGGAGTGCAGTGGTAACAACATCCTAATGATGGAGAAGCAAACTGCTAGACCTGATACATACAAACTGCAAAAAACTGGTCATAGGACATTAAAGTTTGTCTGCCATGGTGATGAGATGATGGAGTTCAGAATCCTTAGAGGAAGAATATAGTACAAGACAACCCTGGATTTCAGGACAGGAGAATGTAATCTCTTCAGAGATCTACTTTGAAAAATCCTACAAGATACCCTTAAGAGAAGGGCCCAGTAAAGCTGGTCGATAGTTAAGGATCATCCTGTAGCAGGCTTAGGGGAATTCAGAGATGCAGCCACAAGTGAGTCCAGAGAGAGAATGTATCTTTATTATTGTTACAACACCATAACATAAGTGAAAGATACCAGATACGAGATTATTTACAAAAAACCTATCTTACTTTACAAAAAACCTATCAAACTTTACATAGTTTGCATAGCAAAGTAGAAGTTTTCCACAGAAATGAAGGAGAAGGAAAAAATCCTCTGCCCAGGAGCTTTTTAGTATCCACGTCATCCCAAGCCAAAAAATGGTCTATCACCATGTGCAGGACATCAAACGCAACAGGAAGCCTGCAGGAATGAATAACGAGCTTAGATACAAAAATGAAATGTGTAAGAGGTAGAAGCTGGGACAGCTGATCTGGGGCAGGAAGAGGTTTGTCTTAATTTGTAGGCATAGGGTTGGGAAAGCCAAGGTCTAACTTGATTTGAACCTGGGCAGTAAAATTCTATGACCATAAAAACAGGAAAGGAAAACTAGAGAAAACGTGGGGCCACTCCTAAATGTACCAGGCCCCCTGATGACAATAAACACAGAAAAAACCAAGGAACTCAGCATCTTCTTTGCCTCAAGTATTTACTGCTAAGACCAGGGTTTAGGAATCCAAGGTCCCCAGGAGCAGAAGGAATGGCCAAAGCAAGGAAGACTTAGCCTTGGTGGAAGACTAGGTTATGGAGCATTTACACAGGTCATATAGAAGTCTACTAGCCCTAAAAGGTCATACTCATGACCACTGAGGGAGCTGCCTGATGTTTGGATGAGTGTAGTCTTAGTCCTGTTATTGAAAGGTGATTACACCTTCCTGTTAAATAGAAGAGAGTAAATATCACTCCTATCTTCGAGAAGGACGATTGGTGACAGACTGATCAGCCTCAACTCAGTTCCTGGGAAGGAGAATATTAGTTGCCTCTGCCACCACTTAAGAGTTGGAAAGAAAGGAATTTCACCATGTTCAACAAAGAAAAATTCAAGTGTCTCTACCTGACTGGAGGTAGCTTGGTAGAGAGAGATGTTGAAGAACATAAAAAACCAAGCTGACCATAAACCAGTTACGTTCCCTTGCAAGCAAAAAAGGTCCACAGCTTCCTGGACTACATTAAGAGCAGCACTGCCAGCAGGTAGTGGGAAGGCAAATGCCACTCACGACTCAGCATTAGAAAGGCCCAGTAGGCCTTTCTGTAGGCTCCCCACAGAACACAGACATGGGTTTACAGGAGTGGTTCTAGAAAAAGGATACAAAAATGAGTGATAGACTGCAACATCCTTGGTACAGGATTGTTTAGTCTGAAGAATAGAAGGGCTGTGTGAGGATGGCTCTTATCTATGTGTATAAACAGGGAGCCAGACTCCTCTAACTAGTCCACTGCCAGTATAAAAGGTACAAACACATGAAAAATGCATTTTGTGTGGAAAGAGTGAATTTTCTTTTTACAGTGAATTGTTCAGAAAGTTTGTTGAATAACCATCCACAACATTATTAAAACCCCAACTACACTTAGTCTTAGGCAATCTGCTCTGGCTGATCCTGCTTGAACAATCTTAGGAGCTCCTTTCCAACCTGAAAGTTTCTCTTAATTGTATACCTATGTTTCAACACCACTCCATTTTTCTTTTTTGTTTTCATAATGCTTTGTCTAATATTGTGCTCACCGCAATTGCCCACGCACCTACCCACCACTAGGCTTTTTGCACTTAAATTCGTTTTCTTCTGTTCTTCCTCTTCTGTTTGGACTTACTTTCCTCAGTGGGAAGAAATTAAACTTCAAAACACTTCTAAATATCACCCCCCTAAAAAGCAAGTCAAAAGACTCTGTGGTTCCAAGTCTGCACGTTTATTAGTGAAAGGACACTTACAAATACTGAAGATATAGTTTACGTTCTGGAAAACCAAACAAAACCCTCAAGATCCAAGTCAACCCATTCTTCACCTCTAATATATACTTTTGTCTTACAGTAATGGTTATGACACCCAAAACATTTGAAATTTTAACACTTATGCTTTTTTCTGTTGTTGTTAAAGCAATTAATGTTTTAACACATAATTAATTGAAATGTTAAGCTTTTATTTTTAAGCAATCCAAAATATCAAATTTCTGCCCCTCTGCTGAAATTCACTGCAGTTAATGTGTCTCTCTTTTGTGCATTTTGATGAGGAGGGGGGTGTTTAGAGGTCAGTGGAATAGTAAGTGAGTGGAATAGTCTTGATGCAGTTTAATTAGTGCTTCATAAAGGACAGTAAATCACTTTTCCCAGTCTTCTACTTATCCTTCTTTTTATACAGCCCAAATACTGTTAATCTTCATTACACACTGGCGGCTCACATGCACCTTGCTGCCTACCAAGACCCACAGACCCCTCTCATCAGAGCTACCTCCGAGTCAGTACTGCTTCATGGGGCCGTGCCTGCCCAGGTGAAAGAAAACTCTGCATTTATCCACCTTGAAGTTCTTCAGTCTCCTGCCACCTATTCCTCCTCTGCCTGTTCAGGTCTCTCTGCCTGGCAGTACTACACTTGAATTTCCATCAGTTTAGTGTGTCTGCAAACTTGGCAAGAGTCCACTGTACTGCCACAAGATACTGAACAGTACAGGTCCCAGGATACAACTCTGCAGTTCCTCGCTTATCATCACTTTCCAGGTAGTGTACAACTTACTAACCACTATCCTCTGAGCCAAATCATTCAGTGTTTTCTTTTCCTAACCCACCTGGTTTCCATCCTCCCAGGTTACTACAGGAATCACCAGACTGGGACAGGGTATTATGGGACACTTACACATTGAATTAAATTACATCTTTTGCTCTACCCTTGGCCACAGAGATAATTTTATCACAGAAGGCAGATGAGCTTGTAAAGCATGATTTGCTTTTGGAAAAAAATTTCACCCTGGCTATTCCAAATCACCACCAATTGGCCAGCACTTCAAGAGAACTGTCCCCTTTTTTCGAGACTGAAATTAGGCTGACTGGCCCTCTTTTAAAACAGATGCAATATTTACCCTTCTCCAATTGTCAAGGACAAAAGTCAAAGTGGTATTATTAAAAGTCAAATGTCTGTTGACACAAGATGTGCATTTAACCAGGTTTGATCCACAGGATTTGCTTGCTCCTTTTCCTTGGAATGATTTGCCCTCCAAAGTCTTACCCTTTTCACCAGCAGGACTAGAAAGATCTTAAGTAATTGGGCTACTTACTCTGGGGCTCGCTCTGTAAGGCAGACTTGATTTGCCACTAAAATTCTAGAATTTCAAAGAACAGTATATTCACAGTCCAAAAGACTAAACACAAATTACAAGCATCTAGTCTACTTTCCCTCCATTTTGGGAAACCAACCTGAAACAATCAAGCATCATTTTCCCCATATTGCTAGTTAAGATCAGGCAATATGCAGGGAAATGGCAAAAAGGACAAATCAGTTACTTTTTATGCTCTCTTTTTAAGAATTAGGTAAAGGGAAGTACGAAGATAAAATATTTATTCCATATCAGAAAAGAATTATGGACAAGCAAATCTTAAAACAGTAATCCTTCAAATCCCTTCTATTTAATGGAACCTCCTGAAGATTCGTCCTCTTTAAGGGAGAACAATGAAACATGCAGGTAAATAGTGTGGAGGAATACCTACGATCTGTGTAGAACCTGTCCATCACAACTATTCAGGAAGCGCTTGTAAAATGGAAACTTTTCTCTAACAGGAAGGGAGAAAGAAACATGAAAAGGATATCCATAATAAGTCAGCCAAATACTTGTCAAAATGTACTCTTTCATAGAATCATAGAATGGCTGGGCTGAAAGAGACCTTAAAGATCATCTAGCTCCAATCAACAGCCAGGGACAGGGACACTTTCCACTAGACCAGGCTGCTCAGAGCTCCATCCAACCTAGCCTTGAACACTAACAGGGATGGGGCACCCACAGCTTCCCTGGGCAAACTGTTCCTATGCCTCACCACCCTCGCACTACAAAACTTCTTCCCAATATCTACTCTATCTACTCTTTCAATTTGAAGCCATTGCCCCTTGTTCTGTCACTACATGCTCTTGTAAAAAAGTCTCTCTGGCTTTCTTGAAGGCTCCTTTCAGGTACTGGAAGGCTGCAATTAGGTCACCTTGAAGCCTTCTCTTCTCCAGGTGGAACAATTCCAATTCTTCCAGCCTTTCCCAATAGGAGAGGTGCTCCATCCCCCTCAACTATCTTGGTGGCCTCCTCTGGGACTTGCTCCAACAGGTCCATCCTTCCTGTCCCCTGCCAGGAACCCCAGAGCTGGATGCAGCACTGCAGGTGGGGTCTCACCAGAGCAGAGCAGAGGGGCAGAATCCCCTCCCAGGCCCTGCTGCCCACGCTGCTTTGGGTGCAGCCCAGGACACGTTTGGCTCTCTGCGCTGTGAGTGCCCATGGCTGGGTCATGTCCAGCCTCTCACCCACCAGCACCCCCAAGTCCTTCTGGGCAGGGCTGCTCTGATCTGTTCATCCCCCAGCCTGTATCAACACCAAAGGCTTGATGTCATAGTTGCTGAATCAAGGTACTGTATCTCATAAAGAGCTTGCAAAGTGAATGGTTACAGGATTAACTCTGCTCATGCTATCTTCATGAGTTATTCTCAGTCAGACACTGTTCTTCTGTCTCACATTTGACAGAAACAATACATCCTGGATACCAGCCTTTCTCTAGAACCCAGGAACTGATGTCCCAATATCTCCTGGGCAGTTTGTCCTGTACACCTGAATCATTAACAGAAGGAACTTCACACTACAAAGAAGTCTCTTTAATAATATTCTGTCCTTGTGTCCATTGTGTCTTTTAATTCTTGACTTTTCCTCAAAACTGAAACCACAACTGAAGACAGGTTAAAAACCTAACCTGGAATTTAAAAATGAACAGTTTTATTTCCAGTAAACTTCACTTCTAAGTTCAAACAGAATTATACTCACACATCACTTCAGCTAACATGATTTCTTTTGTCCAACAGGGTAATTAAGTGGTACCCAAAACATTCTGGTTGTCAAGAGTCATTCCTGTTAAGACTTGTGAGATTATTCGCTAAGGCTGTGTATCACAAAAAAGAGCCATCTCTAGCTGTAGAGACTAGGGAAAGCAGTACAAAGAAATGCTTAAGAAGTTCTAGGCATTGCCTCTACAGATTCATCATCAAAATTTCCAGCAGGCTTCTTGGCCACTCAGAACCTCTCTTGATTTGAAACAGCGTTGTTGATTCAAGAGGTGTTCTCTTCTTCAACGGAGGTGACCAGCTCCACTGAAGTCGTAAGGAGAAGAGGAAAGTGAGAGATACAAATTCACCCTTTTACTGGTTTTGTTGCCTAGAAGAAATATGCCACTTCTACATCTGTGCAAAAAAGCGGCAGGCAAGGTCTTCAGCAGTTAAAATTCTCATTACTAGGATACCTGCTGATAGAGCATGAAAGTTATTTGAAAAAAAGGGTCCAAGTAAGTACTGTTAATATTTCACAGAGCATCAAAACCATGTCCTCTCAGATCAACCAGCAACAGTCAAAGACACTGCAATAAAATAAACAAACCAGGATGTTACTTTGGGTAGAAAATTATGCAAGCATTAGTAAGGCATAAACCACACTGACGAAAATCCCAGACCTACAGAAGAAACACTATGAGAACTACATTATTGGGCATCTACCAAATTATGACAACAACTCTGACATGATGATCATCACAATGCATACTGAGAGTGATAGGAAATATGGTATTGTTATTTTCCTAAGTGCCAAAACAAGGTACAACTACCAATAACTTTTTTTTACTAGAGAGAAATTCACAGAAGCACAAGAATTCTTGAAACTGTAAACAAAAAACCCCCATGCACAGCTTGTTTCACTCACAATTACAGAATACCTCACTATTCTGTAAAGTGTTTAATTTCTGTGCCTTTGCAAAGCTGCAAAAACAAATATATGTATGATTTTAAAAACAATCAGAAGTTCAACATAAATGGAAAATCTTGTCCAAAAGAAGTACAGGTAGCATAAAGATAATTTTAAAACATCATACCACATTCTGAGAATATAACATGCTAGATATGAATAAAAGGAGTAGTAAGATGATAAATATTAATGCATCCCATTAAAAAAAAAAAAAAAAGGAAGACAAACACCAGATCTGGCATGTTACAAGAAAAAAACAGTAAAAATATTAAAAATT
>VXBT01011672.1:27662-39067 GCA_013400235.1 Oriolus oriolus
AAAAAAAAAAAAAAATCACACATTAATTTAAAACCTAATATCTTAAATACACAAGAATAATATTTAAGCATAGAATCACAAGATAGGAATATGTGGACTTATGTAGATAAACCAAAATATAAAGGGAACAAATATGATATTTTAACCTCAAGAATTAAGTGAAAATTAATTCTTGCCCATGCTGGCAAGCTTTACTAAAGGACTACTGTGAGACATGAACATATGCTGAAAGTGTTTTCTCATTTATTGAGTTACTTTTAAAATCCTAAGATAACACTCAAGAGAAAAACATTTTCACAGCAATGTTTTAATTAGACTAGCATAAATTTGGTACAGCTGAAATGAAGATTATAAGGCACAATTAAACCTTTAAATTTAAAACAGTTGTGGACAGTTTCTTGGTTTTCCATGTTTTTAGGACATTTGGCAACTAACACTGAAAAAAGGAGCTGTAACAGCAAGCATAATCATAAGAGTTTGATGAATATTGCCCAAAGAATGTCTCTATTTACCTCTAATTTAATTCTTCTCTGTAGTATTTCTAACACTAACATAGCAAAGATTTATTGAGCTTTCCTATCTGTGTAGATGGTCTCCATAGCACAGAATTATCAACGAAGTAACAATTCCAGTATTTCTTGGCTATGGTCAGATGGCTGGCTTTGGTCCCTAAAATGCTCAAATACTAAGATACACAGTAGTTCCATGTCAGAATAAAAACAAGTCTGCTCAGTTTACTGAGACCTTGCAACATACCTTCTAAAACTTTTCCCAGCTCTTATGAGAACAACTAGAACTGGAAAGATAAAATTCTAGAACAAAAGTAAATACTTCCCCATCCACTCTCTAAACTAGTACAGCGAGGAATGTTACCGCAGATTTACAATTTTTAAAATAATTTTCCAATATTAAGAAAATGAAAGTATAATTTATATTCTCAATTAAAAAAATCAGAAAACAGTCATTTCAACCCTGGAATGAAGGAATAGAAAGGCAAAAACAAAAAAAGAAACAAAATGGAATGAACTCCTAGAGGAGGTAAATCTGACTAAGAAGGTAGACCTGAATAAAAACTAGATTCCTACCATCCCACTCCCTGATAACCTGAGGAATAATGAGCCCAATTTTGCTGCAGTGTTTGAGAAAGCCAACACAGTGTTTGAAAAGCACTACACTGGAAGACCATGTAAGCCACAATTACGAATGGGAAAAAAAATACCACTGGGATAATTGAGCTGTGCACTTCCAAAAAAACAGTAGGTCTGATAGTTTGTTATTACAAGAAACACAAGTAACATATTTCAGAAGACAGACTGGAAGGCATAATGAATATCAACAAAGATAAAAATCAGTCACATGGAACATTAAACAAGACTTTGAAAATCTTACCTAACAACTAATAATTACACAGTTAAGCAGTTTAAACACTGAGAAACTCTATTAATAGCCTGAAGAGAACCATCTTACTTTCCTAATTACTTTAATTCTGAATTTCAAGAAAAAGTAACTTCTAGTCTTACACGACTGCGCTGTGTGGACAACACGGATACCCTGAAGGGAGACAACCTGGAAATAAGAGTATCAAAACAGAAGTTCAGAAGTGTAAGAAATACATAGAACATTCAATTTTCAATACAATACTGTTGTATTATAAGTTTAAGTAATGTGAATAAAGTGAAAACCAGGTTTACTTCACTAGATAGCAGAGAGGATGACAAGTCATGCATTTACTAACACACCTTTTTTGAAAAAACTTTCTTCAGGAGTTCAAGGAGAACACTTACAGCTAACTCAAGATAAACGAATAAATAGTAAAATTCAATCTTATTCTCACTGATCACACCATTTTTTTCAGCCAATAACCAGTTTTAAACAAAAAAAAAGTTTAATTGTTATTATTTCAGTTGTTCTCTCAAACAATGACTAGGACAGCAAAGCTTGCCTCCCTTAGCTCAAATCCTTTCTAAAGAAATATAAGAAACACTTGGATTGTCTCCTCACACTATTTCCTTTTCAGTTTGCACAAAGTGTCTACATCGTTAGAAATCAGTCTTACAGTTAATGCCTGTTGTTAAAACCCTGACTATAATACATACAAATACTCTGACATTGTAAAATACAGAATATGCACTCAGAAACCCATTGCAAATGGGACAAAACCTTACAAGGATCAGACTTCTTGAAATGAAGAGCAGTAGTGTGCAGCTACTCCCACAAAATACTTTCAAGTCTGAATGATCCTGGTGGCACTCCTTCCAGTGAGGAAAATATATATGGAAAAAAGACATCTGACATAGCAGCTCTTTTATTACTTTAGCATTGCCTAATAATCTATATGAGGTTAAAATTTTGAATGAGTAAACAAACTAATCACTCATATTAGAAACTAGAAAACAAAATTACATAGCTAGGAGAGGCGCTCCAAGTAGTCACTCAGACTAATTACAAAAAGGTTTGTGACTGACAAAAGGTCAGAAAAAACATGTGTTACCCTTAGGAACAGATTGTCTTAACATTCTACTACTCAGCAGACAATATAGCTCTCATTCCTCTTCTGAAATTCTAAATTGTCCAATGTAAACAAAAGGAAATAAGTGCTGTAATAAAACTACAGTCTACAGCTCCCATCATTTTGTCATGTTTCTAGCCATCAACTTGTCATTTAAAAGGAATCCCTCTCCTCACCTCAGTGTCTGAAACTAGTCAGGAATCTGACAGCATGCATCCTCCTGATGTGCACTCTTTCCTGTATTTGATGTACATAAAGGAAAAAGTCAAATAACTCAGCTAAACATTTACAAGAAACTGAGAAACACATAGCATGCAAAGGGATGTATTTTGGCATTTCTTCACAGAAGACAAAAGAGAATGGTTTGCATAATGCACTATCACTAATCCCACACAAAGCAGCTACCTCTCAAAGAAGCAGGGATGCTTTCCCATATTCCAGCCCCACTGGGCAAATTTATTTCACTGATGAGTGATAAAACCCAGTACCATTCACCTAGTTTTCAGATATATTAGGAAGCAAGAGCACTTAATTGTACGGTCACATAACCACAAAATTCAATGCAACTTCACTATCAGATGTACACAGCTGGAAAGCAAAGCATGAGAAAGAAGCAGGGGCTACTTCATCTGAGAACGGCCCATACTGTCTTTTGGTCTCCAAAAATCAATTTATTAGTAGTGTCATCTATGTGAATTCTCAGATACAATCTAGCCAATCCCAGTGTACTACCTATATTTGAAAATTCAATTTAAAAGCATTTAGAAAAATGGACCTGTTAAGCAAGTCCAATCTCCAAACCATTCCTTGAGAAAGTAATAGCAACTTTAATACTATTATCCTCTTGACGATCTCTTCAGCTGAGGATGACACTTCCAAATAGAAAGTGGGTTTTTTTGACCAGGTAGTTCTTAGAACTTTTCTTCTCATTGCCTCAAAATATTCTGTGCTCACCAACTGTAAGACTGCGTCTTGCATGTTGCTTCAACAACCACACAGGATGACTACACTTTTTGACCTCTGCAGCAACACAGTGAAATCCTAATTTTCTTAATGTGTGTGTGTTTATGTGTTTACAACTCTAAAGATCCGAGGGCATCACTCCACAGCTCACATTAAGCATGAAGTAAACAGAAGCAACCAGTTCCCTAGAATAAATAACCACAGTGTACTTTATGGCATATGATGCAGAAATTACCTCATGGTTTAAAATAAAATTCTCTGATTGTTATAAAACCTGAGCAGAGTATCATCAGCCAAACATAACGGCCTTGAAAAAAAAGGTTACCTACACTTGAGTCATACTGAATCTCTACTTGCATATAGGTAGTCATACTGAAATTTCTCATGCCGCAGAAACATCCAGCCTCCCTGTGGCTTCTGATGAGAGTCTTCCTAAACGGAAAGACTTTATTACAAATGAATTAAACAAGAATAGGAAGGAAGGAAGAGACATTATTCGATTGTATATCCCTAAGTCTTTCTGCTGCTTTGGGGAGCTAATGATCAAGAAGCTAATACTTGCAGAATGAGAACTGTCTCCCTGAAACTAAGTACACTATAACCACTGCTACACCAGTAACAAATACAAAATACAGTAAGTTAAGAACGAGCAAATGTTGATATGACACAGCATTGTAGGCATGCCCTTATGGTACCACTCTGAGCTACTGAAATGTCCTATTTCTGATCTGGAAGTGATTCTTAAGCAAGCTGCGGTGGAGATCACCCACAGTTATCTCAGTTAACTTTAGGATCTCAGCATGTGTTGGATTCCTCGCAAGTTCTTTTAAATCAGGATTTGGCTTTCTTATGTTCAAGACAGGTTAATTTCTTCTGTATTTGAAGTCAGTTGCTGGGAGCAGAAGAAAGAAATGAATGATAGCATTGTATGAAGCCTGATAGTACACACTTGACCTCAAAGAATTTAATGACTCCTTGTGATACCCACAAATGCAAAGATGAAATGGACATACAGAGAATAAAGTCTAAGAAAGGGAGGACGATGTCACTGACAAAACCAGAAACACACCTTCAAACAGCTGCCACCAGGGAAAAACCTGCATTCAGAAACTGAAAGCAGAAGATGGACTGTCACACAGAAACATAGCCACAAATGGATGCCAAGAAATTTAGTACTGCCTGAAGTTCAGCAGTAAAACTGATACTTTGGTCTCTTCCTCACTGATGAAAATAGGGCTCTCAAACAAGCACAAGTCTTTTAAACCCTTGAACTTATCAAGAACTGTGACTCCAGTTTAATCTGAAACTGGGTTCTGTTCCTCCCAATGGACCTAGGTTTTCTCTCTGCAGAAATATGTGGGCCTTAAAACTATTGCAGCAATTTAGTTAAATAATAGGCACAGAGCTGGGGTGGGGCATGGTGGTGGAAGAGGTGGGAGAAAATCACAACAGGAACAACTCACCAGTGCTGTTGTCTACAAAATCACAAAGGGATATGTAGTACCTCCTATTTGTGGCAGTCACAGCCAGTAGGAGAGCACTGTTTAGCCATAAGGTAGTTACCCCTTTGAAATTACTATAACTAATTCTTGTGCAGAAAGGATAGTTTCCCTTAACTGCACACTTTGCAAAAAGAGGTCTGTCATATTTTTTCCTTTCACATTCACTGTAACTACACTATTTAAATGAGAAATGGAAAGAGGAACAAATGAACACTGAGCCCCTCAGAGGAGGTACACTTTTATGAAACGTAAAACTGCATACAGGACTCGTGATACGTAAATCTAGTGGCACCGCTGCTAAAGCCAGCTTTCTCACTTAAGAAAAGGACAAGTCCTGCCTCACCCTTTAAGAACAACTGCTCTAGGAAAACGTAGTGACCTAGGGGGCAGAGTAGACCAATCCAATGCAATACAGGTGACCTATCCCTCAACTGTAACCTTTGTGGTGATTCTTTTCCATTTTCAAACTGGAAGGATGTAACAGACAGAAAAGCACCAGTTATGATTTGAGAAGTTGTGCACCTGTGCCCACCTCTGACATATAGTCCTTCCAACGTCTTAAAGTAATTTTGACGGCTTTACTGGCACCAGGCTTATGTCTTCGATTTGCAAGTCATTTTTACTCTATTTCAGATAATGGAGAGTGGTTTTGTGTCATGTAAGAATACCTGTTGTAGGAAAGACAGAGCTGAAGCTATGCCACCCATGAGAGCCAACATCTATCACAGATAAAAAGAAGAGCTTCTTCAAAACAACCCAGCAAGGATAGACTAGAAAACACCAAGTACATCTGGCAGCAAAATGCTTAGTCCAAACCTGAAAAACAAAACACCCACACACAAGTAACTGTGCAGGGCATAGTACTCACAGCGAGATATGAAGCTTGAAGAATAGGAGTGAAGAGAAATTAATCTGTTTCTGGAGCAGAGTACAACTGTGTGTCAAAGCACACCATGATCTTCCTACTTATCCACATCAAGCAAAGAGGTAGCAGAATACAAATGTTGTCTACACACATCAAAGAAGTAAAGACTAATGTACAAAAAACAAAGTAGGAGCACAAATGTAGTTACAATAAGAATGTGCATGTTGGGTAACACTAAAAGAAAAAAGTGAGATCCCAAAAGAATTGTATCAACAACACCCACCAAAAACTTAATCACTCAAAAATGTACAAGTCACACTTTCCAGTAATTTTGTTTCCAAAATTTCTAACTTACAGTATTTTAGACTGATCAGCTTAACTGAGACTATCTTGCCACGTTATGCTTTTGTGCCTTACTTAATTTTGTTGGCTAAGTGTATACAATTGCTATACATAACCACCTTGTAGGAGGAAAAAGACTGCCTCCACCTGCTGAAAGGGAAGTACACATAAACAGAAGTCAATGGTTTTTTGTCCAGTAAGACTACAGCAAGAAAAATCAGAACTGTTGTGAAACCTTTTCTACTTCTGTACTTCCAACTCATAAAAAACAGCATCTACAAAAAAACCCCCATAATTTCATTGCAACAGTTACAAACACTTTCTCAGAAATGTTTCCTCATTGCTAACTTACATAGATCCACAGTAATGTAAAATCAAATCATATTAAAGACAGGTCTTTGAAATCACACCACAAAAGACAAGGAAAATTTCAAGGAAAAATATTTTCATTTTGATCATAGTAGTTGACTATGTTATTTTCAAGTATCTTTTGCAATATTGTCTGAAGTATTTACATTTCTATTTCCACAATTTTAATTCTCTAACATTTTAAGTAAAAGGCTTAAAGTCACAGATATGGAATCCAAACTTAGCATAGAGTCAAAAAAGTGCATTAAGTTGTATCTATTACTAGTAACAGGAACAAGAAGTGCTCTCTGTAACTCAGATTCAGAATTACATGTTAAAATATGTCAAATTGAAATAGCTACTCTAAAAAAGTGTTTTGGAAATCTACATTTAGTTAATATGGAATATACTTTGCACCCTTCCACCTCAATCTTACATTGCACAAACTACAGTACTTTTACTAATGTCAGTATCAAAAACTCAACCCATTTAAATGTCACTACTCAACCCATTTAATATTTTATTTGTTTAGAAGCTTAACTTACTGCTTTAACACACTATTACAAAAATAATTTCAGAACCATTTCTCAAGCAAATGAAGCAGTGCAAAGCCTGCTCATAAATACAAAATCCTTTCAAAGGCAAGGTTTCCCACCCACACAATGCAGGCTCTAGAATTTGTTATGACTAGAAAATGGAGAAAAAAACCCCAAACTAACTTGAAAAAAACCCCTGCCCTCTCTCCAGTCCAGGATCACTTTCAAGTCCTCAGTCACAAAGTTCTCAATAACAAATCTCTACTATAATGCAGATCTGAAATTCTGCGCACAATTGCTCTACTTGGTATAAAATAAATCAAATAAAGTAAAAAATTTGCTTTAATGCAAGCTCTCCTTCAGCTCCATTTAGAGGAATTCAATATAAACAGGAAATAATTTTTTAAAAAAATTTAAAAAAACTTTACTTGAAAAAATCCACAGTTAAAATTTGGTGGCATGGTTTCTTTTTCTTATGTAGAAAGGATGTATATTCTTATGAAGAGAAGATATTAATATTTCACAAGTATATAGGCATGAAAAACATTACTGCCAATGGATTTGCTATATCCAACTGAAAAGTGTTATAAATTTTTTAGTATTTTTTTTCTTGATTGCAATATTGAACTTGCTTTCTTTGATTCCAAGCTTCTTCAAGAAATTCTTGGTTTATACAAACCAAATAACAACATGTGATGTCCTCAAAATAGTATCAGGAGCACTTACTCATCATACTTGATATGATAAATAGCTTCTTCATCAGTGTCCATACAGTCTGAATAAGATGTGGAAGGTGTACTGTCCAAATTATTTGCATTTTCTCTAGAATGATCTTGATTTAAGTTTCCATTAGTCCTTTTGTAAGTGTTACCACTCTTCCCTTGAGCTTTACCATTCTTATGTCCCTTTGTTGCTCGGGTAACATTTTCTATATGAGCTTCAAACCAGGCTCCAATGCTGACATCACGGGCATCCACCAATTCATTTATCTAAAAGGAAAATTCAATAATGAATTTATGCTTATTTTATAAAATACCAATTAAGAAAAAAAATAAATCAGACAACTTACTATGCTACTGCTTAACTTTGTTATCAGCAAAACAACTATAATAACTAGTGGAGCTTAAGCAAGTTCAAGTAATATGCAATCATAAATACTTTTATTTGCACTTTCAGTATTTTATTACTCTTCCTTCATTAAAATTTAGTATAAATGTAATTTATATGTAGTTTTAAAAAGCAATGCTACCTTTTTTTTTCCCCTTCAAACCTGAAAATTAGCTTTATCTCTTTCATTATCCTTTCCTCTTGTTTCACCAACTGTTCTTTATGGCTATAAAAAGCACACACAGTATTAAAATACTAGCTCACAACCAAAGGGTTTACAGACCTTCCTGAGCCTCCAACTTGGAAGTTTAACTTATTATATTAACTTATTTAACTTTCTACCTTTCTGTCCTGCAAGATTTTTTTTATCATTAAAAACTCAAGGACAGACGGGAAAAAATCTAACAAGGTTGCCAGTTAGCCAAACAGTTACAGTAAGCCAAAATTTTATGACTGTAAGAAATTAAACTAATCTCCAGAATTTATCCCTTCTGTACTGACAGTATTACTGGTATTAAGCAACCAAACCACTTTACTATTTTAAATTATGTTGTATTTTCCCAAGTCTTCAGATAATAAACAGATGTTCCATTAATAATACAGAGAACACTGAAAGAAAAGATTTAGAAACCACTTCAACAGCACGCCCACTATAAAAAAATCATTTCAACAGAACCACTGTACATAGAAAATACCTTTAATTATCAATATGAGACACATGCAGATATACATACATGCAAATACACATATAGTTCAAGCTACAGTCTTTGTCAAGTACCAGCATTGTGCCAGACAGATACTTACTCTCATACACTCCATAATTTCTAAGATATGAATAATCTTATTGTATTTTCACAGGAGCAAAACTGAGTAAGTTTTAATATTTAGAGTGAAGGAATCTTTAGATATCTGAAAGCACAACTGATAGCGGTTTCAGCTAACAAGTTTATCCCATTAAAGGAATACTTTCTGTTTTATTATTTCCATTCCTCTTCTTCAGATAACTTCCCAAACTTAAATGTTTTGTTCTTCCACATATGTAAAATACCAACGTGTATTTTTGTTTTTATTCTTTTTTAGAACCTACAGTATTCAAAGTACAGCTTATTACCAGGATGACAATTTCAGCCATATGACAAATAAATCAGAGAAGGACAGCCTTATTTAAAATCTATCAATCTATTTGAAACATAAACAGTGGATTCTGGCATTTCTAGAAGGAATCTTCATGAAGGTATCCCTATGCAATCTTACGTGTTTGAATTAGTTGCAGCTCAAAGTGGTGCTTTACTTCCTCTTCTCCAAAACACAGTTGAATGAGATACACACTACTAAGGATTCCCCCATCCACTGCTACTTCTTGCAACCAGTTATGGAAGTGCCAAAGAAACTATGTTAGCCAAGTTAAAATCCATCATCTCCAGATCCAGAAGAATAAAAAAAAATTTAAAAAATAATAAAACAATACATCAGTACAAGCTCCCTTCACCATTCCTCTATAATGCATGCATATGTAATTGGATGTGAATAATTACACAATATATGTCCCACACTTGCAAAGAGTAAGAGCAAATAATTATGACCACAGACTTCTGAGGAGCATAATACAACTATTTTGTGTGAGTGGTGTCTGGTTTAAGAACTGTTTTTTATGACCACAGACTTCTGAGGAGCATAATACAACTATTTTGTGTGAGTGGTGTCTGGTTTAAGAACTGTTTTATTAGTAGCTAGTTATGAACAGTTTTAAACAAACACTGATTTAATTACAGTTTCCATTTGTGTGGTTTTCATTCCAAGCTAGTGTCCTTGGCTAAAATGTTCCTGCTGCAGTCAGAGTTTTTTGGAAGAAAAATTGACCATGTGAGAATCAGAAAACAGAACATGCACATACTTCTGAACGAGCTACGTTTTTTCTAACATCATTCCTGCGTGCCCAAACCAGCGTTACTGAACTGCTCTCTTGCAACTCATCCTTTATTCTTCCTTTTGGCCATTGCTCAGCCAAGGTCGTGTTCTTTACTCACACCAAGTCCATCTTGGGATGGCCTCCCAGTTCTTAGACCAGACACCACTAACAATTCTTAGTTACAAGGAACAATAGTTGCACATAAATGCATCCACCACTAGTCCCTCAGAGCCCACGGAACTGTATCAGATGTCAGGTGCAACTGGGATATAAAACTAGCTAAAATATTCTGATTTACATAACATACAATGACTACATAGAGGAACTCTGTTTAAATAATTATTTCAACCACCTAACAATATTATAATTATTATTAACTTTTACTTCCAATATCAACTCTACCATTATTTTTTTATTATTTTTTAAATTACTGGTTCCGTACTGGCTAACTTTCCTTCTGGTAGCTGAAATCAGAATGAGAGAGCAGGGCACAGAGGCTGGGACTATCCATAGCATGGAGTAAGTAACAGGTATCTTGTTGAGTCTAGCTCTGGATGAAGATTCAATGAGGCACATTGTGTCTCCATATTCAAGCTACTGATTTTGTGACTCCCTGATTCCTCAGAGAATGAACAGAACTCTAACTGAAATTACCTTGTATATGTGTGGCAGCCTCTGTTGCATTAGGGCTACAGAAATTCGGCAGCGAATGAACCCCCTGGTATTCCAGCTGGTCTTCAGATATCAGAGGGCTGGGCGCCACCAGGCTTGATTTCTGATTAATTCAGCACTAAGTCTGGTTATGTTCAGTAACATCCACAATCCATATTCACAAAGAGTGCAGTTTATTGAAGCAACAGGNGTTCGGTCCATCTGCTGAGGTGGCAGCAAAGACTCTCTGACCTTCACCTGATAGTCTTTGTGCACATCCTTATCTCCATAAAGAAAACAGACTTTTAGCAAGGCTTGTCATATATGGTGAAGGGAGAGTGAGGCTAATGACTGGTGTAGGTGCTCCTCTGTGCCCCACTGAAACAACACAAGGCCATGTGGCCTCTGCTTCACTCCAGACATCNATGTGTCATGACAGAAAGTATAGCAATAGAGATCTGTTAGCACTGTAAACACATATACCCATATATAAAAATAAATATTCATATATACGAATAAATATCCATATATGTTAATGCATATTCATCTACAATAATAAATATTCTCAAACATTAACAAATATTCATGTGTGTGCGTGAATGAATATTCCTGGGTCTGCTCCAGTGTAACTGGGAGGTACAAAGCGCACCTAAATGCACTCCTTCAGGGGAGG
>VXBT01011672.1:39105-52998 GCA_013400235.1 Oriolus oriolus
CACAGTCCATCAACCTATCCCAAGCAAGCAGAGATGTTTTCCCCCTTTGTCTTTTATCCCAAAAATACTCCTTCTATATTGTAATTTTTGGTCCTCCCCAAAAGGAACAATTTCACGTTACAGGTGGGGTTATGGTGACTGTGGTCTTACACAGACATGTTCTCTTTTCATCTGCATTCCTAGCTGTGTGAAAGTTAATATGCAAATAGGACTTAATGCAGATCTTCGTAACTTTTGGTCAGAATTTAAAGTTGATACAAAAGGTAAAATAAACAGTTCGGTCCATCTGCTGAGGTGGCAGCAAAGACTCTCTGACCTTCACCTGATAGTCTTTGTGCACATCCTTATCTCCATAAAGAAAACAGACTTTTAGCAAGGCTTGTCATATATGGTGAAGGGAGAGTGAGGCTAATGACTGGTGTAGGTGCTCCTCTGTGCCCCACTGAAACAACACAAGGCCATGTGGCCTCTGCTTCACTCCAGACATCGCTCCATCCTTAGGCCTTGCTTGAGGCAGGCGCAAGGTAAGCCAGAAGCCCAACTCATGATTTTCTGCACCAGACTTGTCAATTCTTCAAGGAGTTAAGGCAACACTGTAGCAAGTCTGCCCCTTTACCGCAACCTCTACCTCCTTTTCCTTCTCTGTAATTGTGGACTTTTTCCAGCAAAACAATTACTTGTATGGCTACATCTTCTCTAAGAGAAATACCCAACGAGGAGGTGAAAGGCTATCATTCCCTACAGATAGATACACATAGATATATTCATATACACGTCCTACTAAATATTCAATAAGCTAGCAATCTGGAAACTGCCCATTTTGTTTAAACTGCTGGTACTCTGACGTAATCCTTCATGACAACACTGAAAAATTCAACAAGGTGAATTTAAATGAATACTAGGTATGCAATTCCTAAAAATCCTACATTAAAAAAGGAATCTCTGTATAACATATAGCTTAAAGAAATTGTGTATTTCTACAATTTAGCTAGGTTTAATGCAGCACTGAAACATTAGAACTAAAACAATCATTTGGCAAGCTTGAAGAAAAAAGAAGGGTAAAAGCTACACTTTAACACATTTTCCTTATTAGCTTCTTTTGTCCACAAGAAAGTATTTGTTTCACAGCTACTCTAAACTTTTTCAAGAAGGTGCTTAGAAGAACAGTGTGTCAGAGTTTGAGAACTCTCCTAAAAGTGAGCTTGGTACACTGACATGCTCATGACCCTCCAACAGTCAGTTTAAATTAAGTGAATTTCATTTAAGCCAAATTGGGGAACTATATCAAATAATAAAAGAAAGCAATGAGGATACACTCTCTGATACAATAAAACAACACACTTTTAACAATAAAATGAAACCCACAGGAGTGAGGCAAGTTTCCAGCTTTTAAAGTTTGTACATACCTTGTACAATCCAATGCCAGGATCTATGAGAAATGAGCGAGATGATGTAGATGGCTGACTAGGTGATCCACTGCTTGTTTTTTTGACTTTGTTCTTGCAGTTGGAAACAGCACAGGGATTGACTTCTCCATCCTGATCTGTCACAGATGCAGTGGTAGGAGCTTCAGAATCAGAACGTATCAAAAGCTGAACTATGTCATTTAGTCCAACATTGTAGTCAAATAAAGTGTGTCCATCTTCTAGCTGTCAAAAAGAAATGTGTACTTGTAAAACTCCACCTTAAGGTACCTAAGTACTTTACAAATCTTCTTTTTATAGACAATAATTGCACAGACCAGAAGAGGCAAGCCATATCTTACAGATAAATAAAAACCTATGTCTTGAGTATATGAAAAAACAAACTCATCAAGCTAACTGCAGCCATAATTTCATTCAATGAAAATCACTGGAAGGCTTAAAAGTAGAAACAGACCGGTCTACAGACTGACATCCCCTACCCACAACTAAGCTAAGAAACACCAAAAAATGACAAGTTGTGCACTAGGAAATACAAGAAGCTGCTCTGCTCAGTTAAACACCCTTAATGACCTAGAGCATCTTTGAAGCAGAGATTTGATTCACCTGAAAGTATAATGCATTGCTTTGAAATAGCAAAATTAGTATTAGCTACATTTTACTTCACGCTGCAGTGGGAGAAAAACACGCATGACTAAAAAACTCTCACGGCCTTTCCAAACTATTCTAGCAACAAAAAAGTTATCTACCCTTTTTTTCAGGAACAGGTGCCACTTTCAACACCTGCTGATGTTTCATGGATCTTTGCAAACAGAACTGTTCCCATGAGCTTGTGGGCAGTATGAGCACAACAAGGGGGCAAGAAGGAACAGAAAAGAAAAAGAAGGAGCACTTCTACAGTTTCTCACTAATATGGTTTTCTGTAACATTCAGTCTCAGGACAGATGAAAGTGGAATCCATATTTCTTTCTCCATCCCCTCTGCTTTTTCAAAACAACTTCAAAGGGCAGGGGACAGTTATGAACAGAAGCTGACCGTCAAGAAATGAACAAGTTCTTCTTCCATGAACTTAAAATCTGTGCAAAAAAACCAGTTAACTCTTTACTGCTGATAACTACTGTAGCCACAGCTGGGACCTGCAAACAGGAGAATTCATAGTTTGATTCGAAGTAATTGAAGCTGACACAGCTGTCTGGTCAACAGCTACGGGAAAGAACCTTGTTCAGCTGTTTTCAAATCAGTTCAACACAAAGCACACAAAACCATACTGAAGATTTTCATGCTGTAACTGTTAAAGAAATGCAAGTCTTAAAGCAGAAATCTCCAATAACTGTGATTGTCCAGGTGACTACCAACACCACCTCATACACCTGGGCCTTTAGGCTTAGCACTTCATACTGAGAAGAAAGCTGCTTAAGTAACCTTTTCTGTCCCACCATGTCACACGCTCCTACACTTCTGACACCTCTTTCACAAAGGGCGTAAAAGTGTTCTTGCAGCCCTATTACAATCCAGATTTGGGGGCTTTTCACACCACTAGCACACCACTGTTAATAAGTCTAAAGCATTATTCTTATATTCAAAGTACAAATAAACCCAAACCAAAGACAAATACTGACACTGCAAAAACACACTGGAGGGGATATCCACATTGCTGGAGTTGCTACTGCTTCTGATCGCTACTCTTGGCCACCTTTACGATTAAACCCCTACCAAGTGATTTTTTTTGGTTGCAAAATGGTTAAAAAGGTCAGCAGTACATGTGCAATACAGGCCAATTCTGAAATAATGAATAAATTGATGCTACTGGAGACACGTAATTTATCCTCCATTTTTCTGTTCCAACTGGACTGTACAGGCTGTGGCAGAGATTATAGTGTAGTTCCTAGAATATTGTGAGGTATGAAGAAATCTCCTGAAAGCTAATGTGCTGGATAGAAAATGATAACTTTGCTCCTGGTAGACCAAAGGTATGTAAGCAACACACAGATGAGAGTTTTGCTTTCCTGTCTTTGTTCCTGTTCTCTCAGGACAGGTCCTGTGCAGGCTGACAGAAAAATATTTTGAGGTACTGCAGTTTAAAGTTTAAAGTTAATTCAGTAAAGATGTAAATCTGAACACCCTGAATTATCTACAATAACGAGGTGAACAGTGTTAAGACTCAATTAACAAGATGTCCTGTGTCTAGTCTTTGCAATCTATTCTTCAGTTACAACAGCAGAATTAGTTATATTATTAATAAGTTATATTGATCCACAAGTAAGTTCTCTCTATCAGCATGAAAGATAAAAACCCCCCAACTTTAAAACAAGAGGGGAAAAAAGGAATCTGTCCAGAAATAGTTATATTTAACATACGCAGAAACAAAGATATAACAATGCCAGGCCTGGAGTAAGGAGCTGCCTTCCCTAATAACATACATACACACACCACCATGCACAGACTACCCATTCCTGCACAACAGTAAGAGAAGTCTCGTCTCTGTAGGCACTCAAAACCCACCTGGACACTCTCCTACTAACCTGTTTGAAGCAGCCCTGCCTTGGTGGGCGTGGGTTGGACTAGATGACCTCCAGAGGTCCCTTCCAATCCTAAATACTCTGTCATTTGGTGAAGTCAGCTTTGATGAACATGAACCAAATGGTCAGCCAAATAAACTGATGACTGCAAAGTTGTCTAATTTACAGAATTTATAAAAAATTAGACTGTTAGATGGATAAGGAAGTGATTGCATGGTGGCATCCAGAGGGTAGTGGTCAATGGCTCAGAGTCCAAATGGACATCAGGGACAAATGGTGTCCCTCAGGGTCCATATTCAGATAAGAGTTATTTAATTAATCTCCATTAATGATGCAGACAATGGGATTGAGTGCAGCCTCAGCAAGTTTGCAGATGACACCAAGCTGAGTGGTGCAGTTGACACACCTGAAGGATGGGTTGCCATCCAAAGAGAAGGTTTAAGGGTCACCTAATTGAGGCCTTCCAGTTCTTGAAGGGAGCCTACAAGAAAGATGGAGAGGAATCTTTTACAAGGGCATGTAGTAACAGAGCAAGAGGTAATGACTTCAAACCTGAAAGAGAACAGGCTCAGATTAGATACTGGTAATAAATTCTTTTCTGTGAGGGTGGTGAGGCATTGGAACAGGTTGCCCAGAGAAGCTGTGGATGCCCCATCCCTGAAGTGTTCAGGGCCAGGTTGGATGGGGCTGTGAGCAATCTAGTCTATGAAAAGTGTCCCTACTCATGGCAGGGCATTTGGAACAAGATGATCTTACAGTCCATTCCAACCCAAACCATTCTATGATTCTATGATCTGCCAAAGTGATTGCAGTTTGTTTTTTCCCTTCTGTTTTTATCATTTATACTCTTTGCAAGAATATTTTATGACACCAGATTATTCTCTGACTAGTGAGGTCACACTTAAGTCTCAAAGCACAGTAACAGACACAAGACTGCTATAAGCACACTTCACGTAAGGCAGGTTGTAATGTCTGGCAGTGTGATAGGGAAAGAGGTCCTGTTTACAGCATGAGCAAGAACTATGTTCCTGAGCATGAGCAACTGTATAAATTTAGACCAAGTTGATACACTGCAAGTGTCTGCTTCTAGAAACAAAGTAGAGCAACACAGAAACTCAACCAGTAGAATCAATCACGTGCTTTTTGATTTGCAAGGACTGATGTGTGAATCTGCAAGTATACTATATATAGTATATATATATGCCTACTGCATCACTGACAACTGAAATCACTGGAGTAACGAGGTTGGAAAACAGCATTTAAATAAATCCATTTCACACAGGAGAGCAAAACTATATGATTTTTTTTTCTTGAATTACAATAGAGAATTTTATCCCATTCTGCTACACAAAGATACTAAGAAGATTCCCTAAAAATATGTTTGCCTGGACAGTGCATTAAAAGCAAAGAAACAAACATTACGTGTTTAATAAGCATTTAAAGTCACTTGTAATTCACAAGTTTATATATGCAAATGAGAAACAAAAGTAATAACACAAGTACCAGACAATCAATCTCCTTCAACTCAGCTATGATTTCTTAACTGGTGATTAGAATATGTACTAAAGCAAAAATAACTGAACAGGCATTTACAAAATTTTACTAGCTCTTCTGTTCCTACTGGAGTAGGAAAAAGTTGCACTTGTTTCCTTAGCAGTAGATTTCACTTTCTGTTTCAATTCCTCTTAAAGACTGGCACACTTCAAAAGCCTTTAAGGCTTCATTAACATATTCTGAATGAAATTACACTAAAGAGCAACTAGCTTTACTGTATCTAACACTCTGTCACTATTCTAAATACATGTAAGTTGATAAACAGATCACATCTTTCAAATGTATTTTCATCATCATATGTTACAGACACTATCAAATTCAAAATACTCCTAGGGAAGGTTGTTATAAATACTTAAACGTAACACAGCACTATGCTTACACTACTACACAAGAGCAGCTGCAGCAATGCAATACTGGAATCGATACCTACCTACTACTACTGTTAGAAGAACTGTCTTGAAACACCAAGCCACAAATTGCTTTAAAACCATGTAGAAGCGGCACTTACACAAACATGAATAATCATGCAGAGTGCGGTATGACACTGCATTACTTGGAGAAAAAAATCTGCCAGACAAGTAATTTACCAGTTTCTATCACATTAACTACAAGTCCCAGCAGAAGGACAGCTCATTATGTCCCTTATTATACCTCCCAAGAAAGCACGTAATAATTCTTGTAAGAACACGCTATCTACTGTTTTTATCTTAAAGTGAGATCCGGGAGCGGGGTGACCTTAATCCAGCCATTCCACTTGACAATCCAGATCTTTAATCACTTACAAAAGCATCTTTTAAGAATCTTTTGAGGTTTTCTTTTCCAAGAAATGTGCCTGTATCTAGGAATACAGATGAAATAAATTATAATGAACACAGACAAGCTCTTTAATTAACAAAGTAGAATGAAAAGTTTAGTGACATAAATCTTATTCTGCACAGGCATTACATGCACCCTGCAAATTTAACAGAAAATACGTAAGGGTAAAGAGCTTCAAGCTCAAGTTCATTAAAAAACATTGGTTAAGAGTTTGTCAGGAGTTATCCAGAGGGTATTAGCCTGAAGAAATCAAGAACCTGTAACTTCCAGCTGGGTACTTACTGAAAGCAAGCAAAGTGGACTTCCAGAACTTCTGGTATTCTCCACCTTAAAACTGATGTACAAATCTAACTTTTTCTGCCTGCAGAAGGCTGTTGGAATTAAATTCCACAGAAGCATTCAAACACATCTCTAACCAGCACCTAGTAACTGAAAACTCAAAATCAGCTTTTCAGCATGTAACAGTGAGTTTTGGGCAATGGGACTGGCTCAGGCCAAAAAAGTTTCAGTAACTTTTACTACCCAACACTGGGGCCTTAGTTTATGGACTTCAGCCAATCTCAAGAGCGTGCTCTGTTTGCTTACATTTTCAAAGCTGAAAGAGAACCCAACCAGAACTTTAAATTTCACATGGAAAAACTGTAATCTGCACCTGGATTATCTTGTATCTGAAAAAAAAGCTTAAGGACTCGGGTATCTTAAAATTCATGTATTAACAACATTCAGAGTAGTAGGCACATGGTCAGATTTTTACAGTAACTGTACAGTGACACTGTTTCACATGGAACACAGTTGTCTCAGCTGCAACAGAGATAAAAGCTAAATAAAGGGGGAATCTAGTAGCCAACCACTTAAGAAAGTTAGTGTCTTTACAGATTTAGGCTGTCTTCAAGTGCTTGCAAGTGGATCTCCAAGAGATCCACTTCCTCCTCAAGCAACTGTAGTTTTAACAGTACTTGTTACAGGTTCCATACAGTCTGCTCTGTCAAAAGATATATTGGCTGGTGATCATTCTACTAAAACATCCCATATTCTTCTGTCACATGGGGCAGTTTGGAGGCCATCAGTGATGTTTTTTAGACATGTATCAATAACTGTTGAATGTCCAAAACATTTCCAGCCCTGAACCATGAAACTCCTCAAACAATCCATTATATTAAGAGTATAAGAAGGCAAATATCTTTAAGCAGAGAATTCACAGCTACAAGGTTTACAGGCAGTTTACTCCTTCTCACATGTCTACAGCAGACCAGTTCTGAAGTATGGGCTTGACCATACTCTCTCCACACTTAACTGAGGTTTTTACATATATACTCTGCAGTCATAAAAACACTCTGTTCATATTGCTTTTTCTATGGTACTCCTGAAAGTTTTCACCTAACTCTCCCCTCCTTATTGCTGCTGGCATTTTAAGCAGAGATCCTTCAATACAATACTACAAACCAAATAGCAACACCTATCAGTCTCATACAAAAACTAACCCCAATACAGATTTACTTACCTAAACAGAAAATAATTTCTATCTTGCTTGAAAACAAATACCAAAGAAACCCTGGGTCACCATCAGAAATAAAAAAGAAATCCTAGGTTAGCCTTACTCGTGCTTTTTGTCCTGATTTGGATTTCATGGCTTGCGGTTAAAAATAAACAGATGTAAATGACAGACCATTCCCTCATTTAAAGAAGAATTTACTCATCAATTAAAAAGAAAAAAAAAAGATAAAATCATTGCTCTGCCTTTGCTCTCTCTCTAGAGAAACACATGAGTAGGTGAATTACCTGGACAACCAAGTTCTCTGACAGGCTCTAGATCCAAAACAGAATACAGACAGACCACAACATTTCATTAACACAGTAACCAAAGAAGCTATTAGTGCCTGGAGAATATGGTCCAAATTAGACTCAGTTCTGTCAGTTTCTTGCCACAAGATTCACATTTCAAAGCAGCCTACAAGAACATTTGAAGATATGATGCCAGCAAAAATCCCAACAACAAGGTGACACAAACTAGTCTTTTTATCAGAGAATATGCTCCCTTTTGACTGCTTATGTGTGTTATACAACAGCTAACGACCTGCCCTGGACTCAAGGAAAAAGGCAGTAATAACACTGGATAGCATCAAATGACTTACTGTCAATAAACTGTATTTTAAGTAAGTATCATAGTCTCACAGAGACTCCCACAGTCTCAACAGAAAGCATACAGCAAAAAGAATTCCTAGGTAAGGAAGAATATGGAAGCTTTCACAATCTAAAAAAGGCTTTTCTACAACTTCAGTTACAACCAAAGAGTTTGACTGTACCACAGTGTGAAAATCTGGCAGGCTATAAAAAGCCACATAACATAGGAAGAAATTACAGAATCTTGTTGCTGACACGGTCTGCAATTACACATCAATCTCAGTATAAACACCACAATAAATGTATATTAGTCATCTTCGTAATCAATCAACAAGACTAGCTTTCTCTGAGAAGACATTGACACTTTTCTTGAAGTTTTGTACCTAAAATTAAGCACAAAAGCCAACATTCTCCAATAAACAAGAGGGTTTTACACCTTTTCTACAAAACCATTTGCGGAGCGTATACATGGTACCAACATATTTTACCTTTTGGTCTGAAATAAATACAATCCAAAATAGATTCCAGTGTATAAGATTAATAAACAAAAACAGCTGAAAGTCAAGAGCTGCAAGAAAAGACTTCTTGACTTTATCAGAAGATCATGGTGCAGGCAGCTATGCTCAGTCTCAACTAATGACTTCAGGGGGTTCAAGTCTGCACCTCTTCCAAATTAAACTCTTTAAAAAGTAGTTCATGTTTTGAAGATTATTTATTCCTTTATTAGTGAGATACAGAAAAAAATTGTTAATTTAGATATGGTAGTTTCTTCTTGGATGTAACTCTAAATCTCATTAAAGGAACATTTGCTCATTAACTTCTAGCTGGAATATAAAGTTAGAGCAGCAAGGTTTCTCTTCTTTTGCCTTTCTAAGGAGCCTTCTAATTAAGTAAATAAAAGTTTGTGGTGTCTTCTGGATGCTCTTTGGGATTATTTGATACTTTCATTAAAAAAAAAAAAAAAGCAAGCATGTCAAAATATAAAGCTGCACAGAGATCCTCAGCAGCATGGAAAGAGTCATCCATCCTTGTGCTGATTAGATGAGAAGGGTCAAGTACCTCCTGTATGATGGTATGGGCTTCTATAGCAAAGGCAAGTGAAGTTCAGCAACAGTGGTGCCAGCGAGAGCAAATGGCTATCTGCAGCTTGTGAGGACACCTGTAATGAAGAACTGGATATTATCTCAAGCTTCCATAATCAACAACAAAAATCTAAAAACCATATCAAAAAACCCCAATAACCAACTATATTTTCGCATCATTTTACAGTTATACAATTAGGAGCAGAGATTTAATTAATAGCTCTTAAAGAAGAGAATCCTCTCATAACTTCCATCTGTATTATTGATATCAACATTTGATTACATTTCATCATGGAAAATCTTCATCTAGTTGTCAGTATAGGCCTTGCATGAGGTGTGTTCTGCATCTAAGGGTTTGTGGAGTTCTTTATAATGTTAAAAAATATTAATTTTCTAAAAGATTCCAGATTAATTTTAAAAAGTACATGTACTAAACAATCTGAAAGAAATTACTGAATGTGTGACTCTCAAGTGCACGGTGTGACTCTTGGGGATGTCCTGTGCAGAACTAAGAGTTAGATTAGATGAACCCTGTGGGTCCCTTCCAACTCACCACATTCTGTGATTCTGGAAGTAAATACACATGCCATAAAATACAGCTTTAAAGTTGGCTGCAATTTCTTAGAGGTTACGTAATGCTCTTCCAGGTTCCTAATGCTTCGGAATACATACAAAACTGTATAAAGTATTCTGTTTTCACCTATGCTTCTTTGCTTTGCCTTCAGTTTGTTTAGGTGCTTTAAATAATAAATACAATCATACCCAGGAATGGTCAATTTCATTAGTAGCCTTAAAGCAACAATTAAACAAGAAGATGGTTTCAGTAATCTTGTGCAGTCATACACTAAAAACTCATTCACAGGCCTACCGAACCTACTATCAGGTAAGTTTTGAGTATAATATGAATTCACTGCATTGGGAATTTTGGCATGCAGTCTGATCATATGTGACCTGAAGACTCCAGATGACTCTCATGCTACAGAGCTACTTGTTACCAGCTTCATCAAAGAATGGCAATTACTTCCCTTCTACGATTTCTTCAAACTGTTTCTCCAAAATCAAAAACTTAACTGCTCCAGCTGAAGATTTCTCACCCCAGATTTCTGCCTGAAGCAGATGGGGTTTGGACAGCTTCAGCTGAAAATGTTTACAATTTTCCAAACAAAATAAAGCTGGGAAGAGTCTGTGCTAAGAAACTCAATTGTTCTATGAATAGGCTTAGCACTCCCATTCTTGAGGGAAAGACTTCACAAGTAATGCTTTTCTAGCCTTCGGGAAATTCACCCAAGTTGTAAGTACTAAGAAAGACTTAAACATACAGTTTACAAACCTGAAGTTTGGAAGCTTAAACTCACATGAGATGCCATCCACTACTCATGTGCCATCCCAGGTCACCCAGAAGCTAGAGGTCTCGTATAATAAAGGCACGCCCCATTGTCAGATTTTTAACTGTGTGTTTTACTGAAGCTGCTTTACCACAAGCATGTTCTCATGCAAAGCTAAAGCTCCTCCAGTCCTCTCACCCCTCTATTGTTTCAGTTAAATTTTACAGAAACATAACCCTAAATCCTTGGACATTACAGCATGGGTCTGACAAACTAGACTTTAAATATTCAACTTGCACAGCTAAGTAACACAATTCATACTACCATACTTCTTTGTAAACAAAAGCAGAGCTGAATTTCTTCTAGTGAAGTAGGCCTGATTTGCAGCAACTTTCACCTCAAGTAAATAAATAGCTTCAATATTCTCACCTCCTCCTGCTGACTTCAGTCTCCCATGAAACAGGTTAGGAGTGGTTTCCTCACCAACAAGATTAATGACTTCAAAAGTCGTTTCAGTCACTGCCTCCTACATGCATTGGCAAAGAAACCTTTGGGCTCCAATGTCTTTTTTACCCCTACTTTGGTAAGCACTATGGAAAAGATATTAAGATAATAGGGTTTTTTAACAGTAGATATTTACAAATTTTCACCAAATTCAAATTCGAACAGGGTGGGATGGGATGATGAGAGAAGCCAACAAAAGACATTAGTTCTTATCTTCCACAAACAGTAGATATTGCTGAAATACAACAGTGTGCATTTTTAGTTATATGCAAAACATAAGTAGGTATTACTGGCCTTACAGTCTTAGAGAAAACCTTAAGCTCTCTGGTACGTTTTCAAATTTAAACTTCTGTATATTTTTACTGCTCTATTTTTCCAGCGTTAAAACTGAAAGCTGGAAATCCCACAATGACTGTTACTTGGTCCTACAGAAAATCTGCTCTGGTAGGTCAAAATGGAAAGATATCTCCTTCACTGTCATGAATAAACTGAGAACTGCTATTCTCAAGAACGGCTTCACAGGCTTTCCAATTAGGAGAGAGAAATCTGCTGGAAATCAGATTGTTGTCTTGCTTTTCTGAATTTCTCTAAGAACGAGTTTACTCAGAGTTAACATATAACACAGAAAAATATTAGATGTGAATAGTCTGTGGTAGAGCAAGGTCAAAACATGTTTTATTCCAGCACAGAGAAATATTTGTGGCCCTCTAGGAAAATCCTTCCAGACAATGATCAACCATCTTCAAGAGGGAAAGTAAGAGACATCAGTGCAGGTTTCTACGTTCAGTAGACTTCTCTGGCTAACTGCAGAGTAGGCTATTGCAAGAACTATGCACACATTGCTATTCTCTTTCCTCTGAAAGTTCCACCTGAACCTAGAATATGGCTTGACTTCTGTGGCTAGTAGACAGTCATTCAGCTCTGCAGGAATGTGGAATCCCAGGGATCACAGGATGTCCTGTACATACCATAGAGTAATACTACCTTGGTCAATCTTCAGTGCCACATGTGATGGTAGGTCCTTCTGGCAGTAAAAGAATAGACACCAACCTATTCAACAAGGTAGTACTATTCCTGGCATTTACAAGAAATCGAAAACAACAGTAATACAAAGTACTACATTAATGACAACATTAGGTTTCCTCTAGTAGTTCTAGGTTATTTAACCTTTAAAAACAGACATGTGAAGTACTGCCCACTAAAGTTCTTGCATTTGTCTTTGAAGATTAGAAAACAGCAAATTACACTATAACACATTAACTACACTAACTGGACACAGACATTCCTAAAAAACTGCAAAATAATGGCTCCAGCTCAAAATTTTAGTTGAAATTTTTCTCTACTGCAAACTAAGAACATGATGTTGTTGAAATTCATAAACAGTGACTCACTTAGGTTTCTACATCCTTATAAATTCACACACCTCCCATTTTTAGAAGGACATTACTTAGCCAGGTTTCCCACCACTTGCAAGATCCAAGGATTTCTGGAAGTTCCCAGAGAGACTACAGTAAGCAGTACTCAGTAGCACGATCATGGTTCTACTAACAGAATGTCCAGATTTAACCATACTGAGCGCTAACCAGATAAAATAAGAAAAGGATTTTGCCTAGATAATATTTTCTACAACACATACAGTAATCTTCAGGGAGTTTTTAAGTTTTCACCTCAGTATACTTACTGCTTTCTGTTCATCTCATATTTAATTGAAGTTTTTTATTCTTAATATTAATCTTTTGTTCCTTTTTATTCTTAATATTAAAATAAATATTATTTTATTTTATCACAGACCTAAGAGAATTGAAGTTATTCCATTTCATGTTCTCAACATCCAGTTTTACTTGTGCAAGAGCAACCCTTCTGACTTTTTTTCTTATGAACACCATGGAAAGAGAAAAGCAACCCGTAATCAAGAAGGAAACTTCAGAATTAATTACGGTAATCACAAGAAAACTAACATTTATGGGGAGCGAAACCATTAAAAAGAGTTCCCTAACTCTTCACTGAGCCTGATCCCTACTGTGTCCTAAACTGGACATACTAAGTACCAAACTCACAAATGCTGCTCATGTAGTCAACTTCAGCTATAATATTTCACTATCCCATTTTCTCGAGCAAGACATCTGTTAACTAAAATGTTCACGCTAATTGTTCTGGCCACTGTCAGACTACACAGAAAAGCACAGCCCATTACAGGCTCATCTTCCCTGCTTCTCAGATAAAGACTTTGGGGTAAAAACCCCAGGTTTGTCCTACATAAACCTCTATATCCAAAGAGATATGCTAGCACAGAACAAAGCTAAGCAGGTTACACAACTCCAAGACTCATGTTCCTTGACTTGGCCCCTTCAGAAAAACATGTGATTGTACATAATGTTCCTTATAGACCTGTCCTCACAAGCGAGCATTGTCATCAATCTGTAGAACACAAAAATCTAGTCATTTGCTATTGGTTCAAAATCTAGCCTTAGCATCTAGCCACTAATGCTTGCATCCTGGTCAAGAGTTAAATCTCTATTTCTTAAGTTTTTTCCACGTATTTTTAAAGATA
>VXBT01011675.1:0-24242 GCA_013400235.1 Oriolus oriolus
CTTTGGACTGTTAGTTAAGCCACTGAGGGGAACTTGAGATGAGATAAAGGTGACACTATTGTCCAATTATCTCAAGTCTAGGGAGAAGTAAACAAGGCCAAACCATCCACAAGAAAGACAAACCCAGCTGCTGTCCTGAAAATCATCCCTGGCTGTGTTTGGGGTGGGGTAAGCCATAGCCCACAGACCCACCTGCTGAGGCCAGGTTTGCAGAATTCCCCACAGCCAAAAGGGGAGGAGGAGACGTTTGTGTGTGGCATAACCTCTGGTGAGAGGGAGTGAATTGCCATCCTTCCTTACACAAACTATCTCAGCTGTAAAACCTCCCATCCCAGGAAGGTCACGTGCACACAGGACATTGATGGGACATTCATGTGAAGGACAACAGAAGAGATTGATAAACCATCAAAGACCCCAAAAGCACCTTCAGACTGATTCCTGAGGCCTTGCACCAGACAAGAGCACGTGATGCAAAGTGATGCAACAAATTCAGAGTCTGTTGCAAGAGTGTAAAATTTGCCCCCTGCCCCCACCAGGGAGGGGGCAGTTTTCCCCACCTGGCCCAAACGCATATTAGTCCACTGGACAGTATGTTTTGTGGGCCCTTACCACCAAGAAGACCAGAAGAGGATCAATGGGATTTGTTACTCCTTCTCCCCACCTCCACCTCTTTTTCTATTTCTCTCTCTGTCTCTGTCACATTTACTGTTAAATAAAATCCAAACAGAGACATCTCTCCAACAATTTTAATAATCAGATCATAACACTGGAGCAACTTTTGCCAGCTGCCAGTTGACTGAGACCTTTCCAGACAGCTAAGACCATTGAAAAATAATGGAGAAAGGTCCCACAGTGACATCAGCTGGCACTTTTAGTGCTCTGAGATGAGTTCCTCTGGAGACCATAGATTAATATGTGCCCAGCTGGAGCAGCAAGTCTTGAACAAGATCAGAATCATCTGAGAGTTTATCAACCCTCAGTCATGGTCTTCCACCTCAAGAGTGCAGTGGTCCAAGGGTCCATCACCAGTGTTAAAAACTGGGGTAAATAAGGAACTGATCTTCCTAAATCCCTATCTGTGGAGTGACCCATCCCATCAAGTAATGGACTGGGTAACTTCAACGTTACTTCAGCTTCCCTCTTTGTTTGTAACATGCATTTTAATTTCATATTTTTTCCGTGAAATGAGATTGACAAAGGTACTGGATCATAATGTGTGTTGAGCTTGGAACTGCCTCACCACAACACTTTAATGCATTTTAATTTGTGAAAATTGTCTTCTCTCACAACTTCTCTACAGAGACAGCCTTATGATATTATCAAGGAAAACAAAAGTTCGACCACTGTTGTCTTACAGCATTTTAAGGCAGCAATTTTGGTTTTATACTCTAGAAAGTTTTTATTTAAATAATGTTAAAACATACTTTTGTTCTGACAACAAAATCCACCTTTTATTGACCCTGACTAATTCAATACAAAATGATGTCCTTTCATCTGAAATTTAGCGGATAATGTTTGCAACCCTTTGTCTGAAAACTGATGAACTCATAATGTTATCCATGTTTGTAGTTAATAAAGTGCCTTCAGTGCAGGCATACACAGTATGTGTAATAATCCTACCTCATTATTCTCAATAGTTTTAGAAAAATATGTATTTGACAAGTACACTAATGCCTTCTGGAAAGCAGGTTTGGATAATATACACTACTTAGTGCTGAAAACAAAGCTTCTCCAGTTTTTCTTCTAAGCCAAAACCAGAAGAAAAACAAATAGGCATTTGCATATCACAGAAACCAATTTGTGTCAAAAATATACAGGAGAAAGCAGCTCAGAAATACTGACCACTGCATTAACATTTTTGCTTCTTTCCTGTTCTCTGTCTGAAGAGAAAATACAATTAGGGCTGATAAGTCACTGAACAATTTACTCTGAAAATCTCTTATAGAAGAGGTTAGAACAATTTTAGCAGGTTATTGAGAGGATTTTCTTTTTAATATACAGGTCAGAACAGATCAAAATTTATAAAATAAGGAACACTGCAATGGATAGAAATCATGGCCAGAGACACAAACTAAGAATTAAACATAAAGATACAAAACACACTCTTGCACACATTTTAGTTTTCTTAAACACTAATTGGGAGGTTGAAGCAAGTTTTCATGTGCTCTATCTACATCCCTGTGTTCTTCAATACTTAACTCGAAAACTGAATGACAGAATATTTTGTCTAGGAACAATAACAGATGTCCCGAAGAATAACAGAAGTGCCAAGAAAATCAATAAGCATTTCAGCTTTGGAGAAAGATTTAAGACTCTAAGCTTATTTGTTCGGTTTTTTACATATTATAACTAAGATCGATAAGGATTGCAGGTTATGGAAATGATAGATATTGCCATTTCTATAAATGGGTAAGTGAAGGAAATAAACATCTTACTCTAGCTGCAAAAAATGTCACAGCCCTCAGTCCTTTCTTTTTACCTTGATGTTATATGGAAAATCAAACTTCAACAAAATAATTATTATTTCTTTTAGGAAAAACAATGGAGAAATCACAGAATGCTCTTTGAGCATCCAGTACAGATAATTTCCCAAAGGTGACAGTGTCTCTACATAACTCAGGAAGGGCTCAATAATCTCTCAGAGGACTGAGCCTGAAATTAGTTCACTATGTTGAGGGACCTGGAGGAGTCACTTTTTTAAATGTATCCTTTCATTAGTCTTTCCATTTGAATGGACTATAAACATGTCTCTTTGAAGAAATAGAATGTAAAAGAAAAAGGATTAAATATCACAAGCCAGTTCCACATACCTAAAAATGAGAAAATTTCTTTTTGATCTATATTTCTCCTGCAGTTTTTAACTGATTTTAATTTTTTTAAATTGCGATTGATGAGCTGTCCTTTTCACCTACAAATACACTGAGTATGCTGTAATTTGGCAAAAGACTTATAGTCAATAATATTGACAGCTCCTGTTTACCTGAATTGGACTCTTAGTAACTGTGGATTACTTGCTCTTCTTGTGCCACTCCTGAACTGTAAGCTTAACAAAGATAATAACCAAATGGGTTCTGCTGTTTAAGCCAACTAGTAGGCATATGGGAAATCAAAGAATGAAACCGTAAATTAGAACTAACCTGACCTAAATATACCAAAATACAAACCTATTGCACATGGTTAGGTAATTCCCTCACTCATAAGCATTCAGATAATATATTACTGTAATGATTTAAGTGTTCCTGAGATGAATCCTTCAAATATAAAAAAATATACAACACAAAATAAAGACTAGCATTTGGCATTTCTGTTCTGAAATGAAATCAGGATACTGAGGCAATGAGATGTTTAAGTGCCTTGCAGCTTTGGAAAATTTCCATTTAATCTCATTAAGTAAAAGCCAAATGTTTCCTAACTGGAGAAGGATTTGACAGCATTGTACTTTGAAAGGAAACAAGGACACATATACAAATGTACAGTGGTTTCCAATTTCTACACAACTATTAAGTGAATCACTGAGTAAACATCTTTGAATAACCAAAGACTAGAAATAAATTTAATAATTTAATTAGCCCATTTTTCACTCTTACTCAGATAGCTTTACTTTATTTTAGAAATCGTATGAATATTTTCAAGGCAAGTCCTTGGCAAATCCTCAGTCACAGTTAATTGTTTTATCCACTTGTATCTTCCTGCCAAGGTGCAGTCACTATAAATGGGCATATTTCCCACTGGATTTATCACTGGTGGGTTTTCAGGGGGTTTGTTTTGCTTTTTACGGTTTTTTTGGTTTGGTTTTGTTTGTTTGGTTGGTTGGCTGGTTTTTGTTTTGGTTTGGGGTTTTTTGTTTTGTTGGGTTTTTTGCTTGGGTTTTTGTTGTTTCTTTTTTTTTTGTTTTGGAGCATTTTGTTTGTTTATTTTTTAATTTTTTTTTTAAGAAAATAGCTGTAATAGTGAGAAAAAAGTCACAGTCATATACTAAATCCAACATTTCCAGATATTTTTAAAGCTTTCTACATTCTTTACCAAGTCATACATAACACTTTAAAATTGTGATCAGAGGGAAAATACACATTTTAAAAAAAAGCAGCTGAGGATGCTCAAAACCATCTATTTCTCTCTGCCCCACACCACCACGCTCTGTAACAAACAGTATTCTGAATTGAAATAGAAGCTGGTAAAATTTTCTAGTTATTCAGCTGTGGATTATTGATTACAAACTGTTCAAAGTAAAAGTTCTGTGCTACCCTGCACTTCTTTCAAATTATATTAGAACAGAGATATTTGGGGCATTCTGTCACTGGTGGAAGTATAGGCTTTAAAAGTCTTTTCAATATAAACAACACTCATCAAAATTATATAAAAGTGTCATATTAACACAAAATATCATAATATCTTGAAAAGAAAAGAAACTTTAAACTGTAATTATATTAAATTACCTGTTTTGAATTTTTTCTTCAGTTAGGGTAGTAAATGTCATGAGAAAAATGTGCCAGATGATTTTCCCTTTTTAGTTCTGTATAGGTAGATTTCCTTTTTGTTTCAACCATGACTGTTGGGTATGGATGCACATGATATTCAATGGACAAAAAAATCTGAGTTTTATGACATCTACCTCAGAGAAATTTTTCAGTAGCAAAGAAAAAAAAAATTACTTGTCTTTTGTGATGTGGCAGGGTATCTTTTAGTTTGCATTTCAAAATAAGAAAATAAGTTGCAGGCCAGTCAGATGAGGAAGAAAGCATAGGCTAGAATCAGTTTATAGATTCACTTCACATTCTCACTTAATACTGAAGTGCATATCCTGTACAGGCCACACTTAAATAGGGTTCTACAAACTCCTTGTCCTTCTCAGAAAATATACACCTGTATATTCCTAGATGCCAAAGTCTAGGCATGCTTGACCACATCGTGAATCACAAGTATCATGTAAGAAACAGGGTACATGGACTGGGACACACCTGCAAAATTCCAGTTTAACAAAAAGTTTTCTTCCCCAAAAAATATGTAAAAGGAAACCAGCATTAAATGACCACTAGCTTTCCTTGTTCCCTTTTATCAGATTTTTGGATTGTCTTGCTCTAGCTGCCAAGTTCATCTTTCTCAAGAAAATGAAGTTTTGGAGGATGTTCACAAAGACACAGCAGATCTGCTTGATTGCTGCCTTTTGTGGATTTAAGAAGGAAATCTTCCCATTACACCAACTCTAAGAGACTAGTGACTGTTCTCCCACCTTCATGAATCCCAGTAGTGGAGTGTTGTTGAAGAACGGAAATGTAAATTCTAGCTGTTTTGTTGCATATTAGTTCATTATGGTTTGTGGCCAAAATCTGAGACTTGAGTCTAAAAAAGAAAATGAAACTGCACTTTCACCTGTAATCACTGCTTCAGTCACTGTCAGAGAGAAAGAGAAATTTTAGTCTTCCAACACTAGGCCTACTGAAATTGTTATATACATTAAGCTAGTAAAGTCACAGCCTGTTGTTTAAATCCTTGCCTATGCTTGCTTTTAGATGACCTGTGTCCAAACCAAAGATCAAAGGGATTATTTGGAGTCTACAACTCTCTGATGATGGTTAGATACACAGTACCTTCTACATAGCAAACTAATAGTATATAGCTCCATATTTTTTAAGTTACATTCTCTTGTAGAGATGGCAGCTTCACTATACAATTTGCATAAAAGGAAGTATTTGATACAAAATAATTCTAAGGCACTTGTGCAATACGAGAAGCAGAGAGCAATCTTGGGTGCCAAGTAAAGGAAATACATTATCAAGATGAATAGTTGGCTGATTTCTTTATGTTGTATTACCAATCAAGCCAATTTGCTTTGTTTTTAAAATCAATAGCATTGTGTTCTGTGTTCCCTAAAATCAAAAGACAATCACTGAAACATATTTAATAGGACTTTTTTTGTTTGTCTGTTTCAGTAGTTTTTTTTTCCTTTGGAGGTTATTGTTGCAATAGCTGGGCAAAATACGCATTATATTAATTAGAAAAATTGCATGAATTAAAAGATATATTGGAAAGTTTCAAATTAAAAAGTAAATTTTTTGAGAAGGTTGTAATAAGATTATTCCATGAATATTAACAAACCATGCTATAAAGTTATTATCAGGAATTCATCATCAAATGCTGAGAATTAAGAATGGTAGAACTAGGGGTTGAAACAACCTTTGATTTTCCACCTCATGTATGCACCGTAAGCTAGGCTTTAATTACATGATCATGCACGAATTTTTCCAGAGAATAACTGTCTCACTCAGTGTGCAGAATGATGATGCTTACTTAATGACCAGCTATTCAGAATCTTTTCCTTCGTAATATTTAGTGAATGACCCCATGGTGTACTTACAACACATTATTCAAGTACAACTCTGCTTAGGAAATTATTTCTTCTCTCACCAGCTTTCCTGGAATTAAGATTAATATAGTATCGGAAATAAGAAGTAACTGTCTCCTGGAAAAAGACACTAGATCTTGCTGATGTCTGTGTTAATAATTTCAACAGTTTCCAGTAAATGAGTGAGGTTGTTTCTAGTTAGTTTATATATAACTTAATTTCTCTAATTTCAGCACAGATATATTTTAGAGTTTTAATTATTATTTGATTTTGAGCTATGGATTTATCTTTAAAATATTTCTAAGAGTTTTGCTATATATAAAACACTTGTTAGGTTAAAAATGTGGACTCCAAATATTCAGATCATGATTTGTTCAGATCTGACTAGGTAGTTCCATAAGGTAGACAAACTATAAGCTACTGTTACACAGGATTTGAAGTGGGAAAACATATAATCAAGTTTACCAGTAATAATAACAAAGAAATCATCATTCCTCATCATGGAATCTTGGAGGATGAGGGAACAAGGGAAAATATTACTTGTTCTCTACATAATAAGTCACACCTAATTTATTCTGAAAGTGTCTGAGTTTCAACATTAAAAGATGCCCACAACCACCAGAATGTGAAAAGGGAAATACCCTGTATTAAGCTAGGTATTAACCTGTATTATGACAGGTTAAATAATAACAGGTTCATGTGCTGTTTAACAAACAGACATACAAAACTGCAATACTAATAAATCTCAGAAGAGACATTTGGGTCCCCAAATAAGCTCCACTTTTCTCTGATAAAATTCTGGTAAACAAAAATATGTTTGACCTGGAGGCTAAGGATATTTTTCTGCCACAGAGAAAACTGACCAAGCTGCTTAGATTCTTTAACAATTGTTTGGTTAGAAATGCAGAATGACAATTACTCTGTAGAAACTCTGATATACATTCTTGTCTCAGACACGAACAACACATAGAAGGGCTGTGATGAGGATAAAACACACAGTGTTTAATTCAAAATATACATTTCAGAATCTGGGGAATTAACAATAATCTTTTACATGAAATTAATATATTGCAGATAAAGAGACTTTTTTTTTTTTTTAGTATAAACACTGATACTGTTTTCTATCCTCTCACACATAGCTTTCCTTGTAAATACAGCAGGAAAACACATGTACCACCACCACCCAATTAAAAGTGCAAAACCTATCAAAGTAAAGCAAATAAAAAATAATCCCCAGATTCATGACAAAACTGACTGGTCTTATAACGCCTTTTCAAAAGACCTGGTTCTGTATCTTACACAATTGTGAAAATGCAGTGTTCAAATGCGTTTGTCCCAGAATAACCTTATGTCAATCAAAAGCATCTTTGAGGGAAATTGCTTTCTTGGTATCACTGATTAACTAGGTCTTCATGAGCTACAGATTGTTCTCAGCTTCTTGCAGACTAGAGAGCAAATTTATTTCATGTGATCTGTAAAAATACAGTCTAAGTCCCACTTCATTCCCTGATGATGCTAGGTAAATAAAACTTGTTAATTCCTTGAGTTGATTTGATCATGGTGGTTTTCAGAAAACCCAGGTTCTCAGTAAGTCACAAATTTCCATATGTCAAACTAGTTCTTTTCCAGAGTTGTCCTTTAGTTCCTGTAGAGGACCCAATCAGAAGGTTTGAAGAACTGTAGGAAACAACCTTTTCAGGGTTTATTGTTACATCAGACAATTTTCAGTTTCCCTGTAAGAACAGACTCAAACTTCTACTGAATACCCAGGATATCTACTTCTTGGAAATACTCATTATAAGGGGACTGAGGAAAGCACCCGCAGAAGTCAAGTGATTTGAAGAAGGGATGACATTATATTTTCACATAGGGAACAAAAAAACCCCAACACCTTGTTAAAAGGAGATAAATTAGCTTTGATGAACTTTAAAACACAAAATAAGATCCTTCTGAATAGAAATCTGAATTTGGCCAATTTGTGTGGTATTATCCTGAAGGATACTTTCTTAAACTAATGTAGAAATTGCAACTGACAGAAAAATATTCAAGTGTTATGGTCATTACAAAATTTTCCTATTTCATAAAAGTACTCACTAGATTGACAGAGGTTGGTAGAGGTTGTCATTGTTACTATAGAGTTTTCTAATACCATGTGAAGAAGCTTAGATTGAAATTCATGGCAACTCAGTGAGAACTTACAAACAATTCCTGTGAAACACCAGAAAATATTAAAGACATTGCAAAAACTGATTTCAAACTTTTAATGTTTCAACACTTCCCCCTGGTAATCATAGAAGCTTAAAAAGTAAATAAAGTAATTCACTCTGTGCTGCGGTGCTGTCCTGGAAGGCTAGCTTGTGTGGACAGAGCGCCGAGTAACTTTGCCTCACCACGGAGGAGGAGGTCGGAGGCTGAGTGAGAGTGGGAGGACGGGCGAGATCCTAAGCGAGGCTCACCTCAACCACCGATGCCAAAGGCACAGAGGAGATGGGAGAAAGATGAGAGACTCTTCTCAGGGGAACAGGAACACATTTACTGAAGATAGGGAGAAAGCAGAGAGGAGCTGAGAAGAGCCCCGAACAGCTTTGGGCAAGGGGTTTGATACAGAGGCAATGGGGTTGGAACATGCTTATAACAATCAATAACAGAGCATTTGAAGGGAGGCACAGAGGTGAGGAAACCGACAAAACAACGAATGAGGGGGAGGGTAGGTGGGGAGGGCGAGTGTGGGCCAACCAGGAGGCATGATGTAACCGGGAGGAGGGGAGTGCTGCGGCCATTGCAGACGTGCAGGGTGTCACGTCTTTCCCGCCACGACCAACAACTTTTCCCGCCAAGCTGCTTCAGGGCAACCCTGTTGAGGCGGGCAGCCATTTTATGGTTCCTGGCTCTTTGTGGAGTTAAACCACTGGACCTTTGGTTTGTCCGAGTCCAGGGCACCAGGGTGGGCACCAGGGCACACCACAACAACTCTGCTGTTCTATCCTTTCTTCCAAAAAATAACCAGATTTGAAGTAATATCCTGTGTATATATTAATTTTGTCAAATTGGATGAACTACTTATTTGTCTACCTCTAATAAACAGACCATCTTTCCTTTTTGTCCTCTTTCCATAACCATGAGGAAAATGAGTCGCTACATTGAATTGAGTAGAGATAGAGTCATGTACAAAATTAAGTCTTTCATTGTCTTCAATCATAAAGTAATCATTGTGCAATCCTTGTGCATAATAATGCAAGATTGAGAAATGCTGTCTTCTGCTCCAAATGGCTAATTTGTTAAAAACTTTGGATGAAATGGGATTCATTAAATATTGTCTGTTTCTTTCTTCAGAATATTATGTTTTACATTTATAATTCAATCTCCCTATGAATTTTGAGAAACTATTTCAATTTCATTCATTAGAATTATTCTATCTATTGAAAAGAAATATTTTAAATAAAATATATGAATTTATATAAAAGCAATGCACAGCCAAATCCTCTATCTTATATATACATTTAATCATAATCATGCATGCGTACATACATACACACTTAGACATTTTCTTGCATGTAGTGGTAGTGGTTTAAAAATTTCATTAAAAATTTCATTTCTTCTCTACCCACTTCAATCCCATTTCTAACAACAGGGTGATCTCAAGCCTTAAATGTGTAACTTTTTTTACCCATCATGGACTATGACTTAGCACCCACTACAGAAAGAAGCTGACATACAGTGAGAAGTCCACAAAATTACAGGGCTAAAACACAGAGTGTGTGAGTAGAGCCTGAGAAAAATTGGTTTATTCTGCCTTAAGAAGAGGTTTAAGAAGGATCTTATGGCTGTATCCATATTCTAAATGGAAACAGACCCAAACAGTTTTGAAGTGTACAATAAAAGGGGAACAGACAACAGACACAAGTTACAGGGGGAGAAATTCTCATCAGATGTTAGAAAACAAATTTTCACCATGAAGATAATTAAGAGTGGAGCAGGTGTCCAGAGGACTGTCATGCTGGATGATACTCAAACCTGACAAAAGACAACCCTGCACAATTTCTAGAACAGTTGGCCCTTATTTCAGCAAGGGATTTGACCTTCATAGGTCACTCATTATATAAATTATTCACTGACTCTCGTAACTAAGTTAATAAGAGGAAATAGCATTACTAACACTTCTAAGGATAAAATATCCTTCCCCTTATTAACCTATTATTAGAGTTTGACTTGGTTTTAAAAAAAATTTATCAATCCTAATTTAAATTAAGCATCTAACATGCTTTCCTGTTTCTATAATAATTTATGCATAATTTTTAAATGTCATTTAGTTTATAAAGACTCCATAACTTTGTGAACAACAAGTAAAAATACTATCTTTAAAGCAGTAAATGAGGGGTTTCCTGTCTGACAGCATTATTGGTAGCAGCACTGGTGAGTGTAAGTCTCCGTGCACTGCTTTGACAATTTAACTGATAAAGTTAGATGATGCTCATTTTACTTTTTGGTGGTTACACTTTGTATGAATCACGTAAGAATAAAAATTCCACAAAATCAAAAATAATGTCAGCATATTAGAAAAAGTATAGAAGATACTCTTGGAGGCATTTTAGTTACCCAATCTGAAACAGTACCTGAACTGCATTTAATGCTCACTGACATGTCTTACAGTGCTGTCTGGCCTCAACCAGGTGACTGAAAAAGTAAAGGCTCTCCTACAAGTAGTGTGTCTTTCAGTCCTGTAGGGTTTGTATTGAAAACTTATGTGTAGCCAACTTATTTTACATTTTGGCTGAGAGAAGTGAGCTAGTTCTTAAATTACTGCAATAAAATCTTTCCAATTTTATTGCTGAATTGCAAGAAATTAATTTCACTATTGTATCAGACATGGTTAAAGTACAGGCATGAAGTATGTCACATTTATTTCTAGCAGATTAGATTTCTATTATAGTCTTGAACAATGACTGTCATAAGCTGTGATCCTCCTGCCCCTGGAACTTCAGACTCACAAGGAGGTAAAGGCTACCACTATGTTCACCATATTAAACTATTTATTTGTTATAACCAAATACCAATTTTTATTTTAACTGCTCTCCTAGTGGTTGCATATACCAATTTAATTTTTGATTTTATCTCTATAAACCTTCCAGATTTTCAGAAGCCAGACCTGACACCTTTGCACTCATAGGGGTCCACGAGAAAGAAAGCAGATAATTGTCAATTTACTTAATACTTTATGTCCTGACTATAGTAATGGTTTTGTCAGTGGTTAAAGGAATCAGTCTTATAACAATATATATGAAAACAAATCAAAGTATAGTTTTGCTCATCCTGTTAAAGACAAGTCATATTCTCCTAGTATCAAATTTTTTCCTTCTTTTGCATTAATTAGTATAGTCCTGGATCAAACACTAGTCTCATTTGCAACAGTTGTTTAACATATATTAGTGAGCATCAAAGAATTAAAAATCTTTAATACTTCTACTGATATACCGATAAGTATTTACAGTCAGTACAATTGGCAAAAATAATCTGGTATCTGAATCAGGTATAACAATTCATTCACCCTTTTCAACTGTAAGTTGATATGTTCAAAACTCCTTTTTAAAATAAAAACATTTTCTTTTACATTCTAAAACTGTTGGTGTATCTTGAAATAACACCCAGTATGTGAAATTTTAAAAAGGTGTAAATTGGATTTTGACCCAAACCCCTATTTTATTAAGAAAATGGGCGAAGAAAAGAGCTAGTCATTATATTTTTGTGGACCTAGGACAACTATATTTCAGCCTGTTCAATTAGACCAGAAAACCAAAAAGGTCAGTATTTGCATTATAAAAATCATCTTCATAGCAAAATACATGCATAGCAGAACTACAACATGACTTGCTCCTTGCTGCAGAAATCTGCATAATTGCACAACTTTTCCAGTCTTTTAGATGCATTCCTCATGATTTTGAGACACAATATTCGTTATCCTATATGGAGTAACAAGACTCATAATGTTTTCAAGACTTTTTGCAGACACTTTGAAATATCAGAAAGAAAGCAGCTGAGTAAAATTGCAGTCAAGATACCCAGTTAAAGGTATACTTTCTGCTTCAGCAAAAAGGGTTTGCAGAACATCCCTTGTCTGATATTGCAGTTACTTTGATGTTTCATTACAGATTTCCTGATTTATTTTTTCTTCCTTAACAAGAATGTTTGTGATATCTTATGCTTCTCAGTGCTAAATAATAATAATAATTAAAAAATCATAAAGCTGTTAATAGAAAGTATATTAATTTAGAAAAATTAGACTTTTGGGTGGTCTTAAAGATGAAACAATGACCTTCATTTCCAAAGCTATGCAAAAATAGGTCACCCACACCCACAAGATCCGCTTTTATGTGAATTCACAAATTATTTCCCAAAAGCAAAAGAAATAAACAAACACCTACTAAAGAAGAGATTTCAGCTGTTTCTGTGTATCTTTCTTGGGAGAGTACTGATTTCAAATTGTTAAGGCTCTTAGAAAAGATGACCTTAAATAACAGAAATGTGACATCTTTCTGATTAATTTCCCTGCTGTAATACTTAAATAATGTAGAAATATTATTTAGCATTTTATCTCATCATTCACTATAACAGCTCCCTTCCAAGCAAAGAATACTGCTTTAGTTACATCTAAATGCACTGAGAATATTGGAGAAAATCAGTGATTGTAAGAAGGAATGAATAAAAACGGATGTGAGGTGTGGACTGGATCCACTGCATTTGAAGTAAAGTATTTCCTGCTGAAAGCAGATTTTACAAATATGACGATATTAGAGATATTTAAATTAACTACAACACTGAAAATCTCCTATCTCCATCACCATGCAGAATTTTGGTCCTGACTGAAGTTTCTATATGTTCAGAGCACCACAAATAATGGTTTTGTATTCATACAATGGGACTATCAAGGTGTAAACTAATCTCACATAAAAAACAGCACAACCAATCCCTGTCTTGAACATGGCAGTGAGAAAATTGAGATTTCAATCATTACTGAAAGGAGAATCTGCTGTTTAGATCACAAACAGCACTATGTGTGCAGAGATTGCACTGAATGATTAGGGTCGATAAAGTAATGAGATATTGTATTGAAAGATTAATCTGTGGCTTTTTGCTTCAAGGCATATAGAGGATGTCTGCCTCCACTGGTACAAGGCAAATATTTTTAAGCATGACTAAATTATGAGAATCAACATTCATTACTCCAAAAATACATCTCTACTTAATAAAAAGGCTATTTCATCTATTATTATTTGCATTTCCCTAATATTCAGAGATCCCATTCAATTTACAATGTCAGTATCCATGAACAGTGAAAAGGCTATTACCCTTTTACCAAAGAGTCTAAGGAATAACAAAGAATGACAGCATAGAGAAAAGTACATGGAAAAATATGGAGTGTATAGAGTCAGTGATTATGTGGTGACGCAGTGTAAAAGGATGCAGGCAAAATTCTAGCATATTTCTTCAGTCACCTATAGCTGAAGCCAAATTTGGTAAATGTTAATGAAACCTTCACAGTAGTGTATATATGATAATGATAACAGGTGGTTCTTAGCCCATCAAAGAACTAACTGCACACCCATTTGTAATTCGTGTGGTGTCCATAATCATGTGACAAAATGCAGATGTGTCTGACTTTTTCTCTTCATGTAAATTCAGCTGCTCCTTCACTCTCATGAACATTCATCTGGTACCACTTTCAGTATGTTAGACGTGTAAGTAATTTCAAATAGTACGCCTACAAGTGGAAGAATAAAACAAAGAAGTAGGACCAATATATGAAAATGTCACTCAAAAAATACTTATGAGGGTACCTTTCATCTATTAAATTCATAGCACAAATAGCACGCTGTTTTTACTCTCGTTGTTTCAGTGACCTACATTAGTTAGTTCGGACTTTTGGAATGAAATGTGTATCTCAAATTTGTAATTAAATCCTATAGATGTAAATATGTGTTGCCTAATGTTTGCATAATGTGGAAAATTCAGATGGTATTAAACATTAAGTTTTAATTACATTCTAAGAAATAGCAAGTCTGGCTTTAAAAGCAAACCAACCAAACAAACAAACAAAACCCCATAATCTTCAAATGTTTGTATGGTTAAAGAGGTTCTTACTTTTCCTGAAAACTGTGTTAATTGAATCTAGTTGCCAAATGTCAGAAAGGAAAGCTGTGAAATGCCACTCCCAGCAAAATTCCAAATCAACAAATTATTCTATTCAATTACATAATATTTATGCCTTCCATTAAAAATATTAATATTTTAATTTGGTGAGTGATCATTTTGTCACTACCATGACTGTATCTGCCCGAGAGCTTTTTAATTATTTTTTTCAAGTCAGTGAACTTTGCTGATCGTTGTTCAACTTTGCTTCTGTTGTATAATCCAAGTGAGGAGTGATTTTTTAAAGTATACCACATTTCACTTGCAGAAGGTGTGCTGTCCTGTCCTTAAGGGGAAGGGAAAACACAAGATTCGTAGGTGCTCATGGTCAAAAGGAACAACAAAAATCAGAGGGTCCTCAACAGCTTACAGAGTTTTGTTAGTAAATTCCATGCTTGGCATGGAAATTGGTACAAGTTAGTTGCTGATCTCCTAAATAAGCACATGGCAGTGGGGTTTGGATAAGGGGGTACAGTAAAGGGGGCAGGGGGAGGGAGACAGGTGGAAGGAAGGAAGGAAGGAAGCAAGGAAGGAAGGAAGGAAGGAATACCAGTGTTCTACCTCCAGTGTCATCCACTGATGGGAAGTGCATGGTATTGGGGTTGCATTTGTGCCCAGATCTTGTGGGGATACTTTTTTCTAAGTAAATTTGTTCTGCCCTGGAGATAAGTGTCTCAGTTTCTATATAGACTCATTATCATGCACTGCCCATTTGTTTCGACCTTTCCAAAAATGGCTTCGAGGTCTTCAGGAGTCTTTGACTGTCCATGCCCACTTATTGGCCTCATTCCTGCACTTGCACTGTATTGTGCTAGGCTTATCCTGTCCTACATCTGTATGGCCCACTTCTCCAGCCACATCCTGTAATTTCTCACAGTGTGTTGTTATCAACAATCCTTGACTGTTATTACCAATAATTCTTGGCTGGCTCCACAGCCATCCAGCTATCAGTGTTTAAGACATGTACATTAGCCCACTTATCTTCTAGGTTTATACAAAAAGCCAGTCAAAAGCTCAGAATTCAGTGAGAATTCAGGGAGGAAGAAGCAGGGAGGTGATAACAGTCACCATGTTACTGGTGTTAATCCTTTTGCACGGTTTAGACAGATTTTCATGATTAACCAGATAACCAAGTTCATGCAAGAAGCGAGCAAGGGATACGATCACACTACATGTAAGGCAGTTTGATTTTGTACATGTACATCAATGTCCTTGTGCAGTGTTCTCCTATCTTGATGTCATGTAAAGGAAGATGATGTGTATCAAAAGCCAGAAACCACTACGTTTCCATAAACAGGGACATAACAGTTGGCATTCCCTTTCCATAGTGTAGATCCCCTGTTCAATTTTATTACTGTTAGATGGGTCCTAAAGTTCCACAGTCAAGGGGGCAGCCCCCACAATTTTTTTGTGAATACTAAAGAAGTTGCTGTTAATCATACAGCTGCTACTGTATTAATTATACAACAGCTATTTAGACGTTTCTGAAGGGAAGACTCAAAGAAAGGGAAAGAGAAGTAGTAAGCGATTTAGTTATAAAAACAATATATGTTTCAGAAAAAAAATTCTTGTGAATGTAACATCTGTCAAAGAGCCAAAATCTCTACTCCTAAAATCAATGCTAAAAGTGTGATCACAAGCAGCATTACAAGCGTTTAGAGGGCTTTTTCCCCAGCTCTGATCATTACTCCTCTCTGGAGGGCCCAACACATCTTCTAGTGCACTTAAAAAGATAAAAGAGAGAATGATTTATTCTATACACAGCTGTTAAATGAGATCCTTTGATTCTAGTTTGAAGCAATCTCAGAGGAAATAGCTTCTTTTATTTTCTTCCTTGTGTGCAACAATGTTTATAGTTTTCCCAGCTGTGGCTGAGAGGTTGCTCTGTGAAACTTTCTGACCCTTTCTGATAATAGTTAAGCACTTTGCTGATGTGTCTCTGTAGTTTGCCATAGTGGTTGCAGCTTACTGCTTTGTCCTCTTTTCTGTCCTGTATTTTAACATATCGTTCAGAGCTCATATGTGGCATCTCCTTTGTGTAATCATGTTGCATTATATATAACTTTTTTTTTAAGACAATGTTGAATTTTTCTGCTCACCGAAATACTCTTTAATTTTTCTTTAGAAACCTCTGCCATCTCCTTCAGGATAATATACAGTACATACACTTAATATATAATTTGTCATAGAACAACTTATTTCATCCTTATTTTTCTTCCTTTCACTTAGCATCTATCTTTGACTCTCACTGAGGGTAATAAATATCTTCTTTCCCTTTTCTCCTCATCCAGTTGACTTTTCCTTACATGGGTCTCATATTTCTCAGTATATTTTGTCCAAATTTCTTACAGGTTACTTTTTAGCTTTGTTTTGCTATTGTTCTTGGTGTTTTTTTTTTTTTGAGTGATCATAGTTTTCAGTTATTGTCAAACATTTTAGTCTAACACTGAGGGAAATTAGAATAGTCTTTCATTTGACATACTGTACTAAAGGAAGAATATGAGAATTGACCATTTAATCCTCACTAGAATATTTACTGGGCTCTGTCCTCTAAGCCTCAAGTCTTTTAAACATCTCAGTAGTTTTTTAATTAGAATGTCGTCATGTGTATTTATTTATACATATATGGTTGTGTGCATGTGTATATCAGTTTATGTAGATTGGTGTGGGGTGAAACAGAGAACCATTAATACATGGTAACATTTTCAATTATGTCTTTTAAATGTGAACTTTTTCCTGAGCTGAAGAGCTGAAGGAGTCATTTAATACTGGCTAAATGTTACCTATTTCTCAGAAGCAGAAAAATCTATGTTCAGTACCACACAGGAAATTACATCTTTTTTTGCTTGGCTGGTTGGTCAGGGTTTTTTTGTTACAACCGCTTCTACAGTAGTTTTTCAGAAAAAGAGAGTATCTAGGAATGTTTGAAATAATAATTAACTGAAAGATATTTTTTTCTTGAGTAAAAATCCTGATTGTCCCTATATGTTTATATATTTGAGACATTTATTTTTATATTCCTGCACATTTCTAAAAAGGTCTAATTTCTATCATAATTCATTAACTGCATTTTTAGAAGTATTGTAATATGTTTGCATGTAACAGCGTTAATAATGTAATATGTGCACTATTCGTTATGTATATAGAATTACTTTTATGTGTGAGTATATTCTGTATAATATAAATGAAACACACTATATATAAAAATAATACTTAAAAATAAAATCATAAAACATATAATTACACAAATATATATGCGTATATATATGTATGTATGTATATTTGTTTATAGTATATATAATTTTCTAATACTTATAATACCCGTCCTGTTTGTAAACTGAACCTTATGGTTTAGGAGAAATGGATTTGTGCTGGTGTCTGTGTTCTCGAGTATTATATGGGGTACCAGCAGTGCTCCCTCTGATTCTTCATCATTGGCTTGCCCTATTCAGACACCTTTCTGTCTCCTAAATCCTCAACTGAGCAGCTCCTCTCACTGTGGCAGTAATTCTCTATTTTCTAATGTTAGTTTAGTTAAATAACTGAATGTTCATTCAGGTGTAGTCCACACTTCTAAAGGCGTGGGCATTTTCTTAGGAGTTTGAGTGAATTCCTTAGAAAACTGAAGCAGGGAAGAACATATCTATGAGTGCAAGAAGAAACAAAGCTTGATAGTAATTCTCTTTAAATTTCATATAAATTTAGAAAGAATTTTGAAAATACTTTTAAAGATTTTAATGTTTTTTAATAAAGTAAGGGAAAGTGTTTTTACAAAGTATATTTGATTTTATTGATAGAGAGTCTGATAGGAGCAGTTATCTTGAAAATTAACCAAGTAGAAGGATTCAACTAAAACTGCAACATTTTTATGGGAGTTTTTTTCTGCATGAAGGTGATGGCTAGGTATAGAAGTAGGCAAGTTAGTAACTTCTTCATACCTGTATAGCAGTTACCTGTGTATGTTTTCCACTTCTTTGCAAAACGGGTTTCAGAAAAGTGCTTCAGCAATGACTCACCTCTCAAGGATGTGTTACAAACAAGAGATTTAATAAATTTAATTTATTCTCTTTAATAAGTAGAAAAGAAATTTAAGGCATGGTGTGACCAGAAGCTACAAGTAAGCACACGAGTTAAAAATTTCTAACAGCTTTTTATTCTAGGAGAAGAGGACACAATATGATCCACTGCCTGGAAGATGAAACGAGGGAATGAAAATTCAAGTATGGGAGAGAATGTTTTCCAGTTTATCACTGTAACAGCTTATCTGTGAACCTGCTAGGATCTCCATTGCCTGAGGCTTTAAATTGAGACTAGCTGTCATTAGAAAAGTGCAATAGAGTTCAAATGATGGGTGTTTAAGACGCACATTGCTAGCCTGTATAACACATGCATCATACTAATGATCATATTCCTGCACATCCTTAAAAATATATTACACGCAAGAAGACATATAAGGAGAGAAGGTGCTATAATTAAATTACTTCATATATTTGTCAAATTAGTGACAAAATATTTGTATGCAAATAGGAATGCTAGTAGTGCAACTTAATGGTCTTCAAATTTTAAACACACAGGGAAAATATTTATTCATATTTACATGTCTTCAAATGTCTCCATCATTTAAAAGATGAATACATTTCTAACACACACGAAATTTGGAGCAAAGTGGGGACAAAAGTTGTATTAATTATGGTAAATTTCTTTCGCAGTAATCCAAAGTTCTTGCAAGAGAACCATGACTGATGGGAACCTATGAGTCTCCTTTCAAAACAGTACATTTAAAATGCGACATGTTTTGTCAGAAAAAATCCTGTGGTGAAATACATGCCACCTTGAAGTCAGTGATGAAATCAAGTTTTTGAATTTATAAACCAAAGTGTCTTTTGTGACAGAAATGACAAGAAAACCCATTCAAGGTCTTAATGGAGTTAAATTTTAATGCTGCTTCAGCTGTTTCTTCCTTATTATATATGCTTATTTTTCTACAGTGTAATAAAATAATTCTTTGAGAAGCAAAGGAAGGAAGGAGGTCTATTTTGTTCTTTGGTTTTTGATTTTGAGATAATCTCTTTCTAAATAACAGTGTTGTTCTTATCATTAGGGAACTAGAAGTTACATGCACTTTCCAGTAAATTAGTTGGGTATGTATTTAATTTGAAACATTAGTCCTCATTTAATTTTTGGATTATTTGTACATTTTATACAGCTAAATATAATTAAATACATTTTATTGTAATGGAAAAGTGCAGACTGATGGAGATAATTAGAACTGGAGAGACAGAAATTACACCAAGGACAAATATCCAAGTGTTTTGATAGCTGAAACTCTTATCCAAAGTTATTGGTTCCTTGTTCCTCAGTTTGTTAATTTTTTAACTGAACACCATTCAAGGTAAATCAGTAGTCTCTTAGCACCATTTTTTGTACTGCAGGATGACCTGGCACCAGTACCTGAAGCTGACAGCCAAAATCTGCTGCTTCAAAATATTCTTCTGGCTCCAGAGCATCAGCTGGAACAGAGGAACAGCTCACAGGGCTGTGGACACGTTCTTCTGTGGACACCAGAGAACTGTGCTAGGATCTCCATTTTTCCCATCTGCCTCTGACACACATCCCCAGAGCCTCCAGAGACAGATGTCTCAGTTTCACCACTTAAGAGAGAGGCAAATGGGGAAGAACTGGTCTAATCTGTCAATTGCCAAAGAACTGAGCAACTCACTGCAGGAGGCCAGATGGCTCTATTCGTCACCACCATACTAAGTTTCCTATTTAATTAGAAAATTTCTATTTGAGCAATTCCATATGGAATTCTTACAAACTTCCAGTTAAGGCTATGCAGGTGTGCACCAGCTTTGACAGGCTCAGAGCTTAAATCAAACAAGGATGTTATGATGAGATAAGACAAATTGGGGAAAATAAGCACTAGGAGAACGATAAAGAATGCGACATTGCATGGAACTCTGTAAAATGTTATTTCTTCATATTGAAAAGCTTAAATAAATATTTAATATTTAAAATTATAAACTAAAACCAGTCTATTTAAAAAACCTTTATTAAAAATAAGTTAACATTGTTTGAACTCAGTAGGAGTAGATAATCAAAGCAATTACAAATCTAGTGTGAACAGGTGGCACTTAACTAGAAACTATAATAACTTTTAATATAAAGACAAAGGGTCTTATCATCTGATTTAAAGATCAAAATGAGATTTATCTCTATGATGATGGAATTAATATTAAATTATATAGGCTCATTATTTCAGCTCATGTAATGAAAACTTTTCTCTATTACAAAACAATTGAATGTAATTCCATTTAATTTGCCTGACTGTTAATTCCTTCCCACAGGACACTCTAAACAAAGGCTAGGAAACCAAATCAGTTTTATGCTAGCTTATAGCTGAGAAATCCCCTTATGCACAGAGGTACATTTATGGATAAGAATGGTAGAATTTAAGCATAATATTTACAAACTAAAAGACACACAATCCTATACAAATGCAAAAACAGCTATCAAGATAACAGAGCATCTCAAAATAGACTACAGATGTGTTAGGGTCACTCTAAAAGAGAATGAGTATGGAAAACTCAACCGGCAGTCTCTCTCAATATTCTTCAAATCTGCTTTTCAACAGTTTTCATGCATGGCCAGTGTGAAGAAACAACCTCATCAAAATAACTAGCCTTTTTCTTAAAACCAAATTAAAGAAGATATTCTGAAATTTTATCATTTCACTTCTTTTTTTTTTTTTGCAGACCACCACATCAAGGACTAATGCACAAAAGAAATGCAAGGGGTACCAAATCCACAGGTGTACCAAACTGTATTTTGACAGCATCGCACATCCGTTCCTTTCTCAGAGCAAAACAAGGGGACAAAAAAATGACTGACTGCAGTTCAGAAATCAGATAAAGACATCTACCTACTATTTTACACTCCAAAGGAAACATATGAAAAGTATACTTATTAAAACTGAATTCTAAATATAACAAAGAATGACACAGAGTGAAGGAAGCTACATGATATTACTACACTAAAAGAAAAGATTTTGCACCTTAAGCAGATATTTGATGGTATTTTTATTTATATAGACAATGAAATTTTGCTAGGGGACAACATTTCTTTGTGGAAACCCATGAGAATTTATTATTATACGTGCAACTAATTTAATTTTAACCCATACTGTTTAATGGAGTCATAAAAGCTTTTCAATATGACAAGACTCAAAAGAGTGGAAGAAAATTACAATCCAATTTATTTGGGGGTTTTGTATGTGAAATTAAATGAAAGTGTGTGTTTCTTTGTATAATAATTAAATGAAAATATTTAGAATTCAAAGATCGACTCTTCAAGATATTTTTATACAAAATAAGAACTAAGCTGCACAAGATTTTCCCTAATTCATTGTCAAGTACTATTTACATTATATTAATGACCCAAATAAAAATTCCTAATACAGATATTGGTAGTATGATTGAACTGTAAAAGAAAATCTTATTTGTCTTCAATTTCTGAATTCTCTTCAGAGAAAATTATGTTTTGAAATGTTTATTTCTGCTTCCCTTAGGAAATATATTCCTTTGAGAATGCTTGGAGCACTAGTTACTGTTGAATTTACATGCTTGAAATTTGTCTTAAAAATCCATTTTTCCACTGAAATATTTATTTCTACCACATACTATTATTATGAACACTGGACAGTTCTTTCATATAAAGTTCTGTTTGGAGAATGTGAATAAAAATTTCTTTATAACCTGCAGGAGTTTAGCAAATGATCTGAGAAGTGAAAAACCCAGTCCTTCTGGCACAAGAATATCATGATGTTTTGCAATAGGTGCAATACATCTAGCTAATAATCAAAAGGTACATTCTGGAGATGGCATTTCTAAATGCATCTGTCCTATGGGAACAGATACACTTTTCTGTTAAGGTTTGCCTTGCCTTCTTTCTAAGGTATTTAGGATTGATTTGGTTTGAACATTCTACATAAAGGGAAGACTGAACATAAGATGCACTTGCTTGTATGCCTTATTTTGGAGGCTGCCTCGGTTACTTTGTTAAAATGCATGATAAAATTAACATTTGAGACACAAAAATACGTTAGCATTACATAAAAATAAAATATGAAGCTTAGAGACACTCTACAGAGAGAATATCAAGTTTTATTTCTTGTCCTCTGTTCAAGTTCTAAAAATTACATGCAAATGCCTTGACCCATTGTTTTTCTCTTTAAATTTGGAAGAATACCTTTTTTTTATTTCTTTAACATATTTCTTTACATTAATCCTAATGGCTTTAATTTTGTAGCTTGGGAGTGGATTTTTTTAACAATGGTCTTTCCTTAAGACTGATACATTGCTGTTTAAAATAATTGCAGCAATAATCTATATAACACTGATTTTAACGAGGCACTGTATTTTCCTTTAAGTCTATGAAGGAGAGACAGGAGAAAGACATTGCTGTGCAAAAATAACATTCTATTACCAGTTAGAAGTTACTCGGTTTCTGATCTTAAACACAACATTCAGATTCTCTGTGTTTCTCTTTGGCCTGCAGTAGAAAGATTTTGAGAAAGATTGTTTGTTTGGGGTTTTTTTCAATGACTCAGATATATTTTAATTTGCTACACTATCCAATATATGGTTTGTGGTTTTTTAAGTTAGAGAAATTCTCAGTACAACACTGAACACACATCCTTTTATCCTTTCCAGTAAGAAAACATATTAAAACTTCTTAAAACAGTATACATTGTATGATGAAAAGCTGGGAAAACAATTTTCATTATTTGACATCACTGTAATTAACTACCACAGGATATATGGAATTAGCCCATAATACCCAAATTGAAATTGTGAAGACATAGCTAAAAATGTTTTTGAAAATTTCTTTGAGTTGTTTTTCCTTTTTTTTTAATGACAAAAGATACATAATTTTTTAAAGATAGTACAGCAAATACGATTTATTAAATTACATAATTGAAATCCAGATGTCTCACATTCATTAGAGTCTTAACACATTTTTGCTCTGCTTGAAGCCTCTGTAAAATTATAAATGTTGATAACAGGACGAATATGCAAGTTATTGCACTATTGAAATTACAAACTACCAAAGGTAAACTGAATCACATTCTAAGAAATTACTGTGGTTTTCAGAATTAACACGGAATAGGGCATATTCTTAGACACAATAATTCTACTTATTCCAAGTTAGCATATTTTAGAAAGTAATTAATGCCATTCTTATTTTCTCCTAGTACTTCTTGATATATGTCTGGTACGATAGTATTTCTTTTTTAAAAAATTATTTTTAGGCATTTCTCTAAGTTTCTTTAACATACAACAATATTGTAACTATAAAACATAGTTACTTAAACAGAAGCAAAGGTCTTGAAGAGTTTCTTTCCCTAAAAATCATGCTTCTTGCATAAAATCCTTTAAGATTCTGAGATCTATGCAAATTTAAAGCTTTCCTAACAGTGAATTCATTCTTTGGTAGACCTTTAATTGTGCAATGTACTTACTACAGATTTGATTCCTCCCGTTTTAACCTATCATTGATAATAACATTTGCTTAATAAATTTAAAAAGGATTCGAAAAACAAAAACATAACTAGATAGTAACAGGAAAAGCATATCCCCAAAGTAGACTTTTGACAACTCATGTACAGAGTGCTTTACATTATCTCTCTCTTGAGAGGGACCAACATATATGCCTC
>VXBT01011679.1:0-12707 GCA_013400235.1 Oriolus oriolus
TAAAGCTTTCTGCAAAACCAACATCTTCCTGTTTCAGTTCATTTTGCCCTTTGTATTTTGGTGCTTCCTGATTCTCTCAGGACGTTCACACTTGTGCTCGGGGGAAGGGCTTGGATTTAATCCCAGCCTGGCATTTTCCATGGTTTTTTTTTGCTGCCCTACCCTGGCAGCCACTTGGAAACCGAGAGAGGAGCTGTTGTCCCATCCCCAAGGCTGTGACATCACAACCTCAGGCTGCTCTCCTGAGCCAGCCCAGCACATTCCGCAGGGAAATGGTGAATCCTCGGCTTCTCCCCGCTCCCTCCATGGGCCGCCATCCCCCTGCTCCATGCCTATAACAACTAGAACACGCAGGGCCCGTCCCAGGAAGATCTGTCAGGGCAGGATGGCAGCGGAGCAGGACCCAAAAGGTGAGAGCTGGGCGAGTTGGGAGCACCCAGGGGGGCTGTGTTTTCTCCTCCTTCACCTCCCCCATGGCATCGGCTTCCCCAGCGACCTCCCCACCACGGGGCTGATCCCAATTCCTTGCTCAGGCTGGGGAAAAACAGCCCCTTGTGGCATAAGGGACCAGGCAGAGCCAGAGGGCAGATCCCTCCCAAATATCCAGGGTCAAGGGAGGTTCTCATGTGGGAGATGAAGGCAGAGATGGGCAGTGGTCACTCTTTTCTCTCTTTTATTTTGTTTATCCTGCTGGTGGCACGTCTCTCTGCTCGTGCCCCAGCTGTGCAGAAGCGCATCTCCTTCGGGACAACCCAAGAACGGAAAATGTTCCCGTACTACTACGCCCCAGACAGGCTGGGAATCGAGGTGACAGCGGTGCGGGGGAACCCTCTCCTGGGGCCGGGCTGTTACCTGGGGCCAGAGGTGAGTGGTTCTTCCATTCTGGGCTCCTTCACAGAAGGCACAGGAGCAATGGGGCCGCTCCTGCCCCTCAAACCCACTGCGGGATGCCTCCACATCCACCTGGAAATAGGAATTCCCTCCCTTCACAACCAATCCTCAAGGCTCTGCAGGAATGAGAAATTAGGGGATTAACAGGAATAATATCTGGTGCTCAGGTAATTCTGCCCTGCAAACCCACTGCAGAACATGTCCACATCCACCTGGAAAAAGGAATCCCCTCCCTTCCCAACCAATCCTCGAGGCTTTTTGCAGCAGTGAGAAATTAGGGGATTAACAGGAATAATATCTGGTGCTCAGGTAATTCTGCCCTGCAAACCCACTGCAGAACATGTCCACATCCACCTGGAAAAAGGAATCCCCTCCCTTCCCAACCAATCCTCGAGGCTCTGCAGCAGTGAGAAATTAGGGGAATTAATAGGAATAACTTCAATAGGAATAACGTCTGCTGCTCATGCACTCCTGACCCTCTGTGGGATGTGTCCACATCCACCTGGAAGAAGGAATTCCCTCCCTTCCCAACCAATCCTCAAGGCTCTGCAGTAGTGAGAAGTTAGTGGAATTAATAAGAATAACTTTATTAGGAATAACATTTGCTGCTCGTGCACTCCTGCCCCTCAAACCCACTGCAGGGTGTCCCCACATCTACCTGGAAAAAAATTCCCTCCCTTCCCAACCAATCCTCAAGGCTCTGCAGTAGTGAGAAGTTAGTGGAATTAATAAGAATAACTTTATTAGGAATAATTATCTTCTGCTCAGATAATTCTGCCCTGCAAACGGTGTCTTTAAAACGCCAATAAATCATTTTGGGGTTTCCAATTGCAGAAAAACATCCTCAAATCCTCCATAAGCACCCGACCCATGAGCAGCCGGGGATACGTGATGGGAGCCAGGACAGCCCCGCGCTTCCAGCTGAGGGCTCGGGTAAGGAGAGGGCCAAAAAAGGAGGAAAAAGCAGCCAAAATACTCCCCAGCAAAGCTGTGACATCCACCTGGCTGCTGCTTTGGGAATGTGGGAATGTTTGGCGCAAAATCCTCCATCCTGAGGGGGTTTTTTCCCCCGCAGATGGTGACCCCCGGCCCCGGCGCGTACCGGCCCTTCCCGGAGGATGAGAGGAAGTGCCAGCCTGCCCGTGTTCCCTTCTTCTCCAGCACGCCACGATTCCCAGCCCGGATTCCAGACAAGGAATTATACCCTGGGTAAGCAGGAATCCTGGCAGGGAGAAACGCACAAATGGGAGATGGGGATGGAGTTCTCAGTAAAGCTTTTGATCTCCAAAAAAAATGCTTTTGATCTCCAAAAAGCTCCCCCCTGCTTTAGGCTTTAGCTTGGGACGATGGCTGGGACACCACAGCATGGAATTCCCGTGGATCTGCCCCATGGGGCTCTGCTGAGAACAAAAAAAAAGCGCTTCAAAACCCAGGTCGAGGTTCTCGATGCTGTCTCACATCTCCCTTGTCTGAGGCATTATTGTCGCCGTTAATGAATAATCTTATTTTAGCTGACCACAGAGGTGAATTCAGGAATTACAAACACCAAAAATAGCTCCAAAACGGAGGTATCAGGTGCCTGTTTCCTTTAGGCCTGGAACTTACGAGATAGAACAGCCTTTAGGCAGAAAAGTCACTTGGCCGATGAAGTTTGGGGCTCCAGATTGGGCCGCAGTGCCAGCACTACCCCAGAGGATGGTGAAACTGCAAATCCAGAAGGTAAGGACGGGGATGAGGGGATGTTATTCCTGCCTCAAAGCTTCGGAGAAAGGAAACTTCCTTTTCACTTCCCGTTTCCACCATGTTTTGTTATCCTCTCCTGCTTCTGAGAGAGGAAATTTCCTTTTCACTTTGTGTTTTCGCTGTTTATCCTTTCCTGCCTCAAAGCTTCTGAGACAGGAAATTTCCTTTTCACTTTGTATTTCCACTGGTTTTTGTTATCCTTTCCTGCCTGGGCCCTGAGATACAAAGGGATTTTCTCTCAGAAAATGCCTGTTTGCAAAACCCTTTAAAAAAACCCCTTTTATTCAGAAATTTCCTCTGGAAGTTTCCACCCCTGAAGGGAGCAAAGCCAGGCCTCCACTGCCCTGTGTGGCTCTGCTGGAAAGAAAATCTCATTTAAAGCACAGGTTGAGGTCTCAACCCTTCCTTTTCTGGAGCATTGTCATTAATGAAAAGTTGGGTTTTTTTAGATGACTCTGGATAAAATATTCCGGAAAAATCAAGCCAGACAGGCCTACCTGAAACTGTACCACAGCTGAGGATTCCAACTGTGCCACATCCTCCTTCCTTTGGAAACACTCACCTGCACCACTGGGCTTAATAAATCAAATACTTAAAATATTCTAAATGTTTTAAAATAGCTTTGCTCAGCTGTAACAAAAACAGCTCAATATTTTCAACCCCGTGCTCAGCACAAGTGCAAAATCAGCCCCATTCCAGCCACTTGGGCAGAAAGCTTACTCCAGAATTTGTTTTAAAATAGTTTCAAGGTGTCTTAAAATATTTTAATATCTTTTAAATGTATTGAAGATATTTTTCAAAATAGTTTAAAATAATGAACTGAAATAAAATCCAAATAAATGAAAGTAAAATTAGATAAAATAATAAAATAAAATCCCAATAAAATAAAGCAAAATCCAAATAAAATCTTTTCAAACAGAGGGATTTCCTTCCCAGTGTCTGGAATAGGGCTGTGTTTTGGACTTGTGCTGGACATGGGGACAATAATATTGTGATACTTTGCTTAATATTGGGATATTTTGCTTATTGCTGGACAGGGCTTGCACAGAGCCAGGGCCTTTCCTGCTTTTCCCTGGGGGAGAAGTTGGGAAGTCGTGAGGGAGACACAAACTGACCCAGGGGATATTCCAGACCACAGGACATCACACTCAGGACATAAAATATGGGGAAAAAGGGGAGGAATTGGGGGATATTTGGATAAGTGAGAGGCTCCAAACCATTCTGTGATTTTCCAGTCATTCCATGAGCCCCTTGGACGAGGCCTTGTTCTCCTGGAGGTGCCTGTGGGAAGCAGGGAATCAACTCTTTGTTCCCCTTTGCTTTCCCTATTAAATCATCTTTGTCTCAACCCACGAGTTTTCCAGCTTTTCCCCTCACAAATCTCTCCCAAATCCTGCTGGAAAAAAAAAACCAACTCTCTCCCTGATCCCGCTGGAAATAAAACAACCTCTCCATGATCCCTTTGGAGGGCGAGCGAGCAGCTGTGAGGGGCTTGGAAACCACAACCTTGGGCCCCCCCTCAGCTCAGCTCATCCCCCTCTTTCCATGGATTTCCTCACTTTTCCCTCAAAATCCAGCTTTTCCTGAGGCAGGAAAGGAGCCAAATTGGGAGGGCAGCTCCTCCATTTCCTCAGCGCCGGGAATGAACATCCCCATCTTCCCCTCAGCTTTTCCTGCTGTTTCCCTCCACTTTCGCCGCATTATTGAGGCCAGCCCAGGGGGTTTCTGAGGAAAAATATTGAGGTGTTTTTTGGTACCCTCAGAGGGTGTTTAATGTCTTTGTGCCCAAAATAACATCCAGATAACATCTGACGGAAAGAGGCTGAGTTGGGGCAGGCCCCATCCATGATCCCTTTGGAGGGCGAGCGAGCAGCTGTGAGGGGCTTGGAAACCACAACCCCGGGCCCCCCCTCAGCTCACCCCCCTCTTTCCATGGATTTCCTCACTTTTCCCTCAAAATCCAGCTTTTCCTGAGGCAGGAAAGGAGCCAAATAACCACAGCCAAAGGGCAGCTTCTCCATTTCCTCAGCGCCGGGAATGAACATCCCCATCTTCCCCTCAGCTTTTCCTGCTGTTTCCCTCCACTTTCTCTTCATATCCAGGCCAGCCCAGGGGGTTTCTCCACAACCTGAGGAAAAATCAGGAATATTGAGATGTTTTTAAACACCTCAGAGGGTGTTTAATGTCTTTGTGTTTAAAATAACATCCAGAAAACATCTGAGGGAAAAAGGCCGAGTTGGGACAGGCCTCACCAGGTGGATTTTTGCATTTTGGCTCCCTCGCTGCTGACACAAAAATATTCTCAAGCAAACAAGAAAAATGCTTGAACTGAGAATCTGGCCACAAAGATAAATGTGGCCTGAAACAGAAAGTTCTTGGTGTCGGAGCAGCTGTTTCCCCCTCAGACCTTTGAGAAGTCTCCATTTCCAAACCCTCACACGGATGTGACTGATCCCAATCCCAGAGAGACCTTGGACAGGCAAAATCCCTCTGGGTGCAATTCCAGCTCCACTTCTCTTCCAATTTCATGTATTTATTTACCTGTTTCTGTGGCAAATTTCACCTGCTGCCCAATTTGAGCCATAAAACCAAGATTTATTCTCCCAGTTTGCACTTTCAGGAGCTCTCACAGCTGTACAACAGCTGCTCCCAGCCTGACTTTTTGAGTCACAGCTGTCCCTTTCTGGTGCAAGATTTTGAAGCAAGATTTGGCTCCCTGGAATTTTTTCTTGTCCTAAAAACTGGGGGTTTTAGGCTGTTTAAGGCTTCACTTTTGTATTCCTAGCTGACACCGTGGTTCACCTCCATCTAATTCTCTCTAACCTGAAAAAAAAAAGATGTGTGAGGCACCTTCTCACTCCTGAAACATGAAGGACTCAGCTTTGCTTGTAGGAGATAAAATTTCTTTTATTATGAACATTAAAATTACAATTTTCATTCCACACTTTTTCTTTTTCTCCCCTACCCAGCGAGGGATTTTTCTCCTTGCAGAAAAAAAAAAAAGTTAAAAAAAGATAAAACTTTTGGATATATACAAACATATACAGGGTGTGTCTGTACATTTGTCATTCTGTACAAGCAAGGCACCAGCAGAAGTGACAATGGCACACACAGGGGGTTTTTTTTTGAGATTTAATTTCAGATTTTTTGGCAGGAGCATCTCCATTTTCATTGGAAAAAAATAACTTCTTTTTATTTTCCTCCTCCCTGGGTGATGGGGGAAGAGGGAGGATCCTTTTAACTGCATGGAGGTGAACTTGGGATTCTTGGAAGAATGGACCAAACCACAGGAGTCTTTTCTCAAGGAAATTTAACCCTTATTTTGCCTAAAAAAATTGCTAAAGGAAAATGAAACCAAAGCCCTCCAGAACCCACCAATAATGACAACATTCCCATAAAAATAAAGGAAATAAAGGGGCGAAATAAAGCAGGGAAAAAACCTCAACTTCTGCTGATAAAAACACGTATTTGAGAGCGGATAAAATGCAAGAAGTGTGATCACTGCTGCCATCAGTGCAGCTTCGTTCCATTTCCCAGCTTCCAAAGAAACGGGGCAAGGAGGGAACTCTCCAAGGATTTGAGCTGTGTGGAAAACAATGAGCTGCAAACGAGCCCGAAGCAGCTGCGACAGGAAAAACGCTCTCAAAGCAGGGCGGGGTAAACACCACCACACTTGAGAGGTTTCCAGCCCCCAGCGCGGCTGCAAAGTGGGAATAAAACGTCCTTGGAGCTCTCTATTTACACTTCACTCCTTTACCAACACACCGGGCACCTCCAGGTTGTAAAAGAAAAGATTTGTTTGCTTTTACCTGCCAAGAATGCAAAAGGAGGAACCTCCCTGGGAGTTCTCTTTGTTAATACACATTCCTTGGATTTAAGGGCTGATGGAAGCTCCTTTTCCAGCCCGCCAGGCACCAACGATGCCTTTGTGTTCTGCTGGGAAGTGGGTGCAGGAAAATTCCCAGTGTCCCACAGCTCCAAACCCTGTGTCCTCCAAATCCAAACCCTGTGTCCCTCCAGCTCTTCAGAAAACAAATCCTCCCCACAGCGGAAACCAAAGTCCCCCAGACAATTCCCAGGTGGCTTTCCTGGACCATCCCGGGGAGCAGAGGGAAGGGGGAGCCCTGGGAAGCAGGATGGGAGTGGAGTTCACCGTGCAGAGAGATCCATCCTCAGCTGGATCGCCTCTCCTGACCCCTCCGCGTTTCTCTGAGCAGCCAAAGGAATTGCAGCTCCCCCCTCACTTCTTCCTGCGGATTTTGGGTTTCTTCACGGGCCGCAGGTAGGGATTGTCGATCACGTTCTCCTCCCCGTTCCTGCTGCCTGCCAGGGAGCTGTTCTGCTGCAGCACTGAGGTGTTCTCCTTCTCGGGTCCGGAATCATCCTGGCACAGTCAAAAACAATAAAAAACCCCCAAGTCAGGCTTGGAAATCCTTCTGCACACAGAAGCTGTGGCTGCCCCATCCCTGGAAGTGCCTGAGGCCAGGCTGGAGAAACCTGGGATAGGGGAAGGTGTCCCTGCCCACGGGACAAGATTTTTATGGTCCCTCTCACCCCAAAGCATTCCAGGATTCCAAGTTCAAGCCACAGAGCCTGTGGGCAGGAGGGATAATCAACAGCCAAGCACACAAGGAGTGCATTAAAGGCCAGGCCCCCTGGTTTCTAACACAAGAAAATCCCTTGGGAAACGGGGGGATCCAAGGAGAACCCTCCTCGCTGGCACTGAAATTCAGGATCTACTGAAAGCTCCTGCTCCAGCCTCGCTCTGCACAGAACTCTGCAGGGAGCTGAAAAACCAGGACAATGTTTAGATCCATTTCCCATTTCCCAAGAGACAAAGCCAGGTTTCCTAAACTGAAGAATCACAACGATTTTAGTTGCCATTTCCCACCCACTCTGCCCATTTCCCAGGAGACAGAGCCAGAATTCCAAGCTCAAAAACCCCAACAATGTTCAGTTCCATTTCCCACTTCCCAGGAAACAGAGACACGTTTTCCTAAGCTGAAGAACGCTGACAGTGTCCAGTTCCATTTCCCAGGAGACAAAGCCAGGTTTTCCTAAGCTGAAGAACCAGGACAATGTTTAGTTCCATTTCCCAAGAGACAGAGCCAGAATTCCAAGCTGAAAAACCCTGACAACGTTCGGTTCCATTTCCCATTTCCCAGGACACAGAGCCAGGTTTTCCAAGCTCAAAAACCCTGACAATGTTTAGATCCATTTCCCAGGAGACAGAGCCAGAATCCCAAGCTGAAGAACCAGGATAATATCCAGTTCCATTTCCCAGGAGGCACAGCCAGGTTTTCCAAGCTAAACAACCCTGTCAATGTCCAGTTCCCTTTCCCATTTCCCAGGACACAGAGCCAGAATCCCAAGCTGAAGAACCAGGACCATGTCCAGTTCCCTTTCCCATTTCCCAGGAGGCACAGCCAGGTTTTCCCAGCTGCAGGAATGGCCCCCAGCAGCCCCCCCAGGGTGGCCTTACTGTGCTCATGTGCAGCGGGAGGTTCTCGGTGTCCGTCTGCTCGTCCTGCTCCGAAGAATCCGTCTCCTCCATCTGCTGCATTTCCAGCTCGGAGGGGAGCAGAGCTGTCAGGTAGGGCACAGTGAAAGGCCTGGCAGCAATCACTGGGATTCGGGAATAGAGGACACCCGGTCAGGAGGCTGGGAGAAAACTCATCCCCTCACCAGTGAAGCGCAAAGTGAGAGAGATCAAACATTGCGCTGGTTCTGGGTTTGGACACACACTTCCCTTTTCCTGCTGTTCCCAAGGATCAAGGAGGAAATCTCGATCCCTAAAAGATAGCAGTCTCTACTTCCCAATTTTCTGAAGCCTCTTTATGTTTCCAGCCAGTGCTCCAACACAAAAAATCCTTCCTGAGCTCCACCATAAAATCCCAATTATCTGGGAAGTTGGGTTCCCCTTAAATGAAGCTGTCGGAGAGCTTTGGGAAAGTGGGAATTCCCATCACTGCTCTGCAGGCAGAGAGACAGGAGAATTGCCAGCAGCAGGAAAATGGCAGGGAGAAAAAATTCATTGTTCAGGTTACAGGAGGTGGAGCCAGGATTGGGATGAGCTTTGGATTCAGCCCCTCTCAGCTTTCACCAGGAGAAAAAACAGAGCCTTGGGGAGTTTAGGAGCAGCTTTCTGGTTTTCCTCCCCATTTTAACCCCCCAAATCCCTCCTTTCCCAACCTTCCGGCGCCTCAGCAGGGCAAACACCACAGGACGATTCCCAAACCCTAAAGATGAGGGAGCAGGGATGCAAAATGATGGAATCACTGACGTGGGAATGTGCTGACATCATCCTTGAAGAGGCTCTGGGTCTCTCCAGTCTTGGCCATGAACCGTGTGAGGGCCCTTTCCACGTCCCTCCGCTGCGAAGCCGCCTTTTCCCGCAGCACCTGGTAGTCGGACACCGGCTCCCGGTAGGTCTGGAGCAGGGAAGAGAGGGATGGAACAGCTCCACTTCCAAACAGCACAAGGATGGAGGAGCTGCAGGCTCTGCTCTTCAGTATCCACGGGGTTTTTTTGGAGAGTTACAGAGGTCTAGCAGCCAGAAATCCAGGGATTTTGTGGTGGGGAGGGTCTGGGGGAAGGTAATGGGATGGGCCAGGGATTCTGAACTGGGATGGGTCTGGGAGTGGATAATGGGATGGGTCTGGGAGTGGATAATGGGATGGGCCAGGGATTCTGAACTGGGATGGGTCTGGGAGTGGATAATGGGATGGATCTGGGAGTGGATAATGGGATGGGTCTGGGATTCTGAACTGGGATGGGTCTGGGAGTGGATAATGGGATGGGTCTGGGAGTGGATAATGGGATGGGTCTGGGAGTGGATAATGGGATGGGCCAGGGATTCTGAACTGGGATGGGTCTGGGAGTGGATAATGGGATGGGCCAGGGATTCTGAACTGGGAAGGGTCTGGGAGTGGATAATGAGATGGGCCAGGGAGTGGATAATGGGATGGGTCTGGGATTCTGAACTGGGAAGGGTCTGGGAGTGGATAATGGGATGGATCTGGGAGTGGATAATGGGACAGGCCAGGGAGCAGGTCATGGAATGGATCTGGGAGCAGGTAACGGGAAGGATCTCATCCCAAGGGATGTCCGCAACCCACAAACAAGGAATACTCTAAGCCAGGAAAAGCAATACTTCGGATAAATGGCACCAGCACTGCAGTAAAACCACCCCACTCCTGGGGTTCTGGACTTGAAACAGACCCCAACCAGCACAAAAAATCAGCCAGAAATCTATGGATTTCCATGCATCCATGGGATTCTGGCTGATTTCTGGACGGCAAGGGATGTCCATAACCCACAAAGAAGGAATATGTTAAGCCAGGAAAAGCAATACTTTGGATAAATGGCACCAGCAGTGCAGTAAAACCACGCCACTCCTGGACTTCAAACAGACCCCAAACAGCACCAAAATGTTGTTTTCACTCACCGGTGTCTTGATGTAAGTGTGAGGATCCGGGAACTCCGGGAAATGGCCGGGAATGTGGGGCGGATGAGGCTTGTTCTGCCCGGCTGTCAGGGCTTTGGGAGTCACGGGCTGGTTTGTCACCGGAGCTGCAACGGGAAAACGCGGGAATCAGGGAGTTCCTCCCGCCCAGGGTCACCCCAAAGCGCTGCTGCTGAGCTGTGACCCCATCCCAGGCCCCGTCCAAGGGATGGAGCACATCCCACGAGCTTGGGATTGGCATTCCAGAAGGGAAAAGGATCCCTCGGCCCCTCTGTCCTGCGGCAAAACCACCCTGAGGGTTCTCCCGAGTGACTGAGGTGCCTTCACCTCCTGCAGTGTCACCTCAGGAGCCCTGAATTCCTGGAATCATCCCACAAAAAGCTCATCAGGAGCTCTCTGGAAGGCAGCAGAGAGGAATCCCAAGCTGTTCCCAGCTCCCCACGTACGGGCAGTGATCACCATCCTCTGGGAACGCTTGGCATAGGCGGGAAGAGTTTCCACGTTGAACCCTGGAACACAACAGAGGAAAACAGGAATCACTCCGGGAGTTCATCCTGTCAAAATTCCCCTCTCTCCACAGGATTTTTCCAACGGCTCCAAATGACAGGAGAAGGAAAATCAGGTGCTGTGCGTGTCCAGAGCAGCGGGCACCACCCCAATCCCAGATTCGGGGGCAGATTCCCCGATCCAAAGGTGGGAAGAGGGAGAAGAGGGAGCTGCTCACCCATCTCCACGAGGGTCACCACGATATCCGAGAGCGTGGGCTGGGTCCTGGCCGTGTGCTCGCAGTAGGACTTGGCACTCCTCCCGATTTCCGAAATATCTGCGGGATAAAACCGCCGCCCACTTAATTTTCAGTGATCCACGTCTGTGTCAGCTCCAGGGACGGGAATTTGCAACAGATTTAGCCAGGGATGAAAAAGAACGCCCGGAATGGAGCGTTTTGATGGATGTGTGTTTAAAATTAAAGCGTGGAGATGCTAAAGATTAAAAAAATCAGTGTTTGCCACAAAGGCAAAATGCAAATCTGCATCAAAAACATGAAATAAAACCCCCGAATTTGATCATTTCTGGATTTCAGAACAATCTGTAGGTGAGGTTTTCCTCAACACCCAGAGGAAGGAGCAGAGCTGCTCCAAGAGGGACTTCACGAACCAAATATCTGGAATTTTGTTGTTTCTCTGTTTATTCCAGCAATTTGTGGAGCTCCTGGGAGTATCTAACAAATAATCAGTGAGTAAAAAATATGGAATTTTGAGCCAGGATAAAAAAAACCCACAGAAATCCGCGCCTCCAGCCACCAACCCAACCTCCTCCTTTCCACAACACCCTCGGCAACAACAAAACAGGGATGGAACCCCTCTGGAATCCCAGGTGTGAGAAATATGTAAAAGATAGAAGTTGACTGTCGCATCTATGAATTTAATATTTACAAGTGATAGTGTGTTATGTAGAAATAGAGTCAAGGTAGAATACAGATGGATAGAAACACAGTTAAAATGAATTGTAACAATGAGATAGTTGTAATAATAAATGTCCAAGTTGATAAACCACAGAGCCGGAGCCCGAGACATCTTAAAGAAACAAAGAAGACAAACCACACGCATCCCAGGAAGTCTGGTATCTAATCAGAACTCCCAACTCTGTTATCTAATCAGAACTCGCACCTCCCGGAGAAACTGTCAGCTACAAATTAAATTGGAACTGGGGAGGCACCGGAGAGGAGTTTCAGCCCTCAGCTCTGAAAACGGACCCCAAGGCTTGAAGTGGAGCCTCACTGGTGCAGGGGGGTTTTAGTAAAGTGTGAATTATCTCCTGAGCTTAATGAATATGGAACAGTTTGAAGGGTACTTAAGTTAACAGCAAAATGAATGGAATCGTGCTTCTGGCTGATGCCATGATGGTTTTTTGCTTTTCTTTTATACCCCTTTTATACACTCTTTTATACAGCTTTATATATTCCCTGTGCCTTTAGCTTACACAGTTATAATTNCTAATTAGCAAGGCCTATAATTGTATACTCATCACATCGGTGGCCATTTTCTTCGGTGGGGACATCAGGGTGCATTTCGATGTGCATTTCATCACACCTAAGGATCCTTCAATAAACACCGAGGTGAAAACCCTTTTTCCCTCCTAACTGTGTGCAGCTCTCTTTAATTTTCAGACCACGAAAAGGCATCAGGCAAAACCGCCGAGCGCCCAGCGCTGTTCGCCTTTGCTCTACCAACAAACATCCAATATCACACTGCTAAAATCTCAGCTCGTGACTTCATTTATAACCCGGGGGCAATCCTCAGAGGAGCCTTTGGGGGCACTCACAGCTCTGGATCATCTCGGTGAGCGTCTCCACCGCGGCTTTCTCGGCGCTCTCGAAGCCGGCCTCGGTGAGCAGCGAGCTGACCACCACCTGCAGCGTCCGGCGCCGCGCCAGGTGGTAATTGTCCGCAGGGGTGCCCGCCTGCTTGCTGCCCGCCCGCTGGAATTGCGGGAATGGGGAGTTAGGAGATGGGGAAGGGCAGCTTGGTACCCGCCCAGGAGAGGTGAGCAAGCAGGGCTGGCCCCAGAGCGGCTGGAAGGGACATGGAGAGGGATGGGATGGGATGGG
>VXBT01011683.1:0-18226 GCA_013400235.1 Oriolus oriolus
GCCCCATCCCTGGAAACATGCAAAGTCAGATTTGACAGAGCTTTCAGACACCTGATCTCATTGAGGATATCCCTGCCTTTGGATGACCTTTAAAGGTCTCTTCCAAATCCAAATGGTTCTGTAATTCTGTGAAATAGTACTTGATGTAGTAAAACAAACTGCAACACTAAATCCCTGACACCAAAGCTGGATGTTGCTAGGTCCTGTTAATTAATCACGGAATCCTAGAGTGGTTTGGGTTGGAAGGTTGGAAGTTCATCTCATTCCCCCCCTTGCCATGGGCAGAGACACCTTCTACTATCCCAGGGAGCTCCAAGCCCCATCCAGCCTGGGCTTGAAGACTTCCAGGGATGGAGCAATCACAGCTTCTCTGGGCAGCCTGTGCCAGGGCCTCCCCACCGTCAAAGGGAAGAATTTCTTCCTCAAATCTAATCTAAATCTTTCCTTTTTTAGTTTAAAACTATTCCCCTTTGATCTTTCACTATCTGCTGTGTAAAAAGTTGCTCTCCACCTCTTTCATAAGATCCCCTTAGGTACAGGAAGCCCTCAGTGAGGTCTCCCTGGAGCCTTCTCTTGAGCACCCCCAGCTGTCCCAGGCTGACTCCAGAGCAGAGGGGCTCCAGCCCTGGGAGCAGCTCTGTGGCCTCCTTTGGATTCACTCCAAGTCCACGTTTCTCAAACCATGTAGCTCAGCACATTTTGGACATTAGCAGTTAGGTACAGATGGCTGTCTGTCCAATGCGGATTTGAGGCTTCAGTGCAAGAGCATGAGCATCTCCCCCAAGGTCCCCAAATGTGTGTGAGGGGTTCAACATCCTCACAAAGGGCGTTCATGTGCAGAGACAGCAACAGCTCAGTGGTATCTGTCATCTGTCTGCGAGGAAGAACAAAGGAGGTTGAGCAACGTGGTCTAGTGGAAGGTGTCCCTGCCCGTGGAACAAGATGATCTGCAAGGTCCCTTCAAACCCAAACCATCCTGTGATTGCATGAAATAATCTAGGACCTAAAAAAACAGGATGAAGCAGTAGCTGGCTGTGCTATGCTACAGAGGATGCATGTTGACTTCCCAGAGCCTGTGACCAAATCCTCTAAGAGGTAAAAGGAGTACAACATCAGTATCAGATAACTTCAAAGACACCTAGGATTTCTGAATGACCCAACACTAGCAGATATCCCTGTGTGGAGGTGGAGACAAGTGTGAAGTGCAATGCCAGGAAGACAGGTCTTGGAGGCAGAGCAGATAATTTGTGTGTTGAAGTCATTATTACCAACATGTCAAAATTATGTGTTAAACTGAAAAAAATGGAAGAGCTTTGAGCAGAGTTGTGATACATAAGGATCAGCCAGCATGTTCAAGACAGGAAACAATGTATGACTGGGGGAAAAATCCTCACCCTGGTCTACAGCTTCCTCTTGAGGGGAGCTGAAGGGTCAGGCACTGATCTCTGCTCTGTAGTGACCAGGAACAGCACCCAAGGGAATGGCTGGAGCTGTGTCAGAGAAGGTTTGGGTTGGGTATCAGGAGAAGGTTTTTCCCCCAGAGGTTGCTGGAGCACTGAACAGGAATGGGCATGGCCCCAAAGCTGCCAGAGCTCCAGGAGTGTTTGGAAAATGCTCTCAGGCACAGGATGGGATTGCTGGGGTGTCTGTGCAGGGCCAGGAGCTGGACTCATGATCCTTGTGATTCCCATCCAAGTCAGGGTGTACTGTTTACTTCGTATAAAAACAACCACAAATCCATGGAAAACCACTGTTAAATGTTCCTAGATTTCTTAGCTCATTCTTTTGAAGAACTGTCCTGTACTTCAATAGGTGCTTTGTCTCTTGCATCACTGGCTGCAGTGTTGTTTGCCTGCTTTCTCTAAATGCCATCCCAGCACATTAGTTTCTCTCCAAACTTACATGGAAGTAACTTTCCCCTTGCACAAATCTGCAAAAGATTATGAAAGAGGGAATGGCGCTGAGTCTGGAAGCTGTGAAGGGGACAGATTCCCTTTCACTCTGCACTACTTCATGGCCAAACATGGAAACAGCCTGTCCATGCCATTGCAGGACTGCCTGCCACGGGGGAAGCAGTACAACACTGGCAAAAACTGCCCCTGTTGTTGGTACCAGCATGGAAGAGCTCCTGGAGGACTGAGATTGTGTCTCCCTCAGAGGGTTAAATATGGATTTAAACCCCTTTTCCTTGTATCTCTTCAAGCTTGCACACAGCTTCCCACTGTATCAGTTCTTCTGGCAGCACAAAGAGGGTTAAAGAGAAAACCACACTCTGCTTTCCCCATCACATCATGAGGAACATGTCAGTTGATTTTCAAGACAAGTAATGTCTGGCGTACTGTCAAAACAGGCACTGCATTAAAGTGACTAGAGGAGAGCTTTAGCATCATAAATTTAAATAAAACCTTTGCACGAGGGATAAAAATCTCCAAAATAAACAGCAACTTTACTCAGTCATACCAGTATAAATTAACTACTCACAAAACTTCTCAAACTTAAAAAAAAATGCTTCGACCTAGGGCTGGGAATAACAGCAAAATATATAAAAAGGCACTGCACATTTCTGTTACTCTTATCTTTTCAATAATGAAATTATTCATTATTTCAGTAAGGAAATGAATAGCCTCTGAAACCTTGAAACTCAAATCTGTTCGCTACCTCTTCTGAAATGCAGAAGTATGTTTCTAATATTACACAAATCACTGTCACTTCAGACTGGGCTGTTGGGAGATTTCAAAACAATGCCAAAAAAAAAAAAAGAGGAATCAGTTCCACAGTGAAAAAAATATTGACAAAAAATAAAACTTGACAGCTCTTGATGTAAGCCTGCTGTGTCTGTCCTATCCCCTTGGCAAAGCAGACTTAAGAAATAACCACTACTCAAAATAATACTCCAAAAGCAAAGTTCTGCCTTTCTGACCCATCATCGCACGAACTGGTTGGTGTTTGTGATATAAGGTACATGGCTTTTATCAGATGGAATGGAGTCAGACATAATCCTTAGGAGTGATATCCCCCTTGACACATTCATAGCACAATGAGAAGACCTATATATCTGTTCTTAATTTACACTGTGTAATTTTGATGAGTGAATGATTTAACTGCCTTAACTTACCTTAATTCCTAGTGCCTTTGTGCACATAAACCCAGTTGCCCTGAGTAACCAAAAGCATAATGAATTGACAGGCAACTTTGGCACAGTCAGACACTCGAATTTTTAATTCCTTTGCTGCAATAACTTGCTTGATGTTGTGCTGAAATTGACAGGAAACTTCCATGCACCGAAACTGGCTTTTCCTTCCCCAATTCTGTTTTTTATTGCTTAGAAACATTTCATGTTGCCAGCATTTCTGTTTTTCCTCAGATTATTCCTTTGTCCTTTTTTATTCTTCCAAATACTGCACCATTCATCTGCCTACATCCTTTATTTTGGATTAGTTGATTAGAAACACATTTATGCTAACTCCAAATAAGCCATCATTAAAGTGAAATAGCCTTGTTTACAAAGAGATTTACACAAGTTTATCTCTATTGACTTAAATAAACACATGTAATTTGTGGGTAGGCCTGGGGGACAATAGCTTTGTTTCGGAATTAATGGTAGACCTTGATCCAGGAAGGATTTGAGTATGTGTTTAAATCTATGCAGTGAATAAGCCAGTGGGACCAGTCATAGAAGCAAAATTCAGCATAAATGCAAATCTGGTATGATTAATTTTTTTGATCATCTTTATTTCTTTTTTCTGTTTGGTTTTTCCAGGAAGCTGACATTAATTCATTGCACTGAAATCTAGAAAATAATCAAGAAAAAATAGTTTGTGCCTCTGTAGGAAGGATCAAAATAAACCAATTTATGCTGTGATCAGTTATTGCAATACAGTCTGTTTCTGTTTTACACTGTGTAAGATGCACTATGCTAATTAAGCATATGTTTGTATAGATTAGTCTCAATGAGATTTACCCCAGTTTTCTACGCCATCTGTGCAAGATTGGTAGCTGAGTTGGAAGTGTTCTCTGTATATATTGTTTGTACTAGTTGGAGAAGTGTTTAGAAGACTTTGAGGTAGACATTTTCTTTTTGTTATTGTTGGTCTAGCAGACCTTTACTTAGAGATTTTGGCCATTCTCCTTGTGTTTTCAAAAACTAGTGATTTATGACACTATCAGTTTAAAAGTTTTGATTAGAAGTTACCATCTTAAAAGATTTATTCTGATGGACCAAATAAATCAAGCAAGACTTTAAAGGACCTGACAAATCCTTTTTTGCTTAGATTTATTTAGAGATATAAAACGTGTATTACTGTTAAGCAGGTGAAGATAACACAAAATAAAAATGTTGCCATAATAAAAAATTAGGCCTTAAAAATGTAGTGGGACTTTATCACTACAAAGCTGTCATGTTGTTTATTTTAGCTCTTGGCATTTATCATGATGAATAACTGATGCACAAAAAAAAGTCTATCCTTCTCACAGTGCTTGCAGCCAACTGATAGCTTTTTCTGTGTAATCCCCAGGGAAGCCTGTGTCAGAGCCTCCATCCCTGGCACTCCGCATCACCAGGGGCTGGTTCCCTCGGCCGGGGTGGCAGGAGAAGGAGCTCTTTGCTGTGGACAGCCCTGGAGCGATGCTGTGGCAGGCGCTGTGTTCACGAGGACGCTGGGGAGAGCGCAAGGAGTTATCTCTGGCTCTGCTGGTCAGTGTTAAGAGTCGGCTGGCTGTGTCCTCCCTCAGTGTAGGATCCAGCTGGTGCAAGAAGCTGGTGCCAGGCACTTGTCCTCTCTCAGCACAGCCAACTCCACCCTGCAGAAGGAAGTTTTGCCCTGTTTTACACTTAGGAAGTTCCCTGCTGGCAGCACAGACCAGATCTCACCCAAATGTGGGCAGCCACTGTCCTCCTGCCGTGTTCTGGCTGCAAGGCACCGAGAGCTTAAAAATTAACATTTTAACGGAGTCTTCAAATTTTTGACTAAGATGGATCATTACAACCATATACTGTATGTTACTCACTTCAAAGACCAAATAATTCCCCCCAAAGAAACCCTTGTTGGGTCCACAGCCTTTGCAGCTGTGAGCTGTTGCAGAAAAGGCAGCTCTGCTCTGATGACAAACTTGGGTTGAGAAGGATCCCCTATCTGCCTGGTACGTTGGAGTGGTGAAAATGGGGCCCTCTCTCTTTTATCTTCATGCCATTAGATCTCGTTATACCTTTTTGTTGGCTTTGTTTTGTTACACTGATGTCTTCACATAGGAATCTTTATCCCGTGTAAGTATTTGGCAACTGGGAGTGAGACACCTCAGTGTTTTTTTTTTTACTTAAATACACAGTCTACACCAAGTTTCTTTGGTCTTTCCCTGCAAGGGGGATTTCCAAACTTCCACGTTTATCCCAAAGCCCGTTTACCTCTTAAGTTTTCTTTTTAAAGTATGGACATTGAAACCAGGAACACCCCTTTAATTCATTTACAGTGGTACAACAGTTCTCTGCATTTATTCAGTTGCCTTCTGTTTACACATTCAAAGGCCCCCTTTCCACTACTCTGGGCTACTATGTCGAACTGGGAGTAGATACAGTGACTTGTAAATCCTTTTTAAAGCCACTGCTTTCCCAAGTGCAGTCCCTGCTCTTCAAGTTGAGATGTGCAGCCCCGATTCCTTCAGACAGCTGTCTTAAAAACAGCAATCTGAGTGACTACATTTACTGCACTGTGCAGATTGGTCTGTAAAAGTAATTTGTCAATATTTATGAAACATGGCAGTAAGAAAATACTCCCAGCTTCCAGCCACAGGCAAGGACAGCTTTTGATTTTTCAGACCTCCAACCTTCACAGGTGAGGAAAGGGCGGACAAAAATGAGAACTTAGATGCTGTAGAGTGATATTGCTGGTGGAAATGGAAATGGAGAGGTATGTCTTCTGGTAGATGTGACCAAACCAAACCTGAAACTGCAGTCTGGCTGAGTTAGCTCCTTCATGCAAGTTTGACATGGCTGCAGGCAAACAGATTACAGATCATATAGTTTTACACCGCAGAGATAAGGAAATCACTGCCATACAGACTGCAAAAGTCAGATTCAGAATTAATCAGCCTGTTTATATGTGTCACAGCAGGGAGCAGGGTAAGAATGAGCTACAAAATATGAAAACTTTGGAAAACATGGGAGGCGACAGCATGGACAGTAAAAAGGAGCAGCACCTGAAATAGTAGCAGTGGTCTGCAAAGGGCAAGGAACAAATGGAAGAGGCTAATATTCAATAATCCTGCTTTATGTGTTCATTCAAAGATACATTGCTTTCCAAGCCTGCACAAAGAGCAGTCCGCAGCAATTCGGAGTCTACAGCAACAGAAGAAAAACAGTAACAGCCTTCAGAAGGAGCATCTTGGTCTCATCCACTGGCTTGAAGATTAAAGCAAAAAACCCCAACCCAACCAACCAAAAGAAAAAACCGGTTTGCGCCTCAAGCAACTATTAAGGCATTCTATGAGAAATGTTCCAAGGACATTATGTCTTCCTTTGCAGAATGAATACAAGTGTCTTTCACAAACTTAAAAGCTGAATTAAACATTTAAGTAAAGATTTAAGGCAAGCTTTTTATTTTTGGACTCAAGGACCCACCTTGTCCTCTGTGTGTAGTTTTGACATTAACTGTGTTCAGTGTAGCCACAGACTTCTCCTTAGATAACAAAGGGGATAGATGTTTGTGGTTTGCAGGGCAGAGGCTAAGAATTTTGGCCCAAGCACTCCTGGTGGGTGATTTTATCACAGTGCAATGCTTTGGAGGACCTTGAATTGGGTGCAATTGTTCCTGTTCAATTTTGTGTATGAAGTTCAGCTGAACTCTGGCCCACCAGTGAGAAAAAAGCCCCTTAGAAGTTAAAGAAAACAGAAGAATCATCTGGAAGGCTGTTTCCAGGATTCATCTATCGTTTAATGAGAGTTGAAAAGCTCTTGATCAAGCTCAGTATCTCAGGGTTTGTGAGCGCTGTAACCAGGGCAGTGTGGAGTTCAGGGCTGGCTGGCTACCCAGGCCCTGGTGGATTTTGCAATGCACCAAACTTGGCAGGTGATTACACTGTTTGGGGAGGAAGAGAGTTAGGGAATGTCAGTCTGAACTCTGTCCATTCTTAAGAAACACCGTGGAGACATGCCTGGAGTGGGTTTGAGTCCAGCAGTCATTCTGCCCAAGGAAAATGCCCAGCACAAGCCCTAATGACTCTGCTGATGGGCACTGGCAGCCAGGATGCTCCGTGTGAGAACTGCCCTCTCCTGAAAACGCTTAGAGAGGTGACAGCCAGTCACTTGGGCTTCTTTCTGATCATCCATTCCTGGATGCTGCCTTCTCATCCTTCAGCTGATGTTCCAGCTATTTCTCCTGTAGCTGATCCGGAGGCAAAGCACCTGCAGTGTCTCACCTACCACGTGTCAGTGCCAGACAGCTGATTGTCAGGCTACCCGTGGAACTGTCTAGACACAGTGATGTGCTGTCAAACGCACAAAGTTAACAAAATGATAGGGGAGAATATTTTCCCCGTGAATCCTCTTTCAGTCATGATCTCAGAGGTTATTTGTGTCAGTGGCAAGTACAACATTTTCGGATGAAGACACAATTTGATGAATCAACTCTGCCTCTTTAAGATGTTCTAGGGTTTGGTTTGGTTTTTTTTTTCCCCCAAAGTCCATCCCTGTCCTCAGCTCAGGCTTACACAAATTCCCCAGGCACATGCAATGCTGCAGTTACAGGTAGTTTGCACTTACTTAACAGCTAATGTCGGTAAATAGTGGTCCCCTGCTGCTAGATAAAGCCAGAAGAAAATCCGTGACAATTTACACCCTGCATACATTTAAAAATTAAGGCTAGTGGCTTGGGAAAAAAATCTTATTTTTAAACAGAACATCAGTATCTGTTGTTGAAGTATCTCTTGTTAGCTTGCTGCCCAGCAAAAGGATGAGGAGCAGAGGAGAGTGAGAGAATTATCCCAGCACCATTCATGATCCAGATAGATAGGATTGTCTCCATGAATGGATCCTGCCTTTCCCTCTCCTGTCTTTTTGCCCTTTTCTGAGCAGGAAGACTTACTGGCGTCTGATATGGCTCAAATCTGTGACATGACCCAACTACAGCCTCAGCTGTTGGTGAGGCTGCCAGGTCACTCACAGAATGCTTTATGTGGAAGATCTCCATGCTCCGAGCCAGGAGCTGCATTGCACGGCTGCTGTCTGTGGCAAGAACAAAGCCTTGAGGAGGAAGATCAGGGGAACAGGGCCAACCTCATTCCATGAAAGAACATTTGTAACGTGGTTTTTCTCTAGAATATATACACTAAAAAAAAGGCATTTGTGGGATTTACAGCCTAGGCCTGTGCTGGCTTTTGAGGGTGCCTTGAGGCTATATCCAACACCAAATCCTGGCAGACAGATGGCTGGATGCACTTCACCAAGTGTTAGAAGTTAGACATCAAAGTCCAGTTACTCACCCTGAAGTTTCTAGAGGACAGTTCATCTGGCCTGATTTAGAGATTGTTTTAGGGTGAGATGAATAATTATAGGAATTCCCTCTCTTTTTCTGCACTGACTGTAAATGTAGCCTCTTAACTTTTAGATACCTCAGGCTGCTTCAAGCCTGCAAGCCTGGCTCCAGACACACAGCAGTGCATGAAGGGTCTAAACCTGGAGCCAGGTGTGAAGCTGGCCACAGCAGTCTCATTTTCCCCCTCCTGCAGCAGCGTGAGCAGATCAGCAGAGCGTGGTGTGGGTACCACAGCCAGAGACACAGCCAGCATGGAACCAGCAACACCCAGAGACAGCCAGACTTTCCACTTTCCAAACAGGGCAGGCACGTGGAAAACGTTGCAGCAAATGGCCCCTGGCCTGACCTACATCCCAAACCATGCCCAAGACTTATCTGTAAAGAGCAACTGGCCCAGGGCCCAGCCTTTGCCAGGACTGCAGCAATCAGAGAGCAAGGACAGCAGAGCTCTGTGTGCTGGGCTTTCCCATCTGCATCTGCTTGGTGCTGGGATCAGACTGAGTTGTCCCCAGGCTTTGGCATCCTGTCCTGCTGCAGAGCAGACCTGGCATCCTTCTTGGAGCAGCTTGGAATTACCCTTCAGTAGGATAATACATACACTGGGCAACAGGCTGGGGTGCAGAGTTGGAGTTTTTGGTGTTTCTAAAGGTTTCAAGCTTGGGTTTATTTGTTTGTTGTGTTAGGTTTGGGATTTTTTGTTTTATTTTGGGTTTTTTTAGTGTACTGAGAAAAAACCTTGCTGTCCCAAAAATCCTCAGAACAAGCACAAGATGAGGTCACAGGCATGATAAACTCAAGGATTAAAATACCAATCTATTGACTACCAGAATTTCTATCTGGCATGTAAATCTGTGGTGTAACACCATAGTGCCCAGCATAGCTGGGAAAACTGTATGACAAGGTCAGGACAGGGATTGATCTGGGAGCTCTGGAATTCCCTTCCTTGCTGATCTTGCACAACATCACTGCTAGCCAGCTGTTGCTTTTGCCTCCTGTTCTTCATCCTACAAGTTTTTAAACAGCTTTTCAGGTTATTGTATGTTCGCATTTCAGTGTGTTCAGGAAGTGAAGACTAACAGACTTTAGTAAAATTTTTTCACCTTTTGATTTTTTTTTCTTTTTTTTCCATTTTTGTACAGTTTAATATCTAGATGTCAGGTGTCCTCCTACAGGACTGCCTAGGGGTCCTGTGGGGGGACTTCTGATTGTTTTGCTGCCCTTCATGTCAGTGGACAGCCATCCATATCTGCCAGCTTTGTCATTGACAGCAGATCCATCCTGCACAAGATGAAGGAGCTGGTGTGTGGCTGCAACTCGCATAGACCCCCCTTCACAAAGAGCCAATAATTGTTAAATAAATTATATGCTTTATTGTCCGCATGTTAATAACTCTAATCCCACCTCCAACTACCACGTTTAGAAATGTGATTAGGGAGGATTATGCCTCACCTAATGCCTGATCAGTTGTCTGTTCTTAGCTGGCCTTTTATTTCCACGCACGCAACGTGAGGGATCTAATCAAACATCTCGCACGCACGGAAAATCCCGAGCGAGTTAAAAATCAGTTGAGTGAGAGCAGGTAGCAGCTAGAAACCAGACGTGACTGAAACATCAACCAGTGTGGTTACAGCTCTGGGCAGCACCCAAACTCACACCCTGAGCATTTATTTAGGCTGATGAAAAACCAAAAGGGCTGGAGGTAGATCTCCGCCAGACTGGTTTGCAGGTGGTTTGGTTGATTATCTGACAAAATGTGGTTGGGGATTTTTTTTCCCTCCTCGTACAATCCTTGGTTTTATTTTACTTTACATAGGAAAATATGGATGCCTTTTCCAGCAGTACTAATGAGCAGGTTGGTGAGTGCCACAGTTCAGGAGCTACCTAAACACTGTCCCTCAGAGCTGGTCCCTGAGCACCGCGCCTTGCTCCCTATCTTGATGTGAGGTTCAGTTGCTAGGACATGGCAGTGGACTTGAGGTGACATCCTGCTGTCCCAAAGTAATCCATGGGTGAATCTTCAGTGAGCAGAGTCACGGGACAGCATGCCTTTCCCCCTTGACTGTGCAACCCGAAATCACAATCTACTCCACCTTACCGAGGATTCACATCACACAAGCACCCAGAAATAATCACCTCTTCCACTAACAAAGACAAGGGCAGACAGGCAGCACATCGTGGAGTTCCCCAAGTACTTTAACACCAAGAGATTTGGCTTAATGAGAGCCAGCAGGGTCTAGAAACCCCCTTCCAAAAAGGTCAAGGACCAAAGAAACCTCCCCACCGTAAGCTGGCATACCCCTGTTAGCACTATCGGAGCCACCCCAGTTATCCAGCTGAGGTTTATGTCCTCCTTCTTGGAGCACCAGTTCTGTCTGCTTTCTCCTTCCTTTGGCACATCCTCACACCCAGCAACAGCTCTTGGGCAGGCAGAGCCAAAGGGACCTGGCAGTTGGGGACACGGGTTAGAATTTGTCGCTGGTAGCTGCAGTCCAAGAAGGGTTTGTCAGGTCTGTGGACTGCAACAGCACAAGGACGTGGAGCTGCTGGAGCCAGCCCAGAGGAGGCCACGGAGATGCTGCCAGGGCTGGAGCCCCTCTGCTCTGGAGCCAGCCTGGCACAGCTGGGGGTGCTCACCTGCACAAGAGAAGGCTCCAGGGACACCTCAGAGCCCCTGGCAGGGCCTAAAGGGGCTCCAGGAGAGCTGCAGAGGGACTGGGGACAAGGCATGGAGGGACAGGACACAGGGAATGGCTTCCCAGTGCCAGAGGGCAGGGATGGATGGGATATTGGGAAGGAATTGCTGTGTGTGAGGGTGGGCAGGCCCTGGCACAGGGTGCCCAGAGCAGCTGTGGCTGCCCCTGGATCCCTGGCAGTGCCCAAGGCCAGGTTGGACGGGGCTTGGAGCAGCCTGGGACAGTGGAAGGTGTCCCTGCCCATGGCAGGGGGTTTGGAATGAGATGATCTTTAAGGTCCCTTCCAACTCAACCCAATCTATGATTCTACAGATTTGTTAAAATTTTAAAAACTAAAATAAAATCACATTTTCTAGTAGTTTCTCGTTTTTAGCACTTTTTGTTTCAATAAAGTTAGTTCTCTTTTGCTTTTAGTTTATAATTACAAGCCCAGCTGAGGTCTGAAATGCTGGGAGTCTTGTGGAACCTTGGTGCCGTTGGTTTGTCTACAGTGTTTGTTATCAGGAAAACCAGGGACTTGGTGTTTAGGGGAGAAGAAAGGAACAAATATTTGGCAGAGAACTGAAATTATGTCCTGAACATCAACATAGATGCAAATCAAAGCATCGTGAAGAAATACCCAAGGATTTAGCAATTCTGGATTAGAAAGAGGATTTCAGCCATGTATTTCAAATCTCTAATCTCGAGTGAGCAAGTAATCTAAATCCACCTAATAACCGTGAATGAAATTATAGCTTTGCTAAGTAATTGCTCCCTTTTTCCCTTCGTATCGTTCAGAATAAATGTATTTCATGAGGTTTCATTGGAGCATTACTTTACATTGCAATGATTTTAACAATTGAATTTTAAATATCTGCTCTCTTGGTTGACTGAAACCAAACTTGCTCCTTATTTTTGGTTTTTAGTGTTGAAAAAATCCCAGTGTACAGCCTGGCGCTAATGTAACCCCAGCTGCTCCCTTACTAGACCTCTGTCTGTGAATTTGCCAACTTGGCTGCTTCAGAGAATTCCAGGTGGGGACTAACTTTTGAAGGGACACAGATGAGTTGTGGTGGAGGCTGTAGCAGCCACCTTTCTGATGGACACCTTGAATCTGATCTTGCACATCCAGAGATGCTGTTAAAGCCATTCCAGCAAGGCAGCAGTTGGGAATTCCATCTGAGGACCAATACAACCCAGTGAAAGTGGGAGATACTTTGCTACAGGATAAGCACAAGGCTGAGCTTGCTTATGCCTGGGGACAAATGTAGACTAAGTTCTGGAGTCATCAGAAGAAGGGGAACCAGGGCACATCTGAAGATGCCCCATCCCTGGAAGTGTTCCAGGCCAGGTTGGACAGGGCTTGGAGCAACCTGGGATAGTGGAAGGTGTCCCTGCCCATGGCAGGGGGTGGAATGAGGTGATCTTTAGGGCCCCTTCCAAGCCAAACCATTCTGTGATTCTGCGAAGAGGGGCACAAGGTTCATGCGGGGCTTTGTTGCAGCCCACCAGCACAGTGTGGCACTTTGCTGGCCAGTGCTGTCAGGGCTGCAGCTCTGCCTCTCACTCAGTGCAGTCCCACAGCACAGATGGGCTCAGCCCTCTCCCTCTCCCCTGCAGGATCTTGAAGAGCCTTGGATGGGTGCGAGCAAACGGAAGCATTAGTGGAGCTTCCCCACGGCTGAGCGGGCGGAGGGAGGCAGCGACCAGAGAGACACGGGTCCAAGCCTTGCTCGGGAGGGCAGCAGCCTGAGTGTGCACTCACTGCGTTCTGGTTTATGCTGCCATTTGCCTCATAAGTGGTTTCAGTATTAGGGAAGGAAAGATAACCCATAACCCCAAGAAGTGGTGACTCAAGGGCCGTGCCTGTGGCATGGTGCCTCCTATGGCCAGCAGCTGATGGGGGGTCATGGAGTGGCTTGGATTGGAAGGGACCTTGAAGATGATCTAATTCCAAGCCCCTGCCATGGGCAGAGACACCTTCCACTAGACCAGGTTGCTCAGAGCCCCACCCAGACTGGCTTTGAATGCTTCCAGGGATGGGGCAGACACAGCTTCTCCAGGCACCCTGTGCCAGAGCCTCAGCACCCTCACAGGGAGGAATTTCTTTCTAATATCCAATCTTACCCTGCCCTCTGTCAGCTGGCAAAAATTCCCCGTTGTCCTGCCACTACGTGCCCTTGTAAAAAGTGCCCCTGCACCAAAATCTAATCCTGCAGTAAGCTGTCACACTCATCCTCCCCCAAGCCTGAAGCCTCTGTGCAGACCACAGCCTGCCCAGACATAAAAAAAAGGGAGGTGTTCACCCTTTTTCCTGTGATGATCCACTTCTCCCCATGCCCTCCAACCTGCAGGCAGGCTGCAGACCGTGAGCCCGTGGGAGCACAGTTATGTCAGACACTGCCCAGAGCTTCCACATCCCCCAGCTGGCTCAAAAAGTCGTGACCTACCATTTTCTGACCAACATGATGCAGCCTTGGCTGTTCTTGTAGCCAAGGAGGGGTAATTTTTGAAGGCTGGAATAAATGGGAGTTAAAAATACTGGAGGGAAAACTGAGGTGGGGAGGCAAACAGCATGGATGAGGTTAGCAGATTTTGGAGATAGCACAGTTAAAAGTTTGGTGTTCGGGCCCTGACACATGCCAAACTTTTGCCTCAAAGCTGCTTCACCAGGACAGCAGCGTATCCTCCTGGAGGAGCCAGGGCCCGTGTGTTCCAGCCTTCCCACACGCAGAAGATGGCTTTTAAGGCCATGTCCAGGAGGGCAGGAGAAGCTGAGGGCTAACACGCTTCAGCAGCTGCTAAAATGCCTCTCCTGTTGCAGAAATTTCCAGTGCAGAGACCATCTCGCCAGCTGCCTGACAACTCTCAACACCAAGCAAGTGTAAAAGCTGCCCACTTGGTCACTTCTGCCAGTGAAAATTGCTCCCCCAGAAGCCTCCAGTCTGCTTGTGACTGATCCACAGGTGGCCTTTTAGCTACCATACTTTTCTCCTCCTCTCTGCCTTTGCAAGAGATGAAAATTCAGCTGCTGGATGAATGCTGAACTGCAAATTGGAGAAAGTGCATGGTGAGGAGGGGGCAAAGTGCTTGTGCCTTCCATGTTCCTGCAAGGAAGGAAAGGAGCGCCAGCAAACTTGTACTTTGAAAGAAAAAAATTGGAAAACAGTGAGATTCCTTTTCCTCACCATTATTCGTACTTTGCTTCAGCTCAGTCTTGGATGTGAGGGTGGGCATTAGAAGCAGGGACCTGTGAGGGCTTCAGGACACAGCTCAGGTTGGACCAGAGCACAGGCAACACACAGCAACAAACACAGGGGCTGCACTTAGAGCTACCACAGCACTGCCAAATCAGGCAGCTGAATCCCATTTGAGGTATCCACATCGAAAATCCAAGCCCTAAATATTAATTTTCAGCCAGTGCTGATGTTTGTCATCATCTATCAGACTCAGGCCAAACCGCCCCAGTCACCACGGTGGCATCATTCCCCACTGCCCCCTCCACACTCAGCACTTGTGGTTTATCTAGCTTGGGTTTCCTCTGCCATCCTGTGGCCTGCTCACTCTATACCATGATCCTGCTGCTGCTTTTTGCTCTTACTGACTCTGAAAAATACGTTGTGTTCCCTGCAATTGCCTGCCCACCCATTCTGTGTGCTCTGAAAGGACTCCTGCCCATGCTGGCAGCTACAGCGAACACTCTGCCGCAGCTGAGACGTGCTGGTGACCTCCCTGCAGACTGGAAGTCTGGATAACCAGCCTTCAACTCGCATGCTTTAGAGCCATGTTAGCTTCTTCAGAGGCACATTAGGCCTCAAAGATGTCCTTCTGCCCTCACTCAGTCCCTTCTTTTAGCCTTGGTTTGATATCAGAGTCCTCTGTTCTGCAGAAGCAGCAGCCCTGGTGCTGGACAAAGGGGGCCACTCCAAGGCTGAAGCCTATTTCTCAGCTGGTTAAAATAAATAGATATTTCTCCCAAGACATAACAGTTTCCACTGAGGATGCCAGTGTCCCCCACAAGTGTCCTTTCTTGGACTAGGAGAGAGCTATGCAAGGGCATTGCTATTCGTCTAGCCATGTGTTTTACCTTCTCACTAATGAAAACCATCCCTGTTTTTCCTCTCAGAAGCTGACACGGGCTCCCATCCCAGCTTGTCTTTGAAGTTACAGTTTCTGACTTTTGCTGTCTCTCCCTCCTACCTACCCTCCTCATTTTGAAGTAAGGGATCATCCAAAGGACACCAATGTGTGCTTGACTGAGAGCCCTCCAGCTCTGCTCCAGAACGCAGGCAGACCAGACTGATAAAACGATATGCACCATCCATCTCCAAGGAAAAGGCTTTCAAACCCATCCAGCTCCCATCCTGGGACAGCAGGCCACAGCTGTGCAGGCTCTCAGGGAGGTGGGCAGGCAGCTGTGCCCACCCCAGGGACAGAACAAGTCTCAACAACAGCTCTTTGGAAAAATAGATATTCAGGGGTCCCCTGGGGCACAGATATTAATAATATTCCAGGAGTTCGACGTTGTCATCCTTGTGGGTCTCTTCCAACTCAGGATATTCTATGATTCAAACACTCATCAGGAGCCCGTAGCCTGGGGAAAAGTCACTTTGGGAAAGAAACTGTGGCTTTCTAGTAAAATCTGGGAGGTTTTTAGTCCCTGATGCACAGGGTGTCTTTCTAAAACCTTCTCCTTCACCTCAAATAGAAGATGTGTGTTTGACACAGAAGCCCTGTCTTGGCAGGTGATTTGAGGAGCCACCAAAGCTATCCAAACTCTCTCTGTAATCAATGGTGTGTTTTATTCTGCCTTAGATATTTCCGTAAGACAGAATGGGTTATTCCTTGGGCAAAGCTCTCACCACCACACACAGAAGTAACCTGGGTTCCAAGGCGCCCTACACAGGGAAATTCCATGTTTTGTGTCACAGGAGTTTGAACAGATGATTGCAATGATGGAAAAATATTAAAACATTTGTCACAAACAAGGATTATGGCTTAATCTTGCTCCCTGGATATGGAAGGAAGTGAACCCAGTCCTTCAAATTTCAAGGTTCTGGTGAATTTGAGACATAAATTATTCATTGTCCTAAACAGAGTAATTCCCTTATCTAACTCATCTTTACTTGCTGGAGCAATAAACATGGCTGCAATTAATTCTGGTGCAGAAGAGCCAATAAAATGAATTATGTCCCAGAAACCTTTATTCTGCATCCTATTTTAAGACCAGCAAAGAAAACACATTGCCAGAAGCTTCTCTCAGACAGACCATCATGAATTACAAAGACACTGGAAGACAACGTGCAGATCCTCCCAGGCTTTGGTCCTGCACCAGCAGAGACAGCAACAGCTCTGTTGTCTTGCCTTGACTGAGCTCAAGGCTTGCATGGGCAGGGAGGGACCCCTTCCACTGTCCCAGGGTGCTCCAAGCCCCATCCAGCCTGGCCTTGGGCACTGCCAGGGATCCAGGGGCAGCCACAGCTGCTCTGGGCACCCTGTGCCAGGGCCTCCCCACCCTCACACACAGCAATTCCTTCCCAATATCCCATCTGGCCCTGCCCTCTGGCACTGGGAAGCCATTCCCTGTGTCTTGTCCCTCCATGCCTTGTCCCCAGTCCCTCTGCAGCTCTCCTGGAGCCCCTTTAGGCCCTGCCAGGGGCTCTGAGGTGTCCCTGGAGCCTTCTCTTGTGCAGGTGAGCACCCCCAGCTGTGCCAGGCTGGCTCCAGAGCAGAGGGGCTCCAGCCCTGGGAGCATCTCCATGGCCTCCTCTGGACTGGCCCCAGTGGGTTTAAGGCCACAGCAAGGCTCATTTCTCCTTATACTCAAAATTCCCCTTCTTTTCCTGAGCAGGCAGCTCCTTACTTTTCACCAGGGGTGAGCCTGTACCTGCTCTCCTGACACTGAAATCAGCTCCCCAGTCCTTCCCTCCTGTTCTCCCCTCACAAATCCCTCCACCTCCTGGGAGCCGTAGCAGGGAACCAGGGAACAGCTATGGCTTTCCCAAGCAATACAGCCAATACAGCCCCTCACACCAGGCTCCCTCACCACGGCGCAGCAGAGTCTCAGATTAAGCAATAAGCCCCACCACAACCCACAAAGATGGATAAAGTCACCATTTCCATTTTACAAATAGAGGAGCTAAGGCAGGAAGATTAGCTGCCTTCCCTCAAGGAGCCTCAGACCTGGACTCAAATTAGATGAGTTTCTCTCTAAGCGGGGAGATGGCTCAGGTTACAGCTGTGGGCTGTAAATCACCGAGTGCCTGGTGCAGGCTGATGGGAGAGAACACATGATAGTTTATTAAATATAATAAGGCTTAGGTCCCCAGCTTTGTCTGAGGCCAATACCCCAATTTGTCCAGATAAATTGAATTTTCAAAGCAAAAAGTGTCTTTTCAAGCATTTTCACTAACCTTTTACATGATGCTGGTATCATTTCTCCCTCTCTCACCTCTACCTGTCTGAGCTACCAAGAATGCAGGAAAAACCACATTTACCCCATAGTATGGCTTGAAGACGGTGCAGATCCCACCCTCCTCTCTCCCCAGGGATGTGGGATTAGCAGCACAGCCAAACACCCCAAGCTGTTTGGGCCGAACCTGTAGATCTTCAGCTGGTGGTGTCCCTTATTAGCCTTTCATCCAGCACATGAGAGCTCTGGGGGCACCCACAGCCTCCTGCCTCTCTAATCTGCTGCTCCACACAGAGAATGCAGCCTTTAGTTCCAGGCTGTACCCCATCCCAGGTGTTTAAATGTGCTGGGCTCTTCAGTGGTGGTCAGTGAAAGCTTTGAATGGTGGGTGCAAGGCGCCAGGAGACCAATAACCAAGGGGACAGGGCACAAGAAGGGACACTGAGGACAAATTCCCTCTGCTACCTGCCACTGGAGAGCCACCAGCATCTCGAAAGGGTGGTTGTCTGACCCATGCCAGGTGTTTAACTCGAGAGGGGTTGCTCTCCCCTTGACTGCTGGAGGAGCTGGAACGCCAGTGTCCCTCTGTGAGTGTCTGACCTGGATGAGCTGAAACC
>VXBT01011684.1:0-16792 GCA_013400235.1 Oriolus oriolus
TGTAACTCCATTTCCCACAACTAATGCAAAAGGTTGTCATCTTGGACCCATTTGAAACCAGCAGCCAAAATCACTGCATTTCATCTTTCATAATTTTTTGCAAGAAGAAGAAAAATACAGCATCACCACATATGCATGACAGCTTGCTTTTTAACCCCAAGTGTGTTGCCACTTCTGTCCTATCTGCATGTCCGCTCTAGTTCCAGCTGCTACATCTGCATTGCTGAGATACTTGGGACTAGAACCTTCCTGAATCCTACTGATGGTGGTATGACATCAAACAGCATGATTGAATCAAGGTATTTGCACCTACAGCTGTCTTCTGTTTTGGTCCATTTCAGAGTATTTCAAAGACAAGGTGAAATGTGACTAATTTCCAGTTAAACAGATGATCTACGTTAGTCTCTTAGTTCTGATGCTTCACAAAGCTGTGGGCTTCCTGCTGGAAATAAATGTGGTTTTGTTGAACTTGTAATGATGGAAAGCATCAGCTATATGTGTCTTTTGAAAATATGGTATTAGCTAACAATAACATTTAAATTACTCATTTGCCACTATTTAAAATAATTTGATAAGTTGTTAGGATGATCAGTGACAATTCCCACAAAATAAGTCAGCCTGTTACCATAACAAGCTCTTCACCCTATACATTTTCCTCTCTGACTTTAAATTACCCATTAACAACCTCCTTTACAATGCCCCAAGCACATCTCTTCCTTAAACACTGACATGGAGCTCTTGCTCCTCTATCAACTGATCCCAGCTCTTTATAGTCTTCTAATGCTCTGAGTAAGATACTGAGAGATTTTGTTTTGAACTACCAGCAAAATAACTTATTATTGTCTTAAAAGCATGGAAACCAATAAAGAACTTTCCGTAAACAATTAAAACTTTATTCTTGCATTTAGTTTTACCCTGTTCCTATATTTTTTATACTGCCATGACAAAGGAGTATGTTTGTGCATACAAGTTACACAGAAATCCAGCAGCAGGAAGTGTGTTGCAGGCAGCGACAATATAAAAAGGGAGCATTTTACTTTACAGTTCTTTTCTTATGAAGCTTTCAAAAGTATATCAAAAAGTAATGAAGACTGACCCAGTAGAACCACTGCTTAGAACTACTGAGGGATTACAGGACTTAGTATGAACACAATGACAGAACCAAGTGTTCTTGGATATATGAATTTTTTGAATTTGGTGCAAGGCACTGGAAAAACAACAGCAACAACAACCAAACAAACAAAACCGAGACGACAACAACAATAACAAATTTTTAAAAAGGAAAGTATCCATAAGTATGATAAATAAAACTCCTACTTACATTTTGAATGTGGTTCAAACCAGTATTTTTTATCCCTGAAAGCCTTTCCTGATTTCAGAAGAATGCTCTCCTCCTTTACTCTTCATTTAAGCTGCATGTAAAGCTACATTTTTAGCAATTAAAATAATTCATTAAAATAAGATGATTTTTGTCATGTGAGTCCTTATTGCATTTCTCAATTTGAGAGGGCAAAAAATTATTAAACCCAAGATGGCATGAACATTTCTGATTCCACACTGGAATCCCTATTTTGGCCAGAAAATAGAACACTTAACACAGAAAATCTAGGTAGGTTGAAAGCTCTTTTTAAACATATGGTGGCAGGAATGAAGAATTGTATCTTTTACATGTACCTTTACCCTCTTGTTAGTTCATGGAATCATTTTGCAGCCCCACTTAAACACTGTTGTACCAGCTCTAAACTTTCCCTCTATTTCAGTCCACTTCTGTAATAGCCTTAATGATAACATTTATGCTGTTAGGAGTTCACGGAGAATTACAGAGAGTAATCATCTCATTAAGAGCATAAGCCTTTTCTTATCACATTTTATATCTCATTGTATATATGTGTAGGAAGGTGATGCTTGAAGAGACTTGACAGGAATACGGGAATAAAGGTAGGTATTTATTTGAAGGGCCTTCAGAGCTACACTCTAGGGAGTCCAGAGGCTACTGACAAGACGGACCCCAAGATGGACAACAGGTCACGAGTTCTTCACACTTTTATAGGTTTGGTCCATTTGCATATCAGGATTAATTCTCCAATTGCAACCCCAGGTAATGATGTAATTTCCCCAAGCTCACCCCCCTTCTAAAGATGTTGGTTTACAGATTTTGGGCCTAGGACAGTCTGGGTGTCCTTAGAGAGCAGGCTTTCAGAGGCTTTGTTGTGTCTAACTGGCATAAGAGAACAGAAGTCAGCAGACTACAAGACACTTCAGAGTTACACACTAAGCACTACAGGATTTGAAAAATATGAAAGTTAAAACCTAAGGCATCAAAGGGAAGAGAGCAACTCCTATCTCTTTTTTGAAATCATGGCTTCATACAAAGGGGTTTGTGCAATAAATACGCTGCATGCCATCAATACACAGCATCAATAAGAAATAAAAACATTTCTGCATATTCATGTGACTTTATGCATTTAGGCACTGGAAAGATACTTTCCTCAACAGTCAGAAACTCATAGAAATAGAAGTAAGACAAGACTATCCCTGCCAATGTTTTCTCACTATGCAATAACATCCTATAAGTAATGATGGCATGAGTTAGTAACAAAAAGAAATAGCATTATTTGCAAATATTTCTTTCCTATTACTGGAATATTTCCCTTCATGAAATGTTTAGTCTTCTGGCAACTGGAAGAATTTAACTGCAATCTTTCCTAACGCAGGAAACGGCAAAGTTAGAATTGAGGAGACAAGCCAGTAATACGATGATGAGTTTGAGCAAGGATAATATTTTGTATTTACATTAAACATGAGTTCCATTAACTTGAACAAACATATGACAGGTGTCAGGGGAATTATTTTTACTCCTTTACAGGGGACAAGAAATAATATTAAACTGTTCTTCCTGCAGTCTGATCTAATAACTTCTACAGACTGTTACTAAATCCTTAGTCTATTTTTCCTTCAGTTATTTCCTTTGTTGGATCTCTATAAATTAATACTCTGTTAAAAACCATGCAGGGAACATTGCAAAGGGAAGAGCTGCCTCACTGTGACACACACAACGGAATGACGTGTACTAAATATAGGTTTTCTACCTGTACAGTTAGTCAGCCATAGACATGAGAGTTTCTGATAAGCAGAATAAAATGTAAACTTGTTCTAATAATGCACTAAAGTACTGTTATTAATATGGGTAGTGCATAAAAATATTACTAAACTCTCGTTTCTTTTTTTCTGAAATGGGTATTTCAAGAGTTACTGTTTCTGTGGTGAGGAACTCATTAATGTAGTCTTATGATATTTTGTCATTCATTCTGTTTTAGGCAGTGTAGAGTTAATCCTAGTGCTGAAAAGGCACATGCATGGCAATCAGAGGCTATCTGATAAGTGTATTTTATGTATTTGTCATGGAAATAAGCCTGAGCTGGCTTATTTAGGCTCAGTTATACACAGTAGATGCAAGCACTTGACCCCACCAGCTGTCTCTTTGCTGAACACTACATTCCTTTATACATTTTCCATTTTATATACCTTTGACATATGAATGTTGAAATGATTGTGAGTTTCTTTTCCAGATTATGAAAGTGATCATTATGCATTCAATAGGATAGAAAATGCTAGCAACCTAGGAAGTTTCAGCATGTGATAAACTCGTATTTTAAGTCCTGAATTGTATTTTTGATACAGAATATGAAAAATACAACAGAAATAACCCTTCTCTGTTTTCCACAGAAATTATCTTCAGCTGTTCTCAAAGACAAGATGAAACAACATCTGAATACATTTTAGACACTGACAATGTTTGATTCAGGTTTTTTGATCTTTACTGTTCACTGCCTTTGTCTGTGTGGTTAATAAAAGACCAGTCACGGTCACCTTGATGGGTAGTCATATAACTGGAAATTCAATGGGTTTCTTGAAATTAGAAAATGTCATCCATGTTCTTTTTAAATAATTATTTTAAAAGTACATATGCAAAGTTTAACTAGAGAAGATACCTTTTCCTAGTAACCCTAAACGTTGCAAGTTTGCCAAAGTATTTCAACACAACTGTGCTTTTTTAAATTTAAATTGTATTCATTGTTTCAGTATATACACTAAGTGCCTTCATCCTTACAATTTCCTGTACAATAAAATATCACTGGAAAGGTTTCTTATAGTTTATATTAAAAAACAGCAGAGACAGAGTGGAAGTAACTATGTCTGTTGCATTAGCTTTCCAAATCTTCTCGTTAATCCATTCTGCTGTGTGTCACAAAAAATTCACATTATCTTCCATACCTCAAATAATCTATTCGACGAAACGTGTGTTTAGTAATTGCTTCTGTTCAATGTGGTATCAAAGTTTCTTTATCTCATATTATGCCTTAAAATCTCTTTCTGATAGATGCTCTCACAAATCACTAATTTCTGTCTTTCTGTTTGATTGATTTAGTGACTGATGTAGTTAGATTGGAAAGAGGAAAAAATGAGAATGTTGTTTATTTTCATTTTTCCTTTCTAATGCATTTTGCTCCTTGTAGAAATCTTGACATGCAAAACCACTCTGTGGTTTGTGTATCGTGGTTTCATTACTGTTTCTTAAATTTTACTCTGTGGCTCCCTATGTAAAAATATTTTATATACACACATACAGATATTTGAAGAGAAAGCTGTGTTAAATATGAACCCCTGTCAACTCTCTGGTGAAGTATTTCATACATTTCACATCTCCCAAGACTAGCTGGCTTATGCCTGATCAGACACTTGACAATTTCTTGAAACCAGTTGTGAATTCTGTGCATTTTCTTATGTGAGATATTATATCTATAGCTTTATCACTCATTGAAATAAACAGAAATTGCCATGAGAAGAAGAGATGACCCCTGTCTTTGAAACAGTAGAACAAAAACTCTAAATCTATTATACTTCCTGGATGATGGCCAAAATGATGGAGATATATTTCTTTTGAAGCAAGCTGAATTTTGGAAAGATAAATACTTGTTCTCATATTGCAGTGTGTGTGCTCTTCATGACAGAATTATAACTGTACAGTGCTGCCACTTCTCTTTAAAATGAATGTCCTGGATTATTGTATTACAGTTTGGTAGCCGATGTTGATAGTACTTGTCCTGAATAACATTTGACCAAAATTATTAACTGCTTTGGGAAAAACAGGATGAAAACCAAGATTTTGGTTTTTTTATCTCTACATCCCAATATTTTAATGCTATAATTTAGATACAGAACAGCCCTGCAAATAATTGATTTAGCTAGTGGAAAATAACATGTAATGGCAGTGTGTGGTGCTGTATGTTTTTGCTTTCCTTTGCAAAGCCTTTTATGTCAGTAGTCCCTGCCACCTACAGCAAAAAAGAGAAGGCACCTGTAGAGAAGGGCAGAACAGCAAATTGGGAGGAAAATGTAACCAAAGATCATCCTCAGATGGGTATTTTTAATAACATGCTGGTTCCATGCAAGAAACCTCTGTTGCTTAGTGTGACACAAATCTGACTATTTTGCAAGCCTAATGGAACCCCTCTAAAAGGTCTTTTTCTGCCCTTCACATGCCCTTTTCCAAGCAAACAGAAAAGTTTTTTGTTTGATCAGATGAACAGTTAATCACCGCCAAATTAATTCATTTACAGAAATCCTATTTGCTTTCAGTCCTGTAATATAAAATTATGTTTAAATCCTTTGTGGCAGAGGGGTGACACATTGTTCATGCAGCATTTAAACCTTGCAGGAGAACTGAGAGAGCTTGTATTGGGATGGCTTCTTCCACAGGTGGGATTTACAGTCTATAAATATATTTTTCTGTGATCTTTAAGAAAATGAAAGCTGTCTTTAATTATACTAGAGAAAGAATTAAATACTTTCTATCCAACTGATTGCTTTGTAGGTATTGGTTAATATTAGTTTATTCATTGGTGGCTTTTCCATGAGAATAAGAATGCCATTAAATATCTTCTACTTCCTTCTGCAGGAGCAAGGGCAGGAAAGTAGCTTCAGTTGCAAAGTAATACAGTCAGATCTTGGAAATACTAGTTGCCTGGACGTTTTCAAGTTTACTGAAATCTCTTCTCATGGTAAGGGTTGTGTCACCATAAAAAGGTCCATTTTGTCTTTTGAGCAGCTGCTGCTGCAGCTAATGATTTTCCTATGTGATGTTTCCTAGTGTAAAAAAAAAAAAAAGGAAAAGGAAAACTTCTTGTATACAGTTTTGTGGTGATTTTTGTGCAGAAACAGTTTTTCCCCCTTCAAATACAGAAATGTAGAATATAGTATTAGTTGTCTAACTGTTGTGTAACTTTGTTGCATGTAATTGAATGAAACACAAATAAGTAACCTTGATGGAGACTGGAGAAAAAGGAACTATAATCCTACTGACAGGTTTCTTATCTTACAATTTTACAATTCAGTACATTTCACCAGAACTATAAAATTTATAGAACCTTCTCAAGCAGACAGGGGATTGAAAATCTTCTTCAATCTATGAAGTTTTTCAGGGTCAAAACTATCCCCATTTATTGTCATCAACAGTATTCAGGGTCAAATATTACAGTCCAGAGTAAGTACAGTTAACTTTCAGCAATCTATACCCAATTTATTTAAGTTAAATAAAATGCTGTAGATGCAGAGATAGTTCCCTGTTCAAAAGTAAGCAATTCTATGCTTGTTGATTTCAAGACAGCTATTCCAGCTGGTTGTTACTGGAAGGCACAGGCACTAATCATAATGGAAGGTCTAACAGTCTTCATGCAAAGCCAGCAGAGATGGCTCTGAACTGTATTTCCAGTGATGACTGCTGAGTGGAAATATCTCATTGTCCATATACAGACTGGGTTATATATATATTTATATACATAAATATATATATATTTATATATAGTCTTCTACTATATATATAGTCTTCTCCAGAGACTGAGCTGAGGTTGTAACAGTTTTTAAATTTATATTTGTAAGCATGAGCTTACAGACTGTCCATAGATGTTTACATTTGGTGGCATTGACAGTGGCAACCTTCATCTATATCAACCAATTCACTGGTGAACATGCATTATTTTGTAGTCTCTTGGCTCAGAAACAGAATAAATAAGTGTGTTTTGAATATATATTTGACACATTACTGACTAGAGGAGAAAATAATTCTCAGAATAGTGGACAGTGTGAAACAGTCCCATGTCAAGTTGTCAGTTTTACAAAATGGCCCACTAACTCCTGCTAATGCAGGCTGGAAATGCAGGTTGGGCACCCAACCCCTTTTTTCAGTTCAATTCTCGCGGCATCTCTGCCCCACACACGAGACAACCCCAGGTGAAAGAGGCCAGCCGGACCCCTCCCCCTGTGGCCAGATCTTTTGTTTCTTCCAAGTATTTTGCCCCTCCCAAAACATGTATGGGGGAAAATTCCCAAAGAGAATAAGAAGAAAACAAAACAACAACAACAAAAAACTTCTAAAACCCCAACACCCACATATTTTATCCATTTGCATTTCTTAAAGTATCATGCATGACACAATTTAGTTTTAACTCTTCTTGTATTCATTATTCAAGTTCAAAAAATGAAATAGAAATTTATATTTTTTACACAATCAGTAAGCATTTTTTTGTTTCTTATTTGTCTGCACTGCTTTCGTGATGAAGATTTCTCTAGTATCTAGTGTTACAGCTTTCTGAGTAAATGAGTCACAGACTTAACATCTTAAAATAGCCTTAATTAATCAGAAATTAATAATGGGAAGCTCCATAAATTAGTAGTCCATAGTAGTTTTTATCTTATGACCCTATATTTTTTGTGTTCTTAAATTTTCCAGACACTGGTTTGATTTTCTCATATTTTCTTTTTTTTAATAGGCCTCCAACACTTCTTTAAAACAGTATCCTAATAAATCTTTGATTATATTTCTTTAGTTTTACCTAGATCTGATAGAGAAAAAAACAAGGGTGATTTTTTTTTCTGGTCAGACCCATAGACTTAGATTACTACTAGGGACAATTACTTGTAGTTCTTTTTTCTCTAGTAATATTTACTTTAAATTCTATGTAATTCCTGTTGTGTGGTATAAATAAAATGCAGGAAGCAAGACCAGAAGCACTTAGTCTAGATTTGTGTTTGGTAGTTCTGCATCTGTTACTCATAATAATTTAAGAGTTTCATATAATTTTGGCATCTGACAAGAAATGAGATAACTCATAGAAGGATTTTAAAAGAAATTTGTATTTCTCCTTCTCTCACATCTGGTTCTGCATCATGGAAACACATAGCTAAAAGGTGTTCAAGAGCTCACTTATCAAATTCATGATCCTAGCTCAAGTTAGACTCACTTAGATTTATGCCAGCCTTAAGAGTAAATTTTACTCAGGCTCAGTAACCTAGTAGCTTTCCCATACACCCTATTCCGCTGGTGTCTACCTGCACCATTGGAAGTTCTTCCCCAATACTGAAACCAAATCCTCCTTACTGTAATTGAAGACCATTACTTCTTGTTCTATCCACTCTGGACATGGAGAACACACTGTACTTTTTTTGTTTGCTACAGCTTCTGAGTGTTTTGAGTCCACAATTACATGATCTCTAGCCTTTCTTTTTCTCATTAAGCAACTCCCAGCTCTTCTCCCTTGTCAAGTTCCTTAAGCCTCATCTCTTTGATCTTTTCTGGAACTTCTTCATTAGTGTCTTAATGTTCTTGCATTGCCACATTCCATACTGGAAACTGTACTGCAGCTGAATCTTACCACTGAATATAGAGGGGCTGCTTCACATTTTGCAGACAATGTTCTTGTTTATATCTTAGTCTCCAACTGCAAACATTTTCAAATTCCTTCCAGCATGATAAACACATCTTTTCATAGAAGTGTGAAGTGTGCTCCCTCTTTCTACCTCTGCATGTTGGCTGACGGCAGATTTATATGATTTTATATTTGCATCAATATTTAAAGGATTCAGTAATCTCGTTTATCCTGTTTTGGATAAACCTCCTGGATTTGGTGAGAAGGCATCTTGTTAAACCACATGAAACAAAGCAAGAAGTGCTCCTTCTTGCTCCTATCAGTGCTCCTATCAGGCAATAATTTTCACCGTCAGGAACCCCACAGCATAATTATCTGTGGTTGTTCTATGCTGACTTCTCCATTACATATTTTTAATTAATTCTCAGTATTCAAGGGGAGTCATACTATACAAGTAATCACAAGCAAACACAAAAATGTTAAAATTTATTCACAAGGATTTGTATAAACAAAGATTTATTTATGGGACAGAGCATTAGAGATAACTGTCATAAATTTTCACAGAATCGAGGTTCTTACAACTGTTTTATAAAGCTCTTATTTTTATTTGGGCGTGGTAAGCTAGAAATAAAGGACAAAAAAAATTTTAAAAGCAGAATATTTTACTTTAAAAAAATTGTCTAAGGAACAGTATTGTCATGCCTGTTGTCATCTAAAGGTGAAAAGTCACATGATGTGAAAATTGCATTCACCAATCTGTGATACAAAATCACAAATATATTAGTGAATTAGCAATGAATGGATAAAATGAAATAATATCCCAACAATTAATAAATTACATGCAAGCAAGGATTTAAAAACATTATCTTTTTCTGATCTCCTTTATAAAGTGAATTATTCAGTCAATCTTTCTGGTTATTTTTTTCCTTTACCTAATTCAAACAATATTAAGTATTACAAGAAATTTTTAGTGGTCAATTCTGTGAAAAATAGCACCATTTACACAACATTTCAGTCTCCATAAAAATAGTTTTAGTTCTTTATCTGTTTGTGCCTTACCACGTGTTGACATGAATTTCAGAAACCTGACATGTTCTCTGCAACTTCCTCAATATGCAGATGAAAAATATACAGAGTGAGGTAAATTCTTCACTGTGACCCAGAACTACAGCTCTTCTCTGGAATTATACTACACTTCATTTACAAAATGAATGTAATACCTTCTGAAATAAGAAATCAGTTTCACCTTTTAGGTAGCTGCTAGCCCTAGCCTTGAATATATTAACATACTTTAAAATTGATAGCAGGTCTTAAGGGTGTTCAGCTTCACAGAAACAGAAAAAAGGTGGGTTTTTTCCTCTGGAACACACGAATCAGAATGACATAATCTTCCATGTATGATTACAACACAAAACCAGTAGGTTATAATGCACAAGTGAGTGTACACTGTATGAAATTTATTTTTAAATATTTTTAAAATGTATTTTAAGGCAACACAATTTCTTTAAAATTATTCATACTGTGCATTTATCCTCTCCATTAATTCTGGACTTTGAGTAATAAAAATGGGCACAATTCTTTTTCATTATGTTACGTTTTCCTGACCTGTATTTTTCTGTCCTGTGACAGATCAGCAAACTGATATTCCTAACTGATATACAATATTATTGCAGATATGAAACTCTGCAGTTTTAAAAGTCTGATTGTGGGAATTTGCATCACCAATTACTTGAAGTGAGTATTCTAGTTAAAAACAATATCAAAACACAGAAGTAAATAATATGCAGAAACCAGTACCTAATGAATCCATAGGATACATTAGGCATGCATTTTTTAATAACATCTTTTTATTGAGACATGAAAATTTTGGCTGATGACTTGTTTATTGGAAATAATAATGCAACTTTTTACTTTCTTTATTGGATTTTGGATTTAGTTTTCTGCACAGTAATGAAAGAAAGTAACCAAACTCTGCCATCAGAATTTTTCATTGCAGAAACATAGTTGTTGACCACTCTGCCTTATCATCCTTCATTTATAATTTAGTTATGCTGACTTAGAGTCAATGTCCTAGAGATGTCCATTCCTCATGGATGAATCTGTGATTCCATACATATACATAGTCCTGAACATAGAAGATGTGGATTGAAAGAGAAGCATGAATGACATACTACTGGCCTTTTTCACCTAGAGTCTCTAAAATGTAGAAATCCTGTTTTGCTAATGCTGTTTGGTAATATTTAGCCAAAGGGATTGTTACTATTTTCCCTTTAACCTCACAAGTGACTTCAAAAATTACTAGATAGCATATTAGAGGCTAAAGTTCAGCTATTTAGTTCAGCTAAAGCAATATAAAACTTCTGCACATTTTATCCAAGAATCTTAGAAGGTCCCTATTTATGTTAATAAAATAAGTGCTATAACCTTGCAGCAATTCTAGAATTATTATCCCATTTTAAAGGCTGCAAATATTGAGAAGATAAGGTCACACACCGGCTTTTTGACATAACCTTGAGTGAAACCTCATATATCCTAGTGGCAGGCTTAGTAGGAATTCAGAGATGCAGCAGCACACAAGTCCAGTGAGAGAATGAATTATTTATTAATTTTACAATATCATTTATATGTCCTAGTTCCAAAAGACCATTGGACAGTGTCCACATCTGTCCTGAGGTGATTGGCTGAAGCACCAGACATCCATTTAAAAACATTATGTTACTGTACCAAAAACATAAGTGGCAAAAATAACAGGTGTGAGAGTTATTTACAATAACCCATCTTACTGTTTACATAGCTTGCATAGCAAAAGAAAATTCCCACTGACCAGTGCGAGGAGATGGAAAATTTCTCCGCTTAGCAGCTTTTCAGTATCCACATGTCCTGACCTTATTCTATGGATAAAGAATGCTGTTCTTTATCCATAGGGTCATCAATAATACAAATGCAGCAACTATTTTAAGCTAGCCCTATATTCAGGAAATGTACTTTGTTTTCTTTAAAGGCTTTCTTTTTCAATATCTTCTGCTAAAAAAGTCTTCTTTACCTGGGCTTATATCAAGAATGATGTATGCAAAATTTTGCAGATTAGATCTCATGCTTTTCAGGCTAGGTCAAGGGTAATTCAGTATGTGCATTTCTGTATTGATGTGTCCTTTTCAGTTTGTAATATTCTTGTTATCAAAAAAATGCTAGTTGTGTGATCAAAATGAGGAAAAAACCAGCCAATTAATTATAGACTACTTAATTTTTTCGTGTATTTTTGGAAGGGTTACTAGAAAATAAAAAAGTAAGCTATAGGATTAACTTTGTAAAGTTTTGCTTAAATCAACCACTTTTTGAAGAGGCATTCATATACCACCTCAGGCATGTCTGTATGTCCCGCTCATGAACAGCAATACTTTTAAAAGCCATAATCAAGCTCACATTATCTTTGGCAGAAGAGGGATTTTAGCGTGAACTCTAGATTCCATGCTAGAGAGAAGCTCAGAACAGCTGTTACACCATGAAATCTTGAGTGTAATGCAAATGACGGAAAGTTAATTTCACTGTTACAACCACATTTTTCTAATAGGTGCACAATCAGTTTTTATTAAGCTTCTGCCTGGTCTGAATCTTGGAGCTAATCACTGTGAAGGAAGAAGCTGGTTAGGAATGTATGCATTTGAAAGGTTTCCATTTTTCAAAACTCAACTAAGAGTAGAAACACTTTCATTTTTTTTAAAAAAAGAGTGAGGTTTTAGAACTACCTTGTAGATATTTCAGGCCTGAGTAGCATTTCAAATATGGCTTTTATTGGTCAAAGTTCAGTCACAAAAGCCGTAACTGAATAAATTCTTGTGTTTTGAAAAGGTCATGGACAATAGTCAGGAGTGAGTAAACCACACTGTTGTAAGGTGTAATGATTCATCTAATGCATAGTATTATCCTTGCTTCAGTGGACAAAATTCTCAAAAAGGTGAAATTCATCTGAAACAAAACTATTAGATATACAACATTTTTCCTTATTGGAATAGGTTTCTGACATCCAAGTAATCCCTTATTGCCTCTGGCAAAAAAAAAGCAAAACCTCTGGCAAAAAAGATTTTGAATGGTTTGTCTGCAAAACAGGAAGTCTCAGTTTCCAATTTTGCCTTATAAATACATTCAAGTATACAACCTCTCTTTAGACATTTAAATGCTATTTCTTTATTCATAATTTACAACAGTGGTCCATTCCCAACACATTTCTTGACTGCCACCTACAATTAAATCCCTCATTGGAATATCTGTTTTAACAGAAACAAGGATAATGTTTCCAGTGTGGCCTTTTTTCTTGTTATAGTTGCTGTAAATACATAATTATCCAACACCAGATGAAGCGGTAGGAACAGGGGAGACTCAGATATCTTTCTCCAAATTTCATCATGGGTGTTTTCTTATGTTCTGGACATGCAGGACCTTGTAATGGTGATGAAAGAATTGCCTAATTTGTGGCTGTTCAGCATCACTTCCAATATGGCATGACCCACAAAAGAAATTAGGTGCAACAGTCTAGCAGCCCTGTAGTCATCATATGCCTACACTAGGCTTTTAATTTTAGACATGTTCTTGGCACTCTCTCAGCTGTGTTTTTCAAAACCAAAACATAACTTCCTTTCAGCTGGTAAGATCATCGTTTTTAATGAGGAGGAAAGATGCTAGCTCTCACATCTTTTTCTTGGATTTGTAAAAATGTTTTGCATAAAATCTCAAAAATAATTAATTCACTTTGAGAGAAACATTTGTCAAACAGAATTGTAGTTGTCCTAGACAACAGGACACCACTGTGTGCCAGAGGTCTAGCCTAGAAAACATTTCAATTTTGCTTCTCTAAAACACCATTCTATACTGCATGACATCTCTTCTACCCCTGTCAGGATGGTTTTATACCTTCAGCTTCCATAGTTCTGCATTTATATTTGGAAAGACATTTTGCTACTAAGAAGTGTATTACTTCAATTGTATTATATTTCCATTTTTTATTTTATTTTATTTTTATTTTATTTTATTTTATTTTATTATTTCTGTTGTTAAGAAGAGCAGAGATCATGAATTTTGTTCCCTCTGCTTTCACAGATATTCTCCAAATTGAAACTGCTAAGGATTTAAAAAAACCCAACAAACAAATATTGTCAGGTAATCTTAATCCTATCTCTTTATTAATACCACATTGTTCCCTATGATTTTTTTTCCCAACACAAAGAAAAATAATTTTTTACTTAAAACTATTAGAATTTTTTTAGTGTGGGCAAACTCACATGAGAAAATACCATGTTATGTATTTAAAATCATAAAATGTAAAGGCTGCATTTTCTACTGAATTGACAACTGACATTGCATTTTGTATGTTAAATATATGGTAAGTATCATGAGAGAAAAAGAATCTAAGATATCTGAAATTATAACACATTTTTAGATAAACTGTGAGAATAATTTTAGCAGTAGAACTGAAATGGTAAATCCGCTCATATGTTGATTCTAGTTCTAATGCTTTTTTTTTAATGTTGTCTGTTTCCACCACTGGATATGAATTTTTTACTGCTGCATAGTAACTGTGCAGAGTTGCAAATTATGTATTTTTAGAAATATGTAGAAGTCTGTTGTTTTTAAAAATTAAACCCTTGAATTGAAAATAGTATTTCCAGTAGAGTATACACATATAGAATTTTTAAAAATTTTTTTTGCTAATTGTAAGTCATATAAGCTTTTATCAACACACCTATCATATTTATGAAGTCATCATGGCAGGGTTACAATATCAGGGTGAAGTCATGTTCACCATACTCCCCACAATTTTCTCCTTGTTGTTGTTAGTGAACTGAAACACAGAAGTTCCAGAGGTCAGACCTATCTTTTCAAATATAGAATCAACACATCCAGGGGCAGGTTTCACTGAGCATCTCAAGGTACTTGCATAACTGAGTACATTGCTAGTATTTTCAGGAGCCTTAAGTGGATTAATACCAACACTTGGTCTCTGCTGCAGCTTCAGAGAAGGCTATGAAAAGGTGAAGTAGTTACACTCAATAGTTCTGTTATCAGAGCATAAACAGTTCCCTAGTTAACTGTCAATAGTGACATCACGGTATACACATGTTAAATATAGATATTTAGATATTTTATCTATAAATGTAGATGCATTCATTACACTGTCTGATCATGTGTTGTTTTGATGTATTACTGTAATGAATTAATTTTATAGTGGTCCTTTGCCTTGTCAATATTTGTGTCACATGAATCATCTCTGAAATTCTGACAACCCCATATGAAGGGAAAAATTCTATTTTCTCTATGTAACACTCAGAAAATTATCTGTAAGTTCTTGGAAGCATGCGTGGTTTTGTAAATGTCTGTTAAAGAAGAAATGAGAGAAACTATTACATATTTTGAATTTTTCTCTAATGCTCATGCATTTCTTAGGTCTAAACTACAATTAAATATTTCTCACTAGCAAATTGATTGATCATAATGTTTGCTGGATTCCTACTGACAGCATGTACTGTGCCTCTCAATTAACCTACTGATAGAAGGACAGTCTGGTTCTAGCTAGTAGTGCAATAGGACATCCAAATTAGTGGGTAGCAGCTGGAATTTTGGATTCCCAGGGCTGTGCTCATTATGGTAAATAATGAGTACTGCCCCTGTAATATTTTTCATTTTCGCTATGTTTTCATAAAATATTTGAATATTCAGCAAGGTGCCTGCCCTCTGCTCTTCAGAATATTCACCCCAGAACCATTTATTCAGGCATTTCAGACTGAATTCTACTATAATCCTTAATTACTGCTGAAGCTACCTGGGGGAAAATAGTTTCCCATTTTGAGGCATATCCTACAGCTGGAGCAGAAAGAGTAACAACTGAAATGCTGCAGGCTCCTATTTGTCTGTGGGGGAAAAAAATCATGGCAAGAAGAGACTATTCCATTACAAAAACTTGGTAAAATTTAGCTTTAGTATATCTTTAGTATTTGGGATTGGATACAAATTAAATGCCTCTGGCTAGAGAGAAGTAGTTTTATGGTCTGTATATACATTTGATTTTTGATTCCTTCATACACACTCAATAAGGACAGTATGTTCCGTTGGGGTTTTACAAAGAATCCTGACTGCTTGGGTACTTTACAGGCAATTTTATCTTTGTTTCTAATTAGCCCACTTTCTAAATATCCTCTACACCATGTAGAGTCCTCACTTCATACTGGGCCTTAGGACTAGTGGGCCAGAAGAGACTACTGATGCAACTTAGTACAGACTTTGCCTGGATGGAGTTAACTTTCTTCGTAACAGACTACAAGGTTCTGTCCTTTGCATTTGTGACTAAATGAGTAATGACAACACACTGCTATTTTGACGATTCCTGAGCAGTGCTAGCACAGCATCAAGGTTTTCTCTACGTAAACACCTTTTCTGCTGCTCTCATGTCTCCAGCAAGTGCACTGGAGTGGGCAAGGAGATGGGAAGGGACATGGCTGAGACAGCTGTCCCAGGGTGAGTTCTGTGCCACATAATGTCACACTCACCAGTAAAACCTGGGACAGGAAGAACAGGAGTTTTTGTCTTCTAAGGTGGCCATTGCTGAGAAACTGCCTGGGCACTGATCTGCTTGTGGCAGGTGATGGGGGATTTCCTTTGTGTTTGTTGTTTTCCCCTTTCCTTCTCGTATTACACTCTTTTCCTTGATCCAAAAATTGTCCCACTTCTGCTTCTCCTGTTCTCTCCTCTTTCTTGTGTGGGGCAGGTGCCCAATGAGCAAGCAGCCAGCACTACAAATAAATATTACACAAATACACATTAATATGTGTGTTCATATGTATGTGTGTAATTTATAAAATGTGATGTTTGGATCATTACCATTAGAGTGAGGAATCATGGTATGTGATAGCAACAGAATGACGCTGTCAGGATGCCCACAAACCGGAGGGGCACAGCGTCCTTCCTGCAAACAGCTGTAAGTGCAGGGCAGCTGCTGTTGGTGCTGCAGCGACACTTCTTCCTCAGCAGAGCAAGCCAGCCCGAGCCGCTGGTAGTCTGCGCGCGTCTCCCAGAGGCAAAGGAGCAAGAGGGGTCTC
>VXBT01011685.1:8692-34264 GCA_013400235.1 Oriolus oriolus
TTCCCTCTCTCTGTCCCCACTGGCTGAGGTACTTGACAGGTACAGGCTTCCCGGAGCACCTAATACCTAAGACTCCCTTCTAATGTATAACCTCCCCCTTAATTTTTTTTAATTCCTGGAATTCATGGTTCTTACCATTGTTTCTTTCATCTCTCAATATACAATTTCACTTATCAGTACACTTACAGTTTATTTGTAAGGACAAATCTCTTTCATTCCTTCCACCAATCAGTGGAATCCTTCCCATTGTTTCTTCTATCTCTCAGTGCTAGTTTTATCTACCAGCAGGCCCACAGCCTGTTTGTAAAGACAAGTCTTTCATTCCTTACAAGAGGTACAGGCTTCCTGAACTGCCTGATACAGACCCCCTTCCAATGTGTACCTCCCCCCCTTTTCTTCTTCCTTGTGCCTCTGTTCTTTAAGTCCAGGGATTTAGTACAGCTTTGAGTGAGTAACAGTCTGTGTCAATTAGTGGAATTCCTATGGAATTTATGGTTCCTCCCGTTGCTTCTTTCACTTCTCAGTATCTGGCTTCATCTACCAGCAGGCCTACAGCTTGTTTGTAAGGACACAGCCTTCTCATTCCTTTCAAATGCATGGGTTTGGTTTTTTTTTAAATTATCCCACTTTTGACTGAAATGGCCTTTGATGAAAGCGAGCACTACTTTACTTGAAGAAATGGCACACTTCTTATCAGGAGGTGTTTCTGCTCCGGACCAGCGCTCCCTGGTTCTCCCAGGTTCAAGCCTGACCAACAATACAAATTATTCCCTCTCTCAGGAAAAAAAAAAAGAATCCTTCTGTGTTTACAGAACATTTGGGAGAAACAGTTGCTCCAAAATCAACAGAAAACCAGGAGCTGCTGCTCAGGCACTCCTCACACTACCTCTAAAACATCAATGTGCGGAAAATCATGCTATGAAAAGCCAGTGTCCATAAAGGAGACCTTCAGCCGATGGGGGAAGAAAGAGGGCAACATGTGGCTGGGAGTTTAGGGTAAAAGGAGGCTGCATCCTCCAAAACCTCGAGAGAGTAAACTCCGTGGGCATATGCCCCAGTGGACTCTCTCCCTTTATTCGAATAAAGTTGCAGGTATATGGAAAATCATGCTGTGAAAAGCCAGTGTCCATAAAGGAGATAGAGGAGTCCTTGAGGTTTTGGAGGACGCAGCCTCCTTTTATCCTGAACTCCCGGCTGCATGTTGCCCTCTTACTTTCTGCATTGGCTAAGATACTAGGAAGGTACAGCCTTCCTGAGCCAGCTACTACATATTCCCCCTTGAACCTGTCATTTCCCCCAGAGTTCAAAAACTCAGGCTTGTGTGGACCCATTTGTCTGTTTCAGGAGTCAAACTGTCTGGGTTCTGTAACAAACCTGCAGCTTGAAGTTGGTAGAGGCATTAAGATGCATTTCAAAGACGTTAACACCCCGTACCCTCACCCATGGAATTGTTTCTAAAGACATAAGCACACATCTTTCCTATCATCAGCATAGACAGCCAGCGGCCCCCAGGGCAGGGGACAACCCTCATGAGCAAGGAGAGCTCCACAACCTCCAGGTCAGCTTCTGACAAAACTTTTTTCAGTGTTTTGTAGCCCACCTTTGAGAATGGTATCTTCTCAGCAGTAATTTCCCCACCAAGAAGAAAAAAAAAAAAAGCCTCCCAATTGTTAACTGATAAGCATTGCAAAGCATTGCACAGGTAGCTAAGTGCTAGCTTTGGTCAGTTTTGGTTTGTAACATCTCATGTTTTAAATTTAACCATCCCCTCCCCTAATCACCATCTCAAAAACAGCAATAGCAATCAAAAGCCATGACAATCCTTTACCAAAAAAAAAATTTAATCCACACCGGGTGTCTATATTTTGTAATTTTATCAATGCCCTTTTTTTTCTATTCCAGAGGAAACTGATACCCGGCACGGAAAACAGAGGTGGTCTCATACACTGATGAAAACCACTAAATGTTGGCCAGCAAAGGCACAGGTGAATACTGCATTCAGAGACTCAGTAACTACATTTGAAGCTTATAGGTGCTGGGCTAAGTAAAACTATTTCACTTTTAATCACACAAAAATATACGCACCTTCAAATGCCCAACACACTACCTCTTTAAAGTTCAATTTTGGCTGAGAGGGGAAAAAAAAAAAAAAAAAAAGAAGCTGTGCTGAAACACTGAGCTTACAGCGCCCTCCAGAGTTTCTGCTGCTGGAGGCAGCTTGGAAACCCTGCTGCAAGTGCTGGTGGAGCTATGAGTAACTCCTTCAAATTTTCACCAGGAAGCAGAAACTTTTCCTAGCAATTCCCAGCCACTGTGACAATAACACTCCCACTGCCCCAGACTTTCACTGCTGGGACCAAAGCTCTTACTGATATATGTCAGTCACACATTGCACTAAGCATGCACCCTTGGGAAAGTGCTCCTGCACATTAGTAGTAATTAATAATTAGTCCGAAAAGCATTTACCACAAACTCCACTGATAGAAGAGCTCTATTGCTTCGCCACATCTAGTGAGATAATCCCGTTCACGTATAGATTGGTTTCCCTAACAGACATTAATAAAGCCAGCAGATAAGCAGTAGTAAACCTGTCTTGGTCAGGTTTTAATGCACTGTCTCCAGCATTTATTGGGGCAGAGCAGCTCTCCTTATCGTTGGCAGTATCTCAGCTGCTGCCTCCAAAGAAAATAGTTGTAGATCTCCCATCAGAGGAGAGAAATTCAGGGAGGTTTTCAGCAGCCCACTCAGCAAACCCCTGTCAGGAAAACTCATCCACAAACACCAGAGGTTTATGTCCAAAAAGGAGACAGTGGAGTCCTGTCACTTTATTCGAATAAAGGGAGGGGCCATGGGGCATTCCCCTGGGGTCTCTCAAATTTTTGGAGGACCCAGCCTCCTATTTATCCTAATTTCCCAGCTGCACTTCCCTCTCTCTTTCCCCATTGGCTGAGGTACCTGAGAGGTACAGACTTCCCAAATCGCTTAATACAAACCCCTTTCCTAATGTATACCTCCCTTCCCTATTATTTTCTTTGTATCTCTCTTCTTTTTTTCTAAATCCAGGGATTAACACAGTCTTGAGTGAGTAACAGTCTGTGTCAATTAGTGGAATTCCTATGGAATTCATGGTTCCTCCCGTTGCTTCTTTCACTTCTCAGTATCTGGCTTTATCTACCAGCAGGCCCACAGCTTGTTTGTAAAGACACCTCCTTCTCATTCTTTTCACCTGCTTTGTCCTCACCTGCTTGTGCACAGTACACAGAGTATGTCTAGCACCAGGGGAGCTCCACCAAATACTCTTACTGTTGACAAGCCAAAATTTTAGCCTCATTGAACCAAATCTCCACTTTAACCTAAATGCTGTACAAAGGACTGACAAACGTTGTCCTTTCCTCCCCCAGTGCTCCCCAGCTGGAATACTGACTGAACTCTCACCTGGCAGCTGAAACACATCCAACAGCTGAAGACATCCAACAGCTGAAACACAAATACACAGCATTTTCCAAAGGCTCCTGAAGGATGCAGAGCCCAGCTCATGCATCTGAGTGGTAAAAAAAAAAAAAAAAAAAAGAAACAAAAAAAAGAAAAAAAAAGGAAGGAAAGAAAGATAAATAATCAGTGGCATGGAATAAAAATTATGTCTGGTGTTTTTAAATTAAAATAATTGCAAGTCAAAAACTAAAAGCCCCATGGGGAGTAGCCATCTCTGCCGTGAATTTGGCAGGTCTTCATCCAGAACTGTCTTGGGGTGATTTTATGATGGTACTTTATTCTCTAACCATCTGCATGAGCCCATAAATGTCTGTGGTATCTTTAACAAGAACCAGGGGTCAGGGCCAGAGCCTGGAAACCCCGAGCGCGGGCTCTCCGGCGTGGTCAGCGGCTACACGGATTGTTATTTCGTTGCCTTTGCTGGATTAATTTTCGCCAATTTAGGCAAGAAGCTTCTGGGGGTTTTGGTTTGGGTTTTTTTTTTTCCTTCCCCGCGCCTAGAGGCTTTTCACCGGCAAATCCTTTCAGCAGCTTTTTGGGTTTTTTTCCTTCTCTCCGGCCCGGGGAGCCTCTGCGGCAGCCCCGGCTGGTCCAAACCCTGAGAAAGACCGAACTAGCGAGAGAAGGGACATAAAAATCCACTAATTTCATCTGCTGTGAAGAGGAAAGCCAGTGCCAGAGGATCGACAGGTTTCCCATCTGCTCTGCTCCGGGCTGCTGTGTGACTTCCTCTTCCCCTTCCTGGAGACAAAAGGGACCAGTCACCCTTTTGTTTTCTGGGCCGCGGGCTCAGCCCGTGTATTTTTCTTCCCCGGGCATTTTTGAGGGTTTTTTGTTCTGCTGTGGGTGGGTGGAGGGTAAGTTTCTGGGAGTTCATATCTAGCATTTATTCAATCCTCTTCTGTGCCTTGCAGGCACCTTCCCCCCCCACACCCCCTTTTCTTTTTCTGTCAATAAACAGTTCTCTTTTTTTCACTTTTGATGCCTAAAACTGGGCAAGAAAATAAAACTCTACAGTCAGACCGCTACAGGGCAGGTATTTGTTTATTCAGCGCTGGGAGTGAATGGGATCTCTCCGCCACAAAACTCACTCAATCTTCTTTAGCCTTCAGTTGCATTTTAAAAGTCTTTCCACGCAGCGTCACGATTACAACATATCGTTAACATATTTGCATAAAGCTGTGTCATGGTTTTTACAACAGTTTGTTGTTTCCACACCTGCGTCAGTTCCTTCTGTGGTGGTCGTCAGTGTTCCAGTGGTCTTTTGATGAAGACTTCCGTAATCCTCCTCACATTTGGACTCTTACCTCTATTTCCCGCGCATGCCTGGTGCTTCTTGGTTTACAGTCTAACTTGTTTTTAGCTAATTTTGTAGTTTGCAAGTTCCATTAAAACTTGCTATCTTGCTTTTGACGGCTCCTGTTTTCTCACTGGCTTTGCTATGTTGTTTGCTCTGCCTGCACATCTTGTTGCAATGTTACTTGTGGTTAACCTTTTGTTAGATACCACTTAGGTTTCACTTTCACCCTCTGGTATCAATTTCTCTCATTGGCAGAGAAAAAGGGAGTTATTGAAGCCCTTTCTCTTTAGAGGAAATGCTCATTCCAGTGCATTTTCTCCTGAAATTTGCCTCGAAACCAAGACAAGAACCATTCCAGGGTTTCTTGTCCCATGCTAGTGAGGTGTGAACACCCTCACTAAGAATGGGGCCAGGGCTGCAGCAATGCCAGAAAGTGCAAGAGAACCTGGGAGTCTCCAGGGCCTCCCCACCGCAATGGCAGGCAGGAAAAATGCAGAAGTTACTGTCTGCCCAAAACCCCCAATCATCCTCTGTGTGTAAGAAAGCTGCATGATATATTTCCCATGTTTAGGGGTGCACAAGCCCGAATAGCTGTTAACATGTTTGGAAAGAATGTGCCAATGGTACAATTCAGCAGTGTCTGTGGGTGGTGAATTTAGCTCCTGCTGAAAGAAAGACAGGCAAAGAGAAAAAAACCCTGAAGCAAGAAAATAATCTGAAGAGACTGGAAATGCTGGAACCAGACAAGTTGAGGGGCACTGAGCTGAAATAGGCCCAGAATTCAAGACACTCGCGACAAACAAACAGGATGCTCTTCTTGAGGCAAGGAAGAAATATAAGTGAAGAGACACTGCAGACAATTGTATCAGCCTGCAGACAGGGTAGCACGCTGCAGTCAGGGGTGTGGTGTGCAACTGCCAAGTGACACAGAATTCTGTCAGAGGGGCAAAGGGCCTTTTCTAAATGTATTGCAAGAGGAAACCTCCCACTCATGTCCCAAGAAAAGCGGACCCAAACAGTATTAGTTCAGTAATACCAACCAAAATGCAACGGCTTGAGTTTCCTGTACCAAATTATAAGGCAAATTTAGTGCAAAAATTGAATTCAATTTTCCACTTTATTAAGAGTCATACAGGATATATGCAGTGGTTGCCATGGAAAGAACTAGCATTGGGCTTTAAGGATAACATAGGTGAGGTTAAGGGAGTCCTTCTGCAATTCCCAGGCTCTACTTTAGTGTGATGAAATCTGTGATTTCTGTTACTACACTGTTATGCTGGTGCGCTATATTGCTACATACAAACTCTTCTTTTTGTTAAACTTACTCTATTTCAATGCACTTTTTTTTAAGGGAGAATGCCCAGTTCCCTGCAAATGAATTCCTCTTCTTCAGCCTGGTTCTCTCTCCCTGCCTTTTCTTTAATCAATTGTCCATTCTGCCTTGGGTTCAATGTAGATACTTTAATTTAAGCAAAGCTAACATAATTGAGGACTAAAAATGGAACCTTCCTTTCGTGCTGGCAAGAAAGTTTTCATTATAAATATCTCCTGGTTCACTTCTCGGGCTTCCCATGCTGGTTGTCCTGCTGACTGCTCTAACACATAGCACAGCTGCTTTTGTACTGGTACCAGGTGAGATGGAAGGCTTTAAAGTGAAAAAAGGCTCAATAAAGAAGCACGAATCAAGGGCATACGCAGGACTTCTGTGTCTTTGCTATTTTCTGAGAGGCACACCAGCCTTTGTGAATCAACCAATTCATCGTCTTCTCCAAGCAGAGTTTTAATAGTGTTAAAACACTGGTGCTTCTGGTCATGTCCCAAGCAAGTGGGTGTGAAAGCTGAGCTGTGACAAAGCCTGGCTGGTTATCAGCCTCCAGCAAGGCATCACCATTCCAGGGGAGAGACTTGGAGCCTCCTTGCTCCAAATGTTGGGGTACCAATGTTAAAAATGGACCCAAAAAGCTTCCAGGCAGGGTAAGAAGAACTGTGAATCCCAGCTGATTAAATGCCTATGTGTGGTTTCAGTCAGTGGGCCGAATTCTGTAGGAGTCCTGACTGAGGGGGAGTGCAGGGGAAGTGCTGCACTGGAGACTTGCCTTCTTCTCTCACTACACAAATTATCTGAAAAGGCCACTGAACAAAGAGCCATCTCCCTGAAAGGAGTGCATTTTACATTCCCTGAAGGTGCTTCTCCTTCATGAGCAAGCAAATGCTAAGCTAGGGTCAAACAGAAACTGCCATTAGCATTAACATTATGTATGTCAGCTCCAAGATTTCAGAGGTAGCTTGAGTGGAGCTGCTTGAAAACCTTCTGGTTGTTTCAGAAGAGTCTCACGGCCTGTGTGAGCTGTTGGGTTTTAATTAGAATGAAAAATCCAGTTACATGAGCTTCGATTAGCTTTAAGGATAACTGTAATTTAATCAAAAGTTATGTACGGGCCATCAGTTTGGTTTCATTTGTTAAACACTGCAATGGAAAGAAAAGCTTGTGTGAACTGCCCAGCTTTCCAATAATAATTACAAACTCACAAAAATACATCTCTAGACCTAGACAAACAGTAACTATTTCTTTGATGCCTGGATTGATCTTTTTCCACTTCACTGCTGCCATCTTCCTCATACAGATCACAAAACAGTCTAACTGATAAAATCAGTTATGGTATGTCTCTTAGTTAAATTTTAAACTATGGTTTTAATACTAAAGTTAAGTAAAAGTCAGGTTTAAAAGAAATAAAAACAGCCAGCCTGAGGCCATGTTGTCTATTTACAAAAACATTGTTATTCTTTATAAAGAAGGTTGTACAATACAGTATTAATAACTATAACTTCAACCCATGGCAACATCTATAGCCTAATGGGTTATTCTGGACTTTTGTTACACATTAAGGTGCTGCTGGAAGAGGGCTTTGATAACCAAAGCTGCCTGCCATCCAGAGATCACATGGCACCTCACAGATGAAAAATGCTACTTTGGGGTTTTTTTCCCAGACTGGTTTTAAAAGGAAAAAAAACAACCAGAAATGGAACAGTAAAGAACTTGGAATAAAACTTAGAAAGAGGATAGGGAGTGCCTGAGCTCAGCGTTTCATGGCATAAATGCTCTGCCAGCCTGAGCTGGAGATGAAATGTGCCCTGGGTGACCCAAGCAGTGCCCCAGGACATGCACCACCCAAAGGTGAGACTATGGTGAAGATTTAAACAGGGCAAGACCTATATTGCAAGGTTGTATGATCCTGCATGAGGGCCCAGCCAACTCTGCTTTCCTTAAGTATTTTGAAACCACACTTGAATATTCAAGCTGGAATTCTACTATATTCAATGGAGGACCATTGCTTTTACAGATTTAAATCGTAGCATAACAGTTTTCTGCTTGGATTGAACAGAGACCCATAACAAATTCCAAAGGGTTTTTGATTGATACTGAACATGATGTTTTTTGGGAATTAATCCCTCCTACCTACAAATTTACATGAACAGGTATTGGAGAAGCCAAAGGGCATATCCTAGATGAGACAGCAGTATTTGAGTATCAGAGTATTTGAAAACAAAAGGTTCGTGTTGCTCAAGCCCAAGTTGTCAGCATTCTCTTTGTAACTATTCCTGGTTTCTTTCTTTCTTTTGGTAAGTAATTTTGCAAATCACTACTTGGGCATGGTACCTATTTGACAGTTTCCCATCCACTGGCCCACTTTATATCCACTGAAACTGCTAAAAAATCAAGTTTTTATTGCCAGCCACACTGCAGTTTATATAGCTGTGGAAAAATGGGCTGAACTCAGTTTCCCCTTATGCTTCATCAAGCAGAAAGTGTGCACTGACACCGATCCTTCACTGCCAGCAGCAGGGACATCCAGGTCAACAGGCGATTGGCTGCCCTTCAGATACACTGCACAACACACAGGTGCATTTATTTGCTCTGTTCAAGGTCAAAGTAAGGGCAGAGATGGCCAGAGAAAAATGTGTATATGGCAGGTATTTCACAGTTCTTATTCTAGATTATATTTATCCTCAAATCTTGTGCTGGCCTAAACCACAAACTACGCAGTTACATTAAGAGGAACTCCATTTGGGGATGGCAAGAAGGATGAAAAGTGTAAGCAAGAACAGCAGAGCAGCAACAGGAGATAAAGGAAATGTCTGATATTAAAGGTGAGCCTTTTAAATGGCTCTCTAGAAACCCCTGTTAAGGAAACTTCCCTGTCTGAGCATCCAGGACCACTCTGACAGTCACTCTTGCACCACCTGAGCTGGACCAAGGCCCCTTCACAGCTGCACCCCATACTCACACACTCACACTGGGTTTCCTTATGGGCTTGCACCCAGGTTTCCTATGGCAGCCTCAGACATCCAAATTCTTAAAATAATTTAATCTTGGTGCAAGGACTAAATAACTAAATAACAACTCCAGCTGGTTCTTCAAGGAGGGACCCCCGAACAAAGGAACACCTTGGCTTTTATCCCCTCACAGTCTGAGCAAAAAAGTTTGGGGTCCTCTGCTCCTCTCCAAGTGTCCAGTCTCCTGGTCGGGCCACAGGTCCCCAGGGCCCTCATTATACAGAGGGCCAGCAGGCCACAGCCTCTGGCCCTGGGCTCCCCCAGAGTTCAACCTGCAGCTCCACTGCAGCTGCCCTCAACCTACCTGCACTGAATAGATTCTTTAACACCCATTCCCCTCCCACAGCCCCAGTCTTTCCTCCACTGCACCCAGAAAAGGCACTTACCTCCCTCAAAATGAGACGAATTGAGGAAGCCAGGATGGCAGAATAATAGTAATTTATGTGTCAGACAGGTGGGACTGTAACATTTGACATCTGCCAGGCATCAGTCATGCTGTGCACAGAGGCAGTGGAACACAAACCCAAGAGCTATGCTAGCAGAGACTCATGAGTAGGTCTTTGCACTAAGAGAATTGTAGGTTTGGTCTTCACATAGGGCCATATCCCAACAGCCTGAACTCTGTTTCCATCCTGGATGGGATGTCCCTGTGTGGGGGCTCTGTGCAGCTCCCCAGCTCCTCTCCACATCTCCCCACATGGCATTTTCTTAGTCTGAGGCAGTTCTCAGGCGCATCAGCTCCCTGACATATTTCACTGTGCAGCTGTTCAAACGTGCACGTGGGCAAAAGGAAGGAGACAGCAGAGACAGTGACCCCCAGCCAGGCAATACCCCTGACAAGTGATGTGAGCAGGCAACGAAGGAGTGTGATGCCTTCTTCACTTTAAACCCACAAGGAAATGGGGATTTCTTTACAAGATTCTTCAGTGTATAACCACTATTCATTTTTTAAATTCAAAACACAAAAACCCCTAGATCCTCACAATACTGTGCTTTTTGCCAGTTACACCCTCACCCCATCATTTCTTCCAATTCTGGAGCTTGGGAAGGAAGGCTGCACAAAGCCATGGGACAGTACTTAAGACGACTGAACACATTTAGAAAGCTTTTGGTAGACAAGCAAGACAACACATTAAAAAAAAAAATCCCAACATAATCCCCCCTCCAAACCAAATCAGCTTAGAAGTGAAGCGCTAAGGCTTTCAGAATTTGGGGCCTGACGTTGGATGCAAAAGGACTTGTAATCAACATCATATACAGCCTCTTGTGGTCTTGTTAAAGGTTTTCCAGGATGAGTTTAAAGGATTGTGGGATTTTTTTAAATATTTTATAGAGATGATTCTTGTATACCCAAGCAGGTGTTCTCAACAAACAATGGCAATGGATGCTCTGATAAATATATGGTGGAAGGAAGGCAGGAAGGCAGGCAGGAAGGCAGGAAGGCAGGAAGGAAGGAAGGAAGGAAGGATGGATTCATCAGTGCAGATAATAGTCAAGTAAACTTTTTCTCAACAATCTTCTTGTAATTAAAAGAAACCAATTATACTTGCAAGTCACTTGCAGAAAATTTTAATAATTTGCCAAATATACAGCTATTAGAATGACCCTAAATATCACTAATAATTAAGTTACAAAAGTTGGTAGATAGCATAGTACAATGTCCTATAAAATAAGCACAGGTAATATTAACAATACCCTCTGTGGTCCAAGAACGTCAGAAAATAGCAAATGAAATTACAAACACATACAGATCAGAGGAGATTGAGGGGCAGCTTTAGACACTTGGATCAAAGAAACTGAGACTAGACTAGACACTTTCATCCATCAAGCATAATGAATGTAGAACTTTAAATCTCAAAAACAACAACACAGCACCAGGTGCAATTTCACATGCTTTCGTCTACGTTCCAGTAGTTCCCAGAGGATTAAAGTGCCTTTGTGCACTATAGTTTCATTTAGTCAGGTGCAACATGCATCCTATTTGGAAGTTACTTTTTAAAAAAGCGACCTATGAAATAAAATAACTATTTGAACCAATGTACACAATTCAAACGAAGGTGTTTTGAAGTACCTTTGTTCCAACTTTGCTACTGAATGTCACGTGACAAATTAAACTCCAAATCCACAAGACCAGAGTAAAATATATTTACTGAAACATGTTTTCTGCGGTACAACCCTTAGTTTGCTTATTTTTCCCTTTCAAACACATTTGCCCTTTGGATGACAATTTTCTACTGCAGCTTCCATTTACAGATTGCTGTGAACATGAAGAACAGACAGGACTTGGCCCATGGCTATGGAGATGAATGCACTTCCCAGATAACACCCTGTTTTAACCCAATGAATAAGCACAGCACATTCTCTCCGTGGGACACCTGATGATCTGCAGCTTTTGGATCTTACCCGTAGCCATTCTCTGCGCTATAACATGGACCCAGTGTCCTGCTCAGGGCTCCTTAGGAACTCTCACTGCTCCTTGCTGTGATACCTCCTTAAACCCAAACCTCCACCTGAACTGCAGTGAGGGAAGGAAAATTCCAGAGTTCAGCTGTCACTCACCTTGCCCCCAGAACATTCTCTTCAACTCACGAGTAAAGAACTCTCACAAAGCCTACAATCCAGTCTCCCATCAAAGCATGCTGCCTATCATCATCCACTCCTGCTCTTTCAGGGGAGAGTGCATTCCCACAGTATCTGAGGCATTTTGCAGTGTTTTTCAAGAGCAGCACTTTAAGAGGAGTTATGGGGCATAAGCTTTTTAGGATATACAAACTTTCATTATGATGCCCCCTGTTGCAAGGGCCAAAGGCGGCACTCAGGAAGAAACCGCACGTCAGGGGAAAAAAACCCTAAAGAAATTAGAAGGACGAACAATTAATCCTTACTTTAAACAGCAGCTGTGGATGCGAGTCTCCACCCTTCCATTGTCTTCCTACATTTGGCTGTGCTTCACATCATGAAGTGAGCAAGTCATTCCAATGATTTTCAGTTGATGATGTAAACACCCCTGCACACCTGACATGGCTAGCACAGGTGATACCGGCCCTTCACCACTGCTGCTGTTACACCTGAGAAGGCCCATTTCAAACTGTGCACGATCCAGACTCGGATCAGGAGCTCTCTGCAGGTGAGGAAGTTCTACTGGGGTTCTGGATTTGTAGCATGTTAACATTACTTACAATATCACATGCACTGAAATATTTCAAGAACATGTGCACTCTGTTAATCAAATTAATGGAAATTAGTGATTTCCTAGTCTACTGAGTATTTTTAAAAGTTCTCCATTAAACTGTGAGATTATGGAAAAGAACACTCTGGTTATGCATTACAGTAGAAAAAACCAAAACAGTACAAGTTTCATCAGAATCCCAACTACAAGCAAAGTCTCCAGTTCAGTTCATAAAACAAATTCATTAAATTATTTTAAGTATTTCATAGTGGTATAGTAACTTCCAATGTAATTTATGCAACAAATTTCACCCATATTCAAAAATACATTTGTAAATGCTTTTTATAAAACTTTACACAACTCAAGTTCTCCTTAGGTAAGCCTATGTGCAGTTCTCACATCATCACCTAGGCAGAAAGGCTTCAAAGCCTATATTCTCCGAGTCCATGAGTGACAATGCTGCGTGAGTTCTTCCTTTTTGAGAGTCAGCTCTGCTAAACCCAACTCTTATTGCTTAAAATAATCAGTTTCCTCAGCAGCCTTAGCACCCAGCTAGACCACACTAGTCTGGGGCAGGGACCCACTGTTTTATGGGACATAAACAGCTACAAGCCTTGTAACCATTCGCATAAAGATTTCCATGTAATGGTTGCCTGTCCTGTATACTTTGTCCAGAGAACAAAAGGGGCATTGCTGAGAGGGAGGGAGATCAATCATCGAGAGTACATCAGCTCAGTGACCCACTGCATCCCTCTCCATCTTCTGATTAATTACGTATTCTGTTTAATGATTTCTGTGAATACATCTCCAACTATAACTGAAAACAATTGCCTCAGATACAAGACACTGGACAAACCGAGTCTAAAATGTGGAAGAACAATGTGAATATAAGGCCTCTCCAGGCTCAAACTCACAGCTGGTACTATGCCCAAACACTTCCACAGCAAGCCTTATTCACACAACTTCCAATGAAGAATACTCTTATTTCTCAAGCTACATTTTAAATTAACAGAAATACATTCACAATAACTACTGGTACAAAAACCATGATAAATTTTTTTTTTTATTCAAAATATTCTGACAGGTTGACAATATTCCAGGCGCATTACAAACACTGCCATAGCCAACAAAACAATCAATACTTAAAGAGCATTCAAGCACCAAGGACATGTATCTTAAAGCAGAGACAGGAGAATGCATGGTAGTAAGTGCATACTAATAATTTTCCAATAACTGACTTGAGGCAAATGCCTGATTTCTCTGGTACAAAATGGATTAAAATCCAGAAGAGATGAATTACAGAGGACAAAAATAATGATGTTTAAATGTTTTTGCCCATATTTTCTATAAAACCTTGTAACTTTATCACACAAGGCCACTACCAGTCTGGACTACTCTAGTGTTGACTATTTACGGGATAGAACAACAAAATCATAACAGAGAACCCTGCGACAAAGCAAACAAAACCACAAACTCTTTCTAGAATATGGCTTAAATTAATTCACAGAGAGTTGGGAATATATTAACTATAAGGTGCAAGAGAAATACCAGGTAGGAAAGAAGTCTCTCTCTTCCTGGTACTTTCCCCCTCAGCCTTCACTGTAATTCACATAAAATTTTCAACACACTGGTATTATCCCTCCCATTTCCCATACTTCTAAAACATCACATTACTAAAAGGTTGGTTTTAGTCTTGAATGTATTGGCCAATATGAGCTCTAAACTTTAAATCATGTCATTCTACACATAGTAATACCCTGTTTCTCCCAATTAACCCAAGTTCTCAAATAGAGCTAAAAATTCTGCTTTATTTAAAACAGCACATTTGCGTGAAAAAGTATTAATCTCTTTGTCATGTAGAAAACAGACGTCCGATGAAGAATTTGTCAAGATGTGTACACAGGTGAGTGCATAGTGCAGAACATCATACAGAGAGAGCAGCAAGGCCACAGGGTCACCAAGTCCACATGAAAAAGATTAATGTTTCCAATGATCAAATCCATTCTAAAATATTTTCGTCCTGGCAATGCTTTAAGCATTAAAATCTTGCTCTAGGGATGGCAAGACTCCTCTGTTCCCACTTTTCATACAGCTCACTGTAATATGCATGGCAGCACAGCCACGTACACAGTATACAGAAGAGACACACCAAAAATACTTCAGATACATCATCCTGATCTCAAGTATTCTATACAAAAGTTTAATTTTTCTTATGAAAAGGAAGGAAATGGGACAGCTTTCAGATTACACAGCTTGCCTGTGTGTCGTTAAAGAAATCTGCGGTGGCTGCAGCCCAGGGTGGAAGAGCCACAGCTCCACTGGCACAAGCGGTGGCACGGCTGGTGGCTTCAAGGCTGAACGATCTCACAGGAGGCTCCTCCCCCTGTATTGCTCGTGGTTCCAGTCAGTGCTCCCCAGCAGCGGAAGGATCAAACGCTCATTGCAAAAATGCAAGTGGCCTAGAGCCAGCAGCGCTCTGTATGCTCACTCAAAACACTTGTTCCCTCATTCTACTAGTTTGCTTTTTAAAGCCCTGTTGTTGGAGAAGGGCCATGAGAACAACAGAGTGAGACATTTCCCTTAATCACAGCATCAGACACTCCATTAACAGATTGACATGAACTCCTAAACCAAATTAGTTCCTGGAACATCTTGCATTTGCATTCTTTCACTCGCTCTTAGGAACAAACAGTTTCTCTAGAAGTTGTGCAGTTTAAGCCTGTTACGGTATTGTACTCCAGCAATTTCTTAGCACCTCAACACAAATTACATAGTAGCTCATCTGTGGTGAACACTGGCTACAGACATCCAGGAAGGGGGAACGGCTGAAAGAACAACAATATTGTCCCGTGACATGGAAAAGCACTTTGGGATGCACTGGCTTCAGGTGAGACTGCTGACTCAGCACGGGATTTCTCTCCCAGCAGGGTTACTCCAGTTATTCAAATACAGTAAACACATGGGCAGTACTGAGGACATCAATCCTGCACCTTACAACTTTCAATCTATTTCCTAAACACCTGTTAATGGAGATGTGGCTCAGTGTCAAGGCTAAGCGGGCAAAAAGGTCATCTATGCTAAAGTCATTAGAGGAACTAACATAACCTTTGCTTCTGGTAGTCCTTGGACTTAAGCCAACCACATACTTCATTCTCTTAATTTACCTATCCTGCTTTATCTCAAGTATCTTCATCCTTTCACACTTCCTAATTAACTATCAATATTTTTCCTGAGTGAAATTATAAAAAGTTAAACCCTTCTACCAAAAGTACAAAGACAAAATATAGAACAATACAAACCCAGTTATACAGCATAACAAGTGCAGAAATTCTTCATGTTGTTGCTCTTTATCATTGGCCCCCAATAAAAAACATAGCAAAGAATTTAGTTATCCAAAATATTTTGAAGTACTGTGATTAGATTCTTCAGACCATAAATATAGCCCTCATCCTTTGTGTTGCTAGGAAACACATGAGCAAAATCGATCATTCGGACTTCAACATTTGCACTTTCCTTGGTCTCTGCTGGCATGTGATAGAAAACTTCTTCCAGTTGGGGTAGAACATTTCCATTCAGGTGCTCCTGCGTAATGCACGTGCTGCTTTTCCACACATTGTCTTGGTCTGAGTTTTCAACTTTTAGTGAGAGCTGACTGTGGTGCCTCTTCGAGCACGCCTTTTTGTGAAGTACATAAAATTTAGACAAGCCTTTACTTACAGAGGCTTCAATTTTTCCATTCTCTGCAGAATTTATTACATTAATATTATTATTATACTCCAATACATCTCCACCTGGTAACAGGCCTTTGGGCACTCTTCTCTTCTCTGCCAAGGTGACATCACTCAACCGCACAGTTGTCGCTTGACACGAACCTTCATAGACAAACAGCAATGAGCTTGCGTAGAAGTTGAGTTGCGTCTGGCCCTCAAACCACTCCAAAATCTTTTCAACCTTCTGAATGCTGGCAGCTACCACATCTTTTCTCAAGCAGTACCCACTGTGGAAAAACTTTGAGATGCCTGCAAGAAATACACACATTTTGGGATTATTTTCACTTCTGAATGGAAAACAAACAATTTTCATTTCTTTTGGGATGAGAACAGTTCTTATTTGAAGGAATAGACAGCATTCGGGTAGCTTCTGTTCAGAAAATTATTAACTAAACCCAAAGTGAACCAAAGAACTCTGAGACCTTCAGTCATATCACCTGCTGTGTAATACTACAGCTTGGGCATGGGTTGTAAGTAAAAGTAAATGTACCAAGCACACAGTAAATGAACATGGTTCCTGCTCCCAGGTCAGTTCAGTAAGTGTCTGGACAGTTTTGGGCAGGGACCCATTAAATTCTCCATGCATAAACAGGCTCGAGCAGCTTGTTATCATGAGTGTGTTTGTGTGTGTACCTTCTGTCCCTTGCTGAGGGACAGATGAACATATGTCAGCTAATAACTAGTTTGCAACAATTATCACTAAACAGCCCCATGACGACAGTACTTTTATTTATTGTTAATGTAGAGCAACATGTGGATTGACTTCGACTGAGAAAGTCCTTTGAACTGAAAGATGCATTTATAGTAGCTTTCTAATAGAAAAGCCACTTAGATATTCACAGAAGACAACTAGAGACCAAAAAAAATGTTTTTGTAATAAAAACGTGTAATACTTTTAAAATATTTCTATTTCCTTATCATTTCAAAGCCGCAAAGAAGTTGAATTCTAGAATTTTCTCCCCCTTAGTAGTAGTAAAAGAGACGTGAGGAGGAAATTCCTATAGTCTGCACTGCTGTTACAGCCAACTGCACACTTAATTTCAGATTGACAGGTAGCTCAAATACTACAGGGAACAGCCAAAGACCCATCTGACATGAGGACAGAAAAGGACTTTTAAAATGGGAACACCCAGACTACTTTTTCCATACAGTTCTATAAGAAAGTACTTAAATGGAAAAAATCCAAGAGCACCAAGTTCTGACACCCCAATTCCATTACCGTCCTTTACTGTTTCCTTGGTCAAGCTCCTTCCGTAGTGCTGGTTTTGCGTCTCGTAGCTGTCCGAAGACACGTGGTACACCTGAAAGAGGCAAGGAGGGGGTGCCCTATGTATTTTGAACCAGTATTTCTACAGAGCAAGAGACACCTCACAGACAGGCCACAAAACCCAGGGTACCATTTAGCCCTCACAGTTCTTAAGTTTCTTGCAGTGCCCAGCACTGCCGTAGTGCTCTCCAAAACTCTCCCTCCAACCGTTGGGCTCCAAGCTACAGTTTTCCTGTGTTAGAGACATCCTGGTAGTGGCAAAAAGCAATGTACCTATTACAGGGAACTCTTTTATATGGCCTTGCAAATCACAGCTGAGATCTGAAACCATCACACTCCTACCTGTGTTACTGTGGATGTTAGATCAGTAAGACAACAAAGCAAAAACTTAAATGCAATTATTTTGAGTTCTTGAAACTACAAAACTATTTAGCGCAAGAGCAAAACAGTGAGAATTACTGTACATGACCACCAAGGCCCAGCTTTGTAAGACCCATCGGCAACTGTCAGCACAAATGAGGCTGCACTAAGTAAATGGCAGCAGCCAAGCAAAAGCTGGTTCCAGCATCAAGAGCAGTACATCAGCTCTCATCTGAAAGGGGGGCAACTCACATGGGTACAGTTTTGTCCATATCAGGAATTGTACAAGCTTAAGAACTTAAATCAAAACTGCTTCACATATAGACATATTTTCTCTCACGCTGAAATTATTTCCATAGCAGAAACATGCGAGGCAGCAAGGCCCAAGTCTAATTTGTTTATGAGAGTGTAGACAATTTTTATTTGCAGAAATAATGGTGTCACCAAGCAGGCAGCTGTGTCTGGCAGGAACTTGGTGCTTGGCACTTGTTCAGACCACCCATCCCTGTGGCACCGGCCCCAGCCAGAGCCCTGCCCTCTCTTCACCACTGTAAAGAGAGAGGATCCCACTGAAAGAGTCAGGGCACACTGCTGAGGTGCGTGCTCCTCATCCCTCCTCTGGGGCCTTATTCGTGCTGAAACCAACAAATAAAGTCCATGACAGTGAAACAGCAGCACATAAAAAGGAATGGTACAGGAGCAATAAATAAAGAAAATAGAATTCCCTGTTTTCATTACAGCCCATCACCCTGAAATGTCTCTCCCCCATCCAAACCACAATAAATCCAGTATGATTACACAGATCCCCACCTCTTCCCAGCAAAGCAGCTGGGAAGAACAGTCTCAAATAGCTGTTATTTTGACAAAAAGTTATTAAATTCAGTCCTCAAGGAACTTAAATCATAGTATGTAGAAACTGATTTTAAGTCACCAACCGTGAATTGAAGGGGCAGTAAACAGTTCTCACTATTTAAAAAAAAAAAAAAAAAGGTGTAAGTCTAAATCTTTAAACTCAGTAGCAGAGACACTTCACACTTTATGATACTTGGAGAAACTGAGGGCTCCATGTCTGTGAAATGCTGAAGGCCATAGGAGAGATGAGTTATTCTAAAATTGCATCTGACAACTGTGATTTTGGTTTCACAAGAACAATAATTTTTCCCCACTTAGCTTTTGCTGTTTTTTTTCCAAAGCATATGAAAGAAGTACAACATACAACACAGAAACCCAAAGATTACTTATGTAAATACTTCAGGTACCAAAGTAACCTTCAAGAACATACCAAAAGTTTCAAAACTTTTTTAAGAGCTACAAGTCAAACGCAGTTAAATAAAGAATACTACTGCTTAGAAAGGGAATCAAGAGTCTGAAGACTACATCTAAGTTTTCACTAGCTGTGCATTTATTTTAATGATATTAAGCGTTCTCATGTAGTCAGCCCAGGGGCAGCTTTCTGCAGACATCAGCACTGGAGCAGGTCCTGACCCAATCATCTTGTTTACCAGAACCTTATCTCTTCCCCTAGGAGCTACAGTTTTTGTGACATGGGCACTAGCTCAAACATGCTGATTAAGATCTGCAAGCTCATTTTGTTTTTCAAAGAAATGCTGGAACAGCACATTAGCCCCTGTGCTTCTGAAATGGGTTTCCCATGAAGCCACTCACTCCACCTCTTCTCATAATTTGAACAAAACCATTCCCCAAACGATAGCTTACAAACACCGAGGCAGATGTGCATGCTGCATTAACAGCACATTTTTAACTACACAAAACAGTTGGTGACAAAGCACCAAGTCCCAGATCCACAGTATGAGTGTAATGTATGTGTTTAACTGCCTTGTGCACTCAGAATGCCCTTGGTCACCAAGAGGCCTGGCTGCAGCCAGTGGCATTAAAGGACAACAGATCTGGGTAATCACAAAAGCCATCTCTTACCACCACCTTGAGGCTCTGCACAACTGCAGGAAGGGACTAGTTGAACGTTCCTGGAAAACCTCACTTAAATACATTACACCCCATTCTGAAAGCAAGGGAGCTGAAAGCCAAGCTCAAACAGAAAACCTCTCTACCCTCACCCATCCAAACACAGGGATGGCTGTGCTGAAGGAGCAGGAGGCTAAAATCAACTTCCTATTTGACAGACCTCTTGCTTCACCATGCTTTTGTTCATGTGGTCACCACTAATAATCTGCTACTAACCCTTCCCAAAATGACATTTTGCCTTTGAACCAAGCTTCTTCTGTATCCCTGTTGCTGCAGCTGTCTGTACTAGCCCATTTCTGTCAGAACAATGACAAGTCAAGGCAGATCTGTAACCTTAACAGCAGCCAATAAATTATTAAGACAGAAAAATCTCATTTGTTGTCCACCTGCCACAGCTTGTTATGTGTTTGCTCTGTATCCACTGGGAGGTTTCCTGCAGAGCGCAAGACAAAGAAACTCTTTCTATGAGCGGCAAAACACTGCATTCAAGAAACCTTCTGTTTCATCAGTCATTTTTGTATATTCTTACTACACATGATCAGAGCTGTTCTGGCTGACAATGCAAAGGCTTCTCCTTGTGCCTACAAGCAGCTCCCACTCAATTAGCTTCCTGCACAAATGGTTCTGGAATCCAGCAAGCTAACAGGCACAGTTAGCAATTAGCAGTAGTAGTGACACTGTATGGGCAGCACAGCAAAAAATCCAGACCATTAACTGTTGAGGGAAATTATCTTTGGATGTTCTAAATCTGCATTTGGCTTTTGTCTCCCTGTGAAGTGTTCAGTCATTGCTGTTTGCATACCAAAACAGATTTTGTACACTTTTTCAATTACAGTTCCTTCTTTTTTGTACCCTTTTTTCAGTTACAGTTCCTTCATCTGATGTTCCTGGACTGATGAAAACCTTAAAGTTAAACTAAGAAGCTGGTCCAGCACAGCCTTTAAAAATGCACAACCCTTGCAACGTCTCAGCAGAGATACACAGTTTGGAAACCTTGCATCTTCAGCTTTAGGACATTAAACTGAAGCGAACAGGTATCAAATGTTATGTAATGTTAATTATGGTAATTCAGTACCAATGTCCATAGTAAGGCAGAAAAATGTACACACTGTTCAAATACTTGTTGTGGCAACTCCCTGACTTCCAGAAAGTACAATTTAAATACATGTTAAGAACTGTTTGGGGGAAGATACTGCTGACACAAATAAAAATCCCTATTCAGTAACTTGGAGAGCTCTTTCACATCTCCAAAAAATATCTACTAATCCACATCACTGAAACAGAGAAAAAACAATCCCAACCTATTTTGGGCAGGCCCATAGAATACTACAGAGCACCTGGAGAGCAGGGATCAACTTGACAACATGCACAATAGAGACCTGTGTGGCACTGACATTCCCATGGTGCCTGGGAAGCAGCTTCCTGCGCAGCTGCCAGTGCCATCCCTGCTCCCTTGCATGCCTCGTGCAAGGGCAGTTTGGGATCTGCTGTCCTAAGCAAGGACATGGAGATTAGAGATACATGCTCTGATGCTGAGCATCCAGACTTCACAGGGCCAAGGGCTGAGCTTCCCACCCCTCAGATGTTTTCTGTAAAATACGCCTACCAGTCACATACAGGTAGGGGTGAGTGAGTGTTTAGATATTACACAGAAGTTTCTGTTTACAACAAGGCACCTCTGCACTCCTGACAGAATCTGAAGGTCAGTACCCAGCTGCTACCAAAGCTGGAGCCAAGATGAAAGCGGGGTAAGCAGGTGGCACCGCAGCTTATCTAGGCACACCCAACACCAGCATCCATCCCCCAGCTCTGCAAGGACCCTCCTGGTGCCAGGCCAAGACCCCCATCTAAGCCTGGGCACCTTCTGCCTGTACTCCATGACTGTCCCAATATAAATACGTTTCCTTCATGACCAAGTAACCCAGGTTTCTCTGCAAGCCCTTCGTCACAGTACAAGACTTAAAGATTTCAACAAGCCTTATTTTTTCTTTTTCAAAAAGAAAGTAAAGCAAGGATTTGAAGAACAAAATAACAAAGGGAGAATTTTTGTTATAAAACATCCTCTTATTTGATACCTCTGCTTTATAGTAATGCTCTCACATTACCACTGCTGCCAAGAACATGCCCAGTTATCCAAATCCATTTATCTAAACATCTCATTCCTTAATTTTTACCTTTTTTTAAACTTATTTTATTGTTGCTAGACCACAGGTGGTGAAAATACACACATCCTTGCTTGCTGCTACCTTGAAAATTCAGCACAGGAAGGATACATCCCTGCTACCTCATTTCCAAGACTTTACTTAGATATTATTCTGCCAATTTTGCTTCTTTGTTCCTCTGAACTACTTTGACTGAGTGCTTCATATGACTAAGCGTACCCCCAAATGCTTTGACAGTCAATATACAGTTTTAGTCAAGTCCTTACATAAATAAGGTGTAAAATGAAATTACGTTGAAATTTATCCAGTGAAAAAGCAGACTATTAATCTCCAAAATAAAAGAAACAATACTGCAATTGAATAATGAACCATCTTAAAAGTAGCTTAATACAGTAATTTTGGACTCCCAGAACTTCCACGAAGCATCTCATTAGAATAAATTTCTTTTATGTTTCCTTTTTACGTAATAAAAAACCACCTGCTCCAGCTTGGGAGATTTTTTTTTCCAGGGCTTTCAGTTGGTTTCTTTGGGTTTGGGTTTTATTTTTTCCTTTTTTTTAATTTATAGTTTCATGGATTTTTTTTGTTTGTTTTCTTTTAGGTTTTGTTTTGCTTTGTCTTCCTGTTTTCTTAAACATCAAAGCTTGAATTAGACTTAGAAATGTAAAAACCCCAGTTCTGGTAATTTTTTACTGTAGAAGAATCTGAACACTAGATGAAGGATTTAATACTTTCATGACTTCCTTCCTAAATCTTGTTATTAGCAGATCAAATCTTGTGAAAATTACCGCAATACTAGAAAGCGTTCATAAAAACCTCATAAAATAGTCAGCTACAGTCAATTTGAAAATGTCCTGCAGAATCAGATGCTGTAGATTAGAAAATTCACTTGTAAAACCAGGTTTGATTGTTATACATTACTGCCTGCGTGTTCACAGGCACAAACAATAGAAGTCAATGATGGATTATTCTGGTAAAATTACATAATCACCAGTTTGTGCTTTAAAATAGCATTTAAGAAATATTTTGGAATAAGTGAGATTGCAATTGATGTCCTGGAAAAAAAAGAAAACCCACAGAATCTGTGAACTGTGGATTCCAAAAGGACTGTGAATCTGAAATGAGAGCACAGCCCACACATTCTGCTTGTACTCCACAGCATGCAGAATGCTCTGTATTTAACACTGCCTGTGCTGCGAAGAGATTTCTTATCTGCTTGTATGTCTACCACTGAAACCATATTACAATTTGTATTTTTGCTATTGCAACAGCACCTGAGACTTCCAACTTCTATATAAACTATAACTCCTTTTATAACAAATCATGTCCAGTCTGATAGAATCCCAGAATGGTCTGGTTTCAAAGGGACTTTAAAGACATCCCAGTTCCAATCCCCTGCCATTGGCATGGACATATTTCACTAAACTAGGTTGATCCATGTCCCATCCAACCTGGCCTTGGACACTTCCACGGATCCAGGGGCATCTGTTAAAGAAAGGAACATCTCCACTAAACACAGAATTGTATTTTTAAACAATGTTATTAAAATAACTGTTTTCTAAACGTATTTCTACATCTTTATTATTCTACACCTCTGTCTATTCAGTGTGTTAAGCTAAATACAGATCAAACGCCAGAATTGTGTACATAAATTAATGCTGGGCCAGTCAGGAGACTCCTATTTTTAAGGACACACCACACATATTTTCTGTATGAACAGATGACTGTTTTATATATGAACAGATGACTGCTTGTTTACCAATGCATAAGAAAAAGCTGTTCCAATAGCCTTTTGGGTAAAAATACACTCTAAATAGATTTTGGGGTAAAACCCTCACCTGTAACACTTTTTTGCTTGTATCTCTTCATGACAACTTATACAATGGGTGCTTTTAAAAAAGCATAGCTACATTCTCTGTTTTTCCTGACCCTCTCCTTCTTGCTCTTGTAAAAATTTACCACACAAGCCCACCTCCCTGGTAAAAATAACACTGAATGGAGAGATTAAAACCAAACCCCTGTACTTCCTCGTTACATCATGTTTTGTCCAGCAAACAGGAACAACCATCATCTGGCACATGAGCTGTTCTGGGCAGTACATATCCATGTAGAAGTGTTTTAGAGTATGGCCAGAACGTTGCAAAAAAAAAGCAAGCAGACAAGCCAAGAACACACCATTATCAAGAGACAGAGAACATGCCTTGTGAATTCAGACTTTGCCAAGCGCTGTGTGAGGGCAGGAGGAACCTTTGCAATTCTCTTTGGAAAACAACTTCCAACATGCAATTGGGTGCCAAAGGCAAAACCCCAAATCTCATCTGGTTAAACACTGGACAGAAAACTGCACTACTTGGGATAATCATCATTATACATCCAGTCTGAATTAGGGGATTGAAAAAAATTCTGCTACAGGACAAAGACACAAATAAGTGATAATGTTAGAAACAATAGTCACAAGCATGCCACGGAAGCAATGAATCATTCCTTTTGCACTGTCATGAAACAAAGGACGTGAAGTACATTGTTTTACAAATGAGATAAGAAAGGTTATGCAATGACATCAACCAAATCCAAAGCTATAATCTCTAACCTTCCTTTTCCATCCAAACTGTTTGGCTGTTTTTTGACTTAACTCCCACATTCTTGCTCATAGGCTTACATAATTACTACTCACGACCACTATAATTTATACAGCAGCTTATCTCAAGGCAGAGTTAAGGGCTGGGAGCCTGGGCAGTTCTGCACAAAACATTACAGAGATATTAGAATTATCTCGAACAATGGTGCAATCTGGCTGCTGTTGCTACTGAACAGCAAAGGGGAAGCTTATCAAAGCCTCCAGCCATTTACGCATGTTGATGCAGAGCTTGAGGAGCCCCGGCTTTGTGTGTGAGAAGAAAAACAAAAATCTCACATCAAAAAGAAAACTATTCCTGTACCTACATTGCAGAAAAAGTACTTTTGAACTGCATCAGGAACTCAGTGACACAAACACATTTCTCTTACCGAGCCACAAATGTTCTGTACGCTGAAGTTTTAAAGTAGCCAACACAGACATATTGACTGTTAGTATTTCTAAGAGCAGTAAGGGTTAATAAGGACATCTGCAGGGCCCCATCCATGCCCAACTAACCTTCCCCTGACAGCTGTTCCTTGAGCGTGTAAACATCAAAAGAAGTTTCCTTCCAATGGAAAGCTTTTTAAAATGTAGAACATAAGCAGCTGTTCATGGCTATATGCATCACCTCTGAGAGCTTACTTACTCTTCCCGAAACAGAAAAATTATGTAAAAAGTATTTTTATTTAAAAACAGAGTATCAAGATGAAAAATGTGGAGGATACAGCTCATTATTAAATTGTTAGAAAGATTGGTTCAGTATGTAAATCTCTGATATAAGCCTGAAAGAAAAAAAAACATACAAAAATCCTCTTAATAATTTAAAATATCTGTTGTGGCGGTGAAGAATTAATTGAAACTATATTCAGTTTTAAATACCCAGCCCCTCTCTTGTATACATATACAGTGCCCGGGTTGAAAATAGCTTGCCCTAAGGGACACAGTCAAGTTAAACTTTTGTTGTGAACTAGAGCAGCGTTTTGGAACAGATTTCACAGGACAGCTGATACCGGCACTACCAAGACATTCAGGTAACACTGTATTTATGTAAAACTCAAGAGGATTGTTGTTTGCTAGGAAAACCAGTTGCTGTATGTTGAGGAATTTTTGCAGGAGA
>VXBT01011686.1:0-17594 GCA_013400235.1 Oriolus oriolus
GGTAAAAGAAAAAGCAAAAAAGTGACCTGGTGACCTGATATACTCTCACTGAATCCTGGGTCAAAAGAAAATCTCTCAGGGGATCTGTCGACTTCTGACCGATCCTCTATTCCAAAGAGGGTTGCCGGTCGCCCTCTCAGATCACCCTGATAAAACTCAGAGTTCTCCTTGAGGGGGNTCAGAGTTCTCCTTGAGGGGGTGCGGCTCCAACCACAACTTAATTTCCATCAGCTAAAACCCACATGGAGACGCTTTTGAGTCCGGAACGGCCTTACATTGGGATGCCACTTGTCGTTAGCCATTCGGCCGGGGTTATTCACGCCCTGGCTGGCTTCTGCAACAAACCGATGGCAAAGAGACAGGAAGGGTCTTTGCTTAAAATTCTACAGAGCAGATTTATTCAACCCCCTCCAGTGAAAGGGTGTCCAGGGGCAAAGACAAGAACAATGCAGTGTCTAGGATTTTTATATGGGGGCAGGGAGAACATCAGGGACCAATAGTCTGGGGGCACAGGGGCGGTACGTAGGCGGGGCTGGGGTAAGGCAACAATAGGGAAACTCTGAGAGAGGGACAAAGGGACAGGGGCCAATGGGAGAATGGAGAGGGAGGAGCTTTCTGGACCAGAGTCAGGACAGAGGCCGGGACCAGTCAGGGGAACAGAACTGGGGTGCATGCTCACTGGCTTCCACAGTGTGGTGCATGGTCATAGTTTTCAATAAAAATAACTGTTAGATGACTTAATATATATCCCTCTGCTATGGCTTGGCTGAATTCTGCTGCCTTGCTGTGTCAGACACCTTTCTGTCTCCTAGGGAGTGCTATTGCTGATGAAGTAAGTATGGAAATATGGAAGTGTGAAAACTGCTTGTTGTAAGCGTTACTGTGAATATGACTTTGAGTTTTGGCAGACACTAAAAAAAATACTCAAAGATAAGCAGATGTATTCATTTTAAAATATAAGTGAGTGTGAACAGGCTTGGGTTTGTGTAATATTTATCCATGCAACTATAATTAATATGCAGCTATGCCTGAGTAGCAACATAGCCTTCCAAAAACGGTGATCCATCTTTTGGATGTATGTACCAAAGGAAGCATGGTTAAGTCACACTGACTTGAGGTTTTTCCTGCAATTTCTTGAAGTGATTGAGGCAGAGAAGTGAGATTAGGGTTGCTGGTTGCAAAAATGTTTCCTTGAAAGCAAGGGGAAACATTTAGTCCAGAAACAGTGAATGTGATACGTATTTTTGGTTAAAAAAAAAAATATATCATCTCCACAAAAAAGCTGAAAGATTAAATGAACGCTAGTGTATAAAGCTTGCAAATTATATAGAGATGTCTTACTTTATTCAGGTACTGGAAGACAGAAAACTCTCTTGTAATTCTAGAACGTTACGGAGATTTTTTAAGGAGATGAGCAATTTAAAATGGTCTAAGATTTAATTTAGATATGTATAAAATAATATGCTTATGAAATTACTATTTAATGCAAATACAAATGACAAAATTACTTGTTTTAAGGATTTGCAAAGGAATAATGAATCAGAGACTGGATACCTTCTAAGGTGATGCTTTGTAATGAAATACATTCTTCTCCTGATTTTTATGTGTAGGCTGACAGCAGGCACACAGGGATGCACAGACACTCTCTTTCTCTGTGAGAACACAGCATCACAGAATCATAGAGGAGTTTGTGTTGGAAGAGACCTTTAAAAGTTCTCTAGTCCAGATTCCCTGCCATGAACAGGGAAATTCTCAAATTGATCCGTTTGCTCAGAGCCCTGTATGACCTGACCTTGAATGTTTCCAGGGATGGGGCACCCACCATCTCTCCAGGCAATCTGATCCAGTGTTCCACCACCCTTATTTTCAAAAACTTTTTCCTTATGTCTCATCTATATTTAAAACCATTTCTCCTTCTAAAATGTTTTCCCTCGTCATTTTTATAAGCCCCTTTTAAGTATTAAAAGGCCACAATGAGGTCTCCCCAAACCCTTCTCTACTTTTAACCGGGCTGAACAACTATCAGCCTGTCTTCATAGGAGAGGTGCTTTTGGAGCACTGGACTAGCTGAACAGGCCTATGTCCTTCATGGATAATAGCATGGGTAATAATTACTAGTATCCTTGTGGTTTCACTGCCATCCATGGCATATATACATTTATTAGGAATATTAGTCTTTGTGAATGTCGGGTCCTCTGAGTTTTCATTAGTTGTAGTATGCTGAAACATACTACAGTTAAACTAATGGCCAGGTTGCCTGGATATAGGACAATATATTGCACTGCAGGCATGATCAACAAAATAGTTTTAATGAGCGTTAAACCTGTATTCCTACCCACACAGGTTTGTTATGAGCACTGGTGAAATTTTCTAGTTCTTAGGGGTCTAATTTGTTACAGCCTGCATCCAGCTGACAGTGAACAAGTACCCACCATCACTTTCTGCTCACCAAAGATATGTTTAGGTGTTTTTTTAGGGGAGACAATAGTTGATTCCTGTAGGTCCTGCATAAGGGTAATCTTTTTACAGTGTGTAATGAGGATATTTAGAGCCACCTTCTCTTTTGTCTGGGCTGCTCTCCTCTCTTTAATTTTCCCTCATTTTATAATCTTATTTTCTTTTTTCTATTTTTTAACCTAATGTCAAAGCTCTGTAGTTAGTATGTAAAGATTATGAGTTCTGTCTCCTCCTGTGGTATTTTAGCTTAATTTATTTGTAAAATTTCCTTAGGGCCTTGGATTCTCAGTCTAGTTGCATTAGTAAGTTACACAGCAGATGATCTAATGAAAGTTTTCCTTAAAAGTGAAAAATACCCATTAGAAGCAGGAAAATGTCATCATTTTTCAAATAACAAATTTCAAAGTAAGGTGACCTAAGAACATCAAAACTCATAAAATAGGAGCAAATGCACTCTTTATTTTGCAAAGCAGAGAGTCAGTCAGTTGAAGTATTTTTGTGGCCAGTGTTAAGAAGGTGGTCAGATTTAAAAGAATTTATGAGGGATCCCCTGAACTTTTACATTTGAAAGTGGAGAATTAAGCTTTTTCCCTGCAAAGGTTTCTGATGAGTCAGACTCATGCTCCTTTCCCCAGTCTGCAGATGTTATTCTATTTCTAAATTGTAAAGGTTCATGCTTTGCAGAACTGCTGTCTTGGTTTAAGACAGCCCTGAAAGAGGTGGATACTCTAAAATGAGTTACCTCCTCTTAGTTTCAACCAATCTCTTTCTACCCATAAGAAATGAATGCGAGTAGATACAAGTGAAAAAATAACCCTTTACTAACAAGCAAAACACCAACAAGTGAAAAAAATAACAGTAAAAAATCACTAGCTACAAAACTGCTAAATCTCAGGAACCCCCGGGAAACAAAGGGAGACCCAAAGTGGTAGAAATAGCATTTTCAAGATGGTGCCCACCACAGGTGCTTGTGTGGCTTGAAAGACACAGGGAAAATGGCATCAGCTCTCTACTGCACGACAGTGCGGCCAATTGACCATGCTGTCCGGGAGACAAAGGGAAAAAAATGGTGGACAGAACCTTCGTGGGAAAGCAGGACCTCATGGAGCCGCTTTAGTGGCAGATAAGTGCCGGTGCATGTGCGGTCAGTGCTGCCACCCGCTGCCTTCTCCTGCAGCCCGCTGGGCTCTGCCGGTGTTGTGCTGATGTCCACCACACTGCACAAGTGTGGAGCGGGGGAAGAACCAGTCAGATGCAGGGTGACCTGGCCCCTGGGACAGGTTTACAGAGATCACTCCAAAACAGTTTTTATTGCAAAATGCCGTTTTTTCCGAGTGGCTACTGTTGCAAGTCCAGAAAAAAAAATACAGCAAACCAAAACCAGCCCTGGGAAGCAACCGCCTGTTGCCTCGGAGGAGCCTCTGCTTTCAGCAAGGCTGCCAGCAGAGAGAGCTCCCTGCCTCCTGGCTCCAACTTTAAATGAGACCTTGGCCATGTCCTCCCCACCAATTCCATTTTCTGGCTGCAGGGTCTTCAAGAGACAGTAACAAATTTTGGGCACAGAGACATCTGGAGTACAATAACATTTTGTGTTACCCTGACAGCTGCAAATGATTTGGGGATCAGATTCGCAGGAAGTCCTGCATGGCTCCTTTTTTAGGAGGTTGTGGTATTTGCCTCTTCCAGAATGGCTGTTCCATTTTAGGTATAATTTTCTATACTGCTTGGGTCATTTATTTTGTTACTCTCATGTAGTCATGGAGATGTATGCCTATCCATTTTTACTGTTTTTATCTTGCATCCCCAATTGTCATATATAAAATCAACATATTGGACACAGTCTTTTAGTATTTCACTATGACGGTGACCAAGCTGTGTTTATAAAGGTAGATAACACTGGTAACAATAGATAACATTGAGGGTGACAAAATCAGTCTAAGAAAGAGCTGAAGAAACATGTTTTCCCTCTGCTGGTTTGTAAGCAAGATTCTAAGGTGAATCAGATCGAAGATGATGCAGTACTGTAAGGTAACTCTGTGGTTGTGCTAATGTAGTTTTCAAAATCCCAGGTAATGTTAAGGATCTGCATAGAGTTCTGTGATGTGTTTTTTATATATAAGTGCTTGCCTTTCCGAACTGAATGCCAATTAGAATAAAATTTTCCATGACTGTAGTGGTGCTTTACTGGAAGTATAGTTTCGAGCCTGTGGGTTCCCTGATTCTATAGTCAGTGTTTACTTTTAGAAAGGGAAGTGTGATCTGGAACGTATTAGGTCCCATTCTAAGGTTGTTGTGGATAGAATAATGAACCTCAATTCTCTTCTTTAAAACTCTACAATAATATTAAGTATTTAAAAGGGTGCTCTGTAAGAGGATGTTCTGTTCTCCATGGTTTTGGTTGGTTAGGCAAAATTGGTGTGCTTAAATAGCAAAGAAGATCCAATTGTCACAAGAAAGCATTTTTTTTATGGTTAGGAAAGGTGTTTTTCATAGGAAATGTCGTACAGCATTCAGTGAAATTTCTGCAGACATTAGTAGTTTCCTCACTGAAATTCTTAAGATAAGATTGGACTGGAGTATAACATAAAGTTCTTTGGAGTTTCTCTTTATTTCTGTTTTTGTTTGGTTTGTTTGTTTGTTTGTCATGCAAGGGCAACTTAAGTATAGGGGCTCAAAAGACATGGTCTAGTATAGGTATACAGTCACAGAATATCTTGACTCTATTTTGTACATTTGGTTCTTTGTAGAGAAAAACAGGCAGGAAGAAAAACAGCTAATGTTGGAAACACTTTCTCATCAGATCCTCTCAAGGGACAAGAGAAAAAAAAAGAAAAAAGGGAAAGAATAGATTCAGAAATGGAGGACACTGAAGGAGTGAAGGGTTGGAAAGAAGAAAGACTGTATCTGTTCAAAAGCTCAGTTTTAAGCAGAGGTAGGAAAAGCAGTGGTTTTTGGCATATTATCTGGGAACCACTGAACACCTTGCTGAGTGCCCTGAAGAGATGGAGTAGTACTGAAGATCAAAGCAGTGAAAGTATACTGCAGGAAAAAGAAAAAAAATAATTTGAGCTGGATCAATGACTTACGGGTCAGTTTCTCAGTAACTTCTATTACACTAATTATATGCCAGTATTTTGTTTTACCTTTGTAAAATGTATGGCAGTTTCCAGCCCTTCTGTGTCAGTACTGATGTAAAGTGTTGGGAATTTTTTTGTTTGATTTTTTTTGGTGTTGATTTTGTTTGGGGTTTTTTTTAATTACATTTCAAACTGACTCTATCACTTTGTCTGTAAGTAATACTCAAATACCTTTTTTCTTTAGGTTGTATGAGTTGTTTCTCTTTTTGTTACTGTATCCTTTTCTTCCCCTGTAAGGAAATGCTAAGCTTACAAGTGGCAGTTTGTAACCCAGTAATTAATTGCAATTAGCAGTTTGCTTATCCTCAAGATCAGATGAATAAAACTGATTAGTAAACCATCATTAAAGCTCACTTTTTTCTACTTTATTTTTATTTTTAGGAATGTTGTCTCTGCAATTTGAGAGGTGGTGCATTAAAGCAAACTACTGACAAAAAGTAAGTAATATATTCTTCAGGACTGTATGTGCTTATTTTAGACTTCATTCCTAGTCCATTCCCACGTGCAAAGCATTTGTAAACCTAATTATTTGACAGGGTTCCTTTAAGCTGAGTCATTGCAGAATTAAAACTACTTCTATTGAAATGTAGCACTGGCATTTTGTTAAATAGTTAGATACTAAAACGTACATTTGTTTTAGTATTTGCGCACACTTGATTGTTTCAAATTTTAATCTGCTGGCCTTTGTGCAAAGAAAGTAAATGAGAGCTCATTTATCACTGTTTGCATGGGCAAGTCTTATCAAACAGCAAAGTGTATTTTCTTCTTTGCTCCTGAAAATTACAATACAATACCTTTGAACTTCTAAACCCAGTATTTTCGATGAATTAATTTTAATCATATTGAAAAAATTTTCAATTCTGAAGCTTGGGGGTTTTTTTCAAATGCACTTCTATCACGCACTGTCAAAAATAGTCTTGTTGCTGACATCATGCTATTAGCAGCATCAGGATTTTTCACTGTAGCAAGTAACCCTAACAGCTAAAGTGGAAAATGTTGCAGCTTAATATTTTTTCAAGCCCAATAGTAGAATAGTCTTTATGCATTTTGAATAATTTCACAATTAATTAGCTTGTCTTAGTAGCTTAGCAATATCATGTAGATCTCTTTTCTTTCATGCTTTGGAATGCCGTGGTAAGACATGATCTAGGTACAACATTCTTTTGCACTTACTAGGAAAGGAAATTGCAAAGTGATTTGCAATTGATTTCATGACCCTTGTAAATCGTCCAGTTAGGAGAAAGTTTTTTGTTTCACTCAGGGCATACCTTACCTTCAGAAAACTTTATTGTTGTTGCCATTTTAATGGAGATTTTTGCCAGGATATGAACATTCTCAGCTGATCTCTAGTTCTGTTTTAAATTTCCTTAGATTTGCTACTTGCTTTACTCGCTAAATAAAAAGAGAATGACAAAAATATTATCTCAGTAGAATTTTTCGTGCCCTTTTGATATTTGCTGTTGGTAGCTTACATGTTGCATCTTTAAATATATGTATATCTTTTTTTGTACATCAATTTAAATTTTTTTCAAATGTCTCATAAGATATATTAATAGAAAAATCCACAGAGGTTTGCATAAGGTCACTTTTCTTGTACAATTATGTATAAGGTTTTTGGGTTTACATTCTGTCACTCTGTAGGTTAGTGTTACAGATTTATGAAACGGGATTTCTGTAAAAGCAGTTCGGCTCTGGTTTTCATGTTTCCATAACACCTTATAGTTGTTACACATTGTGGAGTTTTTAATCTATCTTTCAGCATTAGCTACCATTTCAAAATTTTGAGTTTTCAGAAAAGTGTGTTACACTTATATCTTTTTTCTCCAACAGCTCTAAAATCTAACATGTGCATTCCCTTTGCTCCTTCTTTACTCTGTACATACTAATTAGAGATACCGAAAGAGCATGAAATGCATTTAAAAGCTCATGGATCGAACTGGTATGTGTGCATGCAGTAAGCAGTTCGCCATATAGGAAAGTGAGATTCCTTCTTTTCAGCAGAGCACAGCAATTGTTTTGAGTCTGTTAGGTTGAGAGATGTCAGAGTATGAATGTTTAGTTGAAGACTGATTGAAGAGGCATTTTATTTATAGCATTTCTGTCTCATAAAGCTTAGGTGGTAAGACAGTGTGGTTTAGCACATAGGCAGGTCACAATGAAAAGAAAAAGGCTGTTCTAAAAATTTTTTAGAAGTCTCAAAACAAGACTCTTTTCTGTAAGTTAAAACATGAACAAATTGTCACCATAATAAAAGGATGGATCTGCAAGCTTCATCTGTTTTTATTTGGGCTGAACTGTATAACTTGCTAATTGATATGTCATCTTTATATACAGCTCTTACTTCACACTTTGACCAATACAACTTTAAAGTCACATGACAGCAGTTTGCTTGGTCCCTCTGTGTCATATTATACTTCTGCAGATGTTTTTGTCAAAGATGACTTACTGAAATATTGCTGCTCAAGTGCAGGAAAGAGAAATTATTTCTGTTTTCTCCATCACCCTCCATCTCCTTCAGCTTCAGCTCACATTCCTGTTAATCTGCTAAGACACTCATGTAACGTGTGTCTCTTTGAAATGTACAGAAAGTGGAGTGAGGCAAGCATTCAGAGCTTACAGAGATAGAGCAAATGGGGTAATGAAAACAGATGTACAGGGAAATGACAGGAAATAAGGCAAATATGAGTTGAAGAATGGAAATGTTTTCCTTTATTCAGATTTACTACTTGCCTACCCCAAAAAGATTTTAGAAGTAACCTTAGAAGGCTGCTCTTTGTTAATAAAAGTGTCGTTAGCTTCTCTTTTTACTTCATGAAATACACAATTTAAACATTAATTTCAGACTTTTTAAAGTTTCTTTTAGCTTTTTTTTTTTGAGATTCATGTATCCAACAGGATTTGGAGTGCTTTCTGATGGATATAGGAAGCATGTAGTGTCATCTGACAAACCTCCTGAAGCTGCACTGAAGTCTTAAATGTAACCCTGGTCCTAGGCACTTGCAGGTGCTTTTTCTGCTAAAGGAGATCCAGTTCATGTTGGGCACTGCACTGGTGGCTTGATCACTTTGCTGATTATATGCCCTTTGTGTCTGTAGACACAAGGTCTTGGTAGCATTTGCATTTCATTTTGCATTTTGATAGATACATGATTGATCATAATCATGTATGTTGCATTAAGAATAGTTTCTCAGGTCTGAGTAATGTTAATAATGAGTAATACATGCTGTAGATGATAAATTACATATGAACCAAATAGTGTGGTGTTCAAATATGTACCTGATAGCACACCTACAAAAACTCCTTATTTAAATAAAAACATACTTAAAAATTGTTGCAATAAAACCGCAGTCTGAAATTTTATTTACACAAAGTGGTAGTGTTACAAAGTTTGTTAAAATGTTTTGAAGAAGCTTAAGAAAGCCTCATGAGGGAGTAACTACAGATGGGTACCTTTAAGAAAACCAATCCAAACCAAAAGCAAAAGCCAAACACACAGCAAGCAACAACTTAAGCACTTGTATTTCTATGGGTTTTTTTGGTGGTATTTTTGACTTGCCACTTTTCACAGGTGGGCACATGTAATATGTGCAATTGCCATCCCAGAAGTCAGATTTGGTAATGTCACAGAGCGTACTCCGATAGACACTAGCAGAATACCTTTGCAAAGATTAAAATTGGTGAGTAGTATATTAATATATGCTCCATATATGCGTTGCTATTAAGGTGTTCCAACATTTGAAATGTATTAAAAATCTGAATTGTGATGGTTGTTGCCAGGTAAAAAGCAGTAAGTTTTGTTTAAGGTAAGGAATAAATAAACCAGGGTTTTACCAAGATTGGCCTTTAGAAACATAATGGCAGCTATAGTAGTAACAGTGTTTGGTATTCTATTAAATGTAATTCAAACCTGTTCTTCCCTAAAAGAATAACAAACTTTGACCAGTGTCAGCTGTGAAAGTTTCATTTTTGGAGCTGTATTGGTGATGAAACTGGAACAGACTGGGAATATTACACAGTATCTATTTGTGAAGTCTTTTTATTATTGATTTTTAGCACAACTATTTATGAAGGTAAAAGGATGTATGATATGTTTGTTACATGGTATCTCTGTCATCAGGGTATTGAAAAATATTCAAAAACAAATTGCACATTGAACAGTGTTATTCAAGAACACTGGTGTACTCAAGAAGAGGATACGCACAAGTGCAAAATGCATTTTTTTGCTATGTTATATGATAATTACTTAACCTGTCAGTGTGTGCATGTGATGTTGTCAGATAGAAAGAAAGTGATTAGTGGCCTGTTCAGAGCTTCAGAGAAAGAATAAGTTTTCTGGATCACCCCACACTGTTTCCAATGTGGTTCTTGGTCTATATGAACTTGTACTCACTCATTTTGTACTATTAGTATTTTCATTCTATTTATACTTTAATTTCATTATATTCCATTCATTATTTTTGTCTTTTGTAGCTGTATGTCTAAATCATGTAGCTTGTAGTGGTTTAAAATTGATAGCCTGTCCTTCAAGTGGTAATCTGTTTTGAATTTTTGTTCAGAATTAAAAAAAAATCTGTTTTCACATGTCCTTTTTAAAATAATTTTGAAAGACATACCTGAAGAGTGTATATATAACATAAGAACCTAAGGCGACTTGAAAATTATTAATTAAAGGATTGAAAACACAGAAATCATGGAAACATTGTTGGAAATTACCTCCAAGATCATCAAGTCCAACCTTTGACTGAATAACACCAAGCCCACTGGGCACACCATATCTCAGTGAGCCATATCTGCTCATTTTCTGAACAATTCCAGGGATGGTGACACCATCTAACTTCCCTGGGGAAGTTGGAAGCTGTTCCAATGCTTAACCACCCTTTCAGTGAAGAAGTTTCTCCTGCTATCAAACCCAACTTTCTCTGGAACTGTTTGAGGCCATTATATCTTGTCCTACTGTTTTCTACTTACGGCAGAAGAGGTTACCATCCCTTCATTTCAGGCAGTTGTAGAGAGTGATAAGGTTCCCCCTGAGCCTCCTTTTCTCCAGGCTAAACAACCCCAGCTCCCTCAACCACTCGTCATAGGACTTGTGCTCCAGACCATTGCCAAGCTTCGCTGCCCTTCTCTGGACATGCTCCAGCACCTCAACGTCCTTCCTGGAGCACAAGTTTCAAGGTGCGGCCTCACCAGTGCCAAGTACAGGGGGACAATCCCCGGCCTGGTCCTGCTAGTCATACTATTGCTGGTACAGGCCAGGATGCCATTGACCTTCTTGGCCACCTGGGCAGGGCATGGGCAGGACTCAGTATTCGGCCTTGTTGAACCCCACTGGCCTTGGCCCATTGATCCAGCCTGTCCAGATCCCTCTACAGAGCCTTCCTGCCCTCCAGCAGGTCAACACTCCCACCCAGTTTGGTGTCATCTGCAAACTGACTGAGGGTGCACTTGCTCCCCTTGGCCAGATCACTGGTAAAGATACTAAAGAGCAGTGGCCCTGATTCTTGAGGACCACCGCTGATGACCAGTCACCAACTGGATTTAAATTTGTTTGTTAATTAATTAATTAATTCATTAATTAATTAATTCATTCATTCATCAAATGAATGGAGGCTTGAATTAATTTTAAATTATTGATTATGAAGGTGTGGAGCCAACATTTCTGAAACTACATGATCTACAATTCTAGGTTATTTTTGCTGACTATGAAGCAATTATATTAATCAGTTATGAATAGTTGAGGGATTTTTAGATTTTAGATTTGTTCTATTTTTTCCTTCAGTGAATAGAATATTGCTTTTAGTCCTTAGTGCTTTTTCAGTTCGTGATGCCTCCTTCAATATAAAATGACATTAAACCACTACAGATTGTATAAAGCTGTATGTAAGTCTATGGCGTCCTGCAAATAAATGAATGTTTAGAAATAGAATATTTGCCTTCCTTAACATTGTTTTTTAAAGAAGAGTTCGTATATTGCAGTGAGTGTTGGGAAGAAGGACTCAGCTGAATACAATAAAAATGAGAGGCAGGGTACTTTATAACAGTCATATATGTAGTAGTGCTGCATGTAGAAGACAGCCTTTCTGCGAGGGAAGGAAGCACCAGAATCCTGGTTGTCTCATTAAACCTTGCTATTCCAAGATTTAGTTTCTGACATTAAATTGATAATGAAATAGCTAGATTTGTATTAATTTAAGGGAAGTAGGCAGTTTGACCATTTCAAAAGGCTCTGTAATGATGTAATGCCAATAAACCCATAAAATGTTGCTTCTTGGGTAAAGGAGCAGAAAAAATCTGCCCTAAAACCACCAGCAGGCTGTCTGCTTTTAAATTTGGCTTTTGTTGCAAGTAAGTTACTGCATCTGATGATTTTACTCTGCTCTGTTTCACAGTGAATACCTTAGCTAAACTAAGTTTCCGGAATGATATTATATGATATTATTCTGTATTTTAAAAATAAAAATGAATATGTGTGTGTACTACCTATACATAGTAGAATTCCATGGATACTTTAATTTTCTCTAAAATGCTGTATATCAGATACTTCCTGTAACATATTTCTCTTTTTTCGTGAAACATGGGGTTCCTACTTTTCTAAAGAGTTTGCTGCCAATAGCCTTCTGTGTATGTTCTAGCCTTGTGTATTTGCCACATTATTCTCAATTCAAATACGATCTTTAAGTTAGTCTTCACTTCCTGACGGTTGATGCTACAGAATAACAAGTTCTTATACCCATTGGCACTGGATATTTTGCCTCAGGGGAGTTCCAGGGATTATATGCAAATTTATTCTTTCTCTAGGAATTCCTGCCTCTTCTTGCTTCTGCTTGACCCCACTTCCGTCCTTACCTTTCACTCTTTTCCATTACATTTGCTCTATACTTCAGAGTAGACAGTTGATACCATCTACCTTGCTGTTAATTTCTGTAAAGCATACTGAGTGTTTCACACCTGGGAATACATGAGCAATTGATTTAGGTCCGTTTTGCCCTTTGAAATTGTAGGGACTGTCAGTGCTGCTCTTCAGCAGCCAATTCCAGCTTCACAGCTATCCTATTTGATAGATTAAGGATGCCTTTGTTATCACTCTCCATCATTTAAGCCAGAGTGTTACCAGAGCAAAGGCAAGCTTTGTACTTAATTTCTTGATATTGAGTCTTCATAAGCAGTAATTTTTTTAAAAAAGTTATTTTTTAATCCTATCCTTATAATCCATTTTGTGATAAAGCATGAGGTATCTAATAAATAAATGTGGGCTCCCCTACTATGCCACCTTTCCTTTAAAAAATTTAGGATGTGTTTTGTTGGTTTTTTTTTTTTTCAAATGAGCGAAACACAATGGAAAAAATGATAAAGGACTAGATTATGTTCTGGCATGCAGCCATACCAAAATTAGATATTACACTGTAGGAGCAAATAGTTCTAGTTGTTTTAAACATTTTCTGTTCCTGTCCTCCCTCTTCTTCCCCCTGAGATAGTGAGAAGCCCAAATAAGCAGAATATCTACTGTTTTCAGAGATCTGTAGAGGAGGAGCTGACATTTTCTTTAATATAGCATCTACAAAGAAATAGCAAAGGAAATAAAAAGCCAATGTTTTATTTTTTTACAAATGAAAAAACGTCTGTGCAAACATGAACATATTGGTGGGCTGTTTTTTATTGCTTAGCTAGTAGATGTAGTGATTGCTGTTAAATATTCAATTCACTAGAAATTTTGGGTTGAAATCAGTGTGTTTCCTGTCAGTCCTTCCACTATTAAGTATTCAAGATATTCTAATTTATTCCAGAGTAAAACTCAGTATTTGTATCATAGTAACAGTAGTTTGTAGATTTAAAATTGTTTTATTCAACTGTTTCATGTTTGCAAATTACAGGGTTGTTATAGTGTGCCAACATGTTTTCATATTTCTCTAGCTTTTTCAGTAGGTTATGTGTCATGTACCATCATTGTTAAAACTTACATGACAGAGAAATTTTAATTAAAAATTAAAACTTTCAAAAATTGTTCCTTAATGCAAGTGGATAAAATAAATAGAAGATTTGGCTGCTGTGTTTTTCATACGGGAAGAAAAGAATGTGACACACTCTGGTGAAATCACTTCTATTTTAGGGGTGTAAACCCATGATATTGTTGGACTTTAGCTGACTTTTCATGTGAACACAAAAGACCTCCTAGGCAACCTCAGTGTGGAGAGCATGCTACGGAGATGCTATAACCTGTAGTTTCTCCGCATTATGTCTGTGATTATACCTTTTCTCTTTTTTTTTTTTTCCAAATATATGTGAATGCAGAAATGAGATTGTCCTGATCTCCTTTTGTCAGAGAGTCAGGCTTCTTTCTTCATTTTGTGATGGTCACATCCATCAGACACTTGGAGTTCAGATAGCCATGTGAAATGACAATATGCGATTACCAAGCTAGGAAAGAAATACATTGAATATGGACATTTAAGTGTGGCTTCTAAAATGAAATAGCTGAAGGGATATACCTTATCATATCACACATTATAAACCAATACTTTGCATAAACTACAGTATGCTAGCTGTTTCGTGGACACATAGTTCAGCTGGTTTCTGTTCCAGTAGTCTCCAACTTTAACAGCAGACATGAAAACGGGAAATACACAAATGCTAACTTAAGTACTTTTAATCACAGTGAAAATGTTAAGAGCAGATCAAAGAGAGGCAAAGTTGCTGAGAAGTGATGGGATGCAGGGGCACCACATGAAATTTGTCTAAATGTAAATGCAGAGTTTTAGCTGATGACAAGTTGGAAGAAGTATGTAATTTGTAGAAGAATTCATGCTGTGAATGAGTGTGATGTCAGCTTCCATCCCAATGCTGTTAAACAGTATCTAACAGTTTACCCAAAGCAGACAAAGATTTCTAGCTGAGTTTAGCTTTATTTATTTTATTTTTGCCTTGTTCCATTTGTCTTTAGGTATCCAAGAGAAGCTTGGTGTATTACACTTTTAAAATTCCATTTTCCTTGACTATATGTATGGGACTTTGAGTCAAAGAAAACAAACTGAATTTCTTTGTGTGTCAAAGTCAATGATAAAACTCAATTTTACTTTCAGAAGGGAAAAGCTTTTCCCCAAGTACCTAGATAGTCTCTGTTTTCAAAAGAGTGTTAATTACTCAGCTCTAATTATAAATATGAATTATAGCTGCATGAAAAGGTCTCTGGAGATGAAAAATTCAGACTGACCTCTCAAATATCAAATCAGCCTTTGAAAGAAAGTGCTCTCTTGTCTTTCTATTTTAATAAAACATAGGACTTAAAACTAGAATTAAATAAAAGCCCTTGCTAGTATATGGCCAAGGAATTCAAGCCAACAGAATACTGAGCCTAGTGTCATTCACCCTTGCCAGGCACATGACTGATAATGAATGTAGAGCTTGTAAATGAGAGTGTTTAAAATGTTTCATCTCTTACAACAGAAATATTTAAATAGAATCATTAGCATCTGTTCCTAGACCTGTGTATTTTGCGATGTCAACTCTAAAATCATGTTTTCAATAGAGCATATATCAGGTTGATAGTGAAATACATTATCTCCTTTTGGTATTTTTTATGTTTTAAAATGCTTGGGTATTGGATTGACTTTGTCCTTATAGGCAGTCACTGCAATGCTGTACTGAAACATGTGCATACGATGCCTTTGTTTCTCTATCTTTAGAGTTTCCTATTATTTTTATATTTGAAATACTATTTCTCCAACAAAATAGAGGTAGAAAATGAGTTTTGGAATAGCTGAAGTTGCCCTCAAGCTTTTGATGACCTCAGATTTGTATTTGACAAGTGAACCGAGTATAACCACAAGTGTACTCTGAGTGAAGAACATTATTTTGAAAAGAAATCTACAGTGTGATGATGACTGGTCTACAAGCCTTTCAGTATCTGGCTGAAGCCATAAAGGTTTTTTAGAAGGCTGTACACTTTAAAATTTGCACCTGAAGGCAAATAATAGTGAACTTGAAAGCCAAAGATTATAGTATTGAAAGGTACATCAATTCTGAAAATACAGAGGTTTCTCAGTGCCATGGCACTGAAGAATGGAATAAAAGCAAAAATTTGTATGAGCTTTTAAAAGAATGGGCACATATTCTCCTGCCTGTCACTCTGTTTTAATGATTAAAATGGATTAAAGACATTTGAGGACACTGCTCATCTTCCCTGTTCTAATTTGTAATGCAATTAATTTGTTAAACTACAGTGAGGTAGTAGAACTATTGCAGCTGTGTTTGTGAAAAAGTAAAGAAGCACTTGCAGTGATGTATACCAGTATTGCTATGCGTTTCTGGTAATACAAAGAAGTATTGATTACTGTCAGTGTTTCCAAAAATATTGCTGGAAGGGTCATTGAGTAGAATCATGCCGTACATACAATCGCACATTAACTAGATCATTGCACACATTCACAGGCAGTGGAACCAAAATAGACAGAAATCTTGAGCCAGATTTTAAGATATTTGCAAATTGTTTTAAAACTGTTATGAAATAGCTTTTAGTAGTATACTTGATTTTAAAAAGTGTTAAACTAAAAATAATGCAATAGTTGCTTCCTACAGTATGTAATTTATTAAAAATACAGTGACTCATTTCCATCAAGTACAAAATAGAATTTACTGTATATGATTTAGTCACAGTGTTCATAAGATTTTTAATAAGTATATTAAAAGAATATAGTTTGCTGGCTGTATAGTACTTACTGTCAGAATAATTTGCTACAATGTGCAGATCCTATTGCAAACTGTCAAATTTGTATCTTCCAGTGGTACGGTACTATCAAGTCTTATGAAAAATATGGCAAATGTTAGAAATGCATGACTATAAATAATGTCTGAAGACATGGACAGAAAGAGACATAAACATGTCTGCTGATGTAAGTGTAGTAACTGTCAAGGATTAAATGTATCCAGCGTATGCAGAATTTAGAAATCCTGGAGAAAGAAAACTGGCACCAGGTTTGTATATGTAAGAAAAGAATTTGCAGACACCATAATCCAGGAAAATTTGTCTCTGATTATTGCATGCACAAGTTATGTGCATGTTTTTTGTTTGTACAGTGATTGAATACATAACGTATTTTTAAATGTAAATTTAAAACTGAAATATTCTTCCATAATTTTGTATCACATCTCTGTCAGGCTATGGACAATCCCAGAAATCAATACAGGCTGACGTATGAATAGGTTGAGAGCAGCCCTGTGGAGAATGACTTGGGAGTACACGGGTTAAAAAACTGTACACAGGCTGTCAACATGCACTTTACAACCCAAAAAGCCAACAAGCCAAGTGCATCCTAGGCTGCATGAAAAGCAGCATGGCCAGTGGGTCAGGAGAGGGGATTTTGTCCCTCTACTCCACTTCTGTGAGAGTACTCCCAGCAGGAGTTACCATCCAGCTCTGGGGTTCCCAGCATGAGAAAAAATAACCTGTTAAAGTGGGTCCAGGACAAAAATGATCACAGGGTGGACCGCCTCTGCTATGAAGACAGACTGAGAAGGCTGAAGCTTTTCAGCCTGGAGAAGAGAAAGCTCTCATGAAAACTTACTGAGGCCTTTTAATACTTAAAAGAAACTTCTAAGAAAGATGGGGAAAGATTTTTTCACCAGGACCTGCAGTGATGGAACAACCAGCAAGTGTTTTATATTGAAAGAAGGTAGATTTAGATGGGATAAAGGAAGACCTTTTTTCTTACAATTAAAGTGGTATAATGCTGGAGCAGGCTGCCACAGAACTTGTGGATGCCTTGTCATTGGAAGTGTTCAAGGTCAGGTTGTATGCGGCTTTGAGCAACCTGGTCTAGTGGTAGTGGGGCTGAAATGTTGCGGTGGTGTTTTTCCTGCGTTGGTTTGGCAAGACACAAGCCTTCCCAGAGAGCGCAGCGGGGGCTGCTTCAGGGAGAGCAGCTGTTCCACTCTCCCGGTAGCCCTTTCGGGTGGCCCCGTGCTCCTACTCCAGCTAGCTGGACTCCGCAACACGGTGACGATAAA
>VXBT01011690.1:0-73918 GCA_013400235.1 Oriolus oriolus
TGGGCTGGGCCACCGCAACACTGCCCAGCCTGTATTTGTGCACAGGAATGCCCTACTCTACATGCAGGACCTTACACTTGGCCTTGTTGAACTTCATGAGGTTTGTGCATACACACCTCTCAAGCCCTTCAAGGTCCCTTTTGGATGGCATTCCTTCCCTCCAGTGTGGTGAGTGCACTACATAACTTGGTGTCAATGGCAAACTTGCTAATGGTGCACTCAGCCCCATGTTCCTGACAAATGCTGAACAGCACCTGACTTCTGAGGGACACCACTCATCACTTGGACATTTGCTCTCCACCTGGACCTCATGGTATTGACTAAAACTCTTGGAGTGCATCTATCCAGTCAATTCCTTATCCATCCAGTGATCCACTGTCAAAACCATTCCTTTCCAGTTTAAAGATCAGGATGCCATGGCACAGTGTCAAATGTTTTGCACAAGTCCATGCAGATGATTTTGGCTGCTCTTCTCGCATCTACTAGTACTGTAATTCAGGATGGATGACTCTGTCAAGAATGACGTTCTATAATGTTGCCAGTTAGTAGTTTGGTTTATTAAACACAGCTGGAGACAACAGTGGGAGTAGCCCAAATACAAACGACAAAGCAGAAAGAGTGCAGTGCGTGCCACACTGGGTACTTCTCGATGGAACACAAAAAGGAGGAGGGCCTGGCTCCGCCCCCAGGGAGCCTTTTTATAGTCTCTAGTGTGATTGAAAAAATCCCACTCTGATTGGCTGTTATAGTCTCTTTTTTTGGTTATTTCAGAGAACGCGTTTGTGACCAATCATCTTGTCAGAGAACGATTTCATTGGATGTTATCCTAGTCCAATCTGTGTTCTCGTGCATGATGTAATCCATGGTGGGTGGTGATGTAATGCATTTCATGGAAATTTTTGGTGATTCCTGTGGTGGGGGAAATCTTTCATCTGCTCTTCCCTGCTTAAAAGCAAAGATTGTGCCCGTACACCGAATTGCCTTTAAGGAACTTCAATAATTAACTAATTAACGACTCTAATGAAACAATTAACAGTTTAATAACTGGGTGAAATGATAACAATTAGCCTTCTACCTTGAAGATATTTTAACTTTATTTCTCACAACTGTACTTGCAATAAAGCCTAGCGACCGTTATTTGTATTGGAATATGAATTAATTAAAATTGATGCACTAGATGCTTGAAAAAATAATAATAACATTGGCTAGGCTGACTACCATCTGTCAGTGGGTTATTTGATTTGACATTATTAATAGGAAGAAAATTATGTAAGATTTACCATTCTTTTATACAGAACATCTCCAGATCCATTAGGTCTTAATTTCAGGGCTTAAATATTTGGTTCAAACTGAACTTAAGAAACTTGAAAGACATAAACCCAGAGGAAAGCTCTCCTCTACTTCTTTTCCTTTCTCTATTTAGTTTTTTTTTTTTCTTTTTCTGCTACGAAAGTGAATTGTGATAGAATTATGAGTAACTTTTTATATTTCCTGTAGTCAATCTTTGTGTCCCACTTAAACAGAATACAAAGGTCATATAATTGTTTGGGGGTTTTTTCTGTCAGCAATCAAGAACCATAAGCTTAGATACTAAGTAAAAATATTTGTATGGATTTAAGAAAGTAATTTGTTTCTCTCTCTGCATTGCAAAGTCAAGATATATGAAACCATAAATATATTTGCCATGCATTTACTTAGGATTTTTGACAACACTAACAATTACATATTCATTCTGCTTTTTTTTTAAGAGATATGTTTTAAGGCATGTTATCTATATCCTGTCAAGTTGAATACTGAAAAAAATGTACAGAGAAAAGGACAAACAACAAGATAGTCCCTTTTAATTTTTGACTAGCTGTAACTGATAATATTACGGATTTCTACTGTCTTGCAATAGATTCTCTGAGAAGGTGTTTCTGTTTAAATTAATAAGAAAAAGGAAAAATGTGGAAAATTAATTATATAAAGGCCAATAAGAAGTTTTAAAAAACTCATAAAGGTTTCCCAAACAATGAAGTTCAGACTAAGGAAGAATTTCATGTAAATTTTGTGTAGGTGTAAAAAGATTAAATTGATATTACCAGCTATCTGGATAACAGAAAGCTGTTTCAGCACTTTGATGCTTATTAATGTTTCAAGTATTCTGTTTAAAATACTTTATAAACTATTTTGGTGTGATCTTTGGAGATTTATAACTTTTTAAAAAAAAAAATTCTGCAGCTTACAGCTAGAGGCACTACAAGGCTAGTTGCGTTCTCTTGCCTTATGTAATGGGCCTTGAAATTAAAACATACGTGAATTTTATAGCGTAATAGACAGTTCCATTTCCAGATATTAAAACTCAGAGTTCACAACTTTTTCATGCAGAAAACAAAACCTACTTGAAAAATGCTCCTTCTATTTGAAGTCTTGTTCAGATATTGGATATACATTAAATACAGTAAGCCCATTAATATTTTGGGTAATGCTTTAATGGATACCAGTTACAAATTTTTAAGTAATGCATGTGTGTTTTGTATTGTAGGTACATGTGTATATATATATATTATAGGTACCTATAATATCAATACGCAACTGCACATTTAGCAGCAGTTGAAGTTACAATGACATTCAAACTGAAGTGCTGTGCCTGCAGAGGGAGAGCATATAAGTGAAAGCATTCACTTATATGAATGCTGTTACATAATGTAACAGAATTTAGATGCTAGGTGTAAGTAGATGAATTACAGAATATATTATACAAATTATCCCAATTACAATCTTTGAAACAGAGATGGGCTGTTGGGTATTTTCTGAGGGGATTTTTGTTTGTTTGTTTGTTTGTTTTGTTTGTGGTTTGTTTTGTTTCATTTACATGGAATGTCTGAGGTATAACATACAGCTTGTCAAACAAATGTATCAAATAACACCACATACAGATTGTATTTGGTCCATAAAAGGGGTTTGTTTCATATCAGATGTGAATAGAATACTACCTCTTGTAAAGGTCTCCCAGATATGAAAGTAGTACTTCGTTCTCAAATCTGTGTGATGATTGGTTCTGTTGAAAAATTATCAGTCTAGCCAGAGTCTGCAGGGGATGAAAATGTATCATCTATTGACATAAAGTAATCTTTCTGTTGCTGGAAACAATGATTTCTTATAATAAATTGCTTTGTTTTGAATCTCTCAGAACAGGAGGAATGTGAACTAGATAATAAACATATCTGGTTAGTATTTATTTAAGGAAAAGAATTAGAGAGAACGCTATTTACCATGTTTGGTAATATTGGTGGAAAGGACCCTTCAGCTGCTGGTTTTTTTCCTCCTGATACATTTTTTAGTCACCTGGTCCCTTATCCTACAGCTTGGACTGCTTTTAGTATATGGGGAGTTTTGACTCCATGTGCATGGTCCAGGTCTTGGGCGAACTTGACAACATCAGCACTGAGAAAGATCCTAAAGCAGTCGGAAGTAACTCCGCTAATATTTGATAAGAAATTGGAATCACAGCGAGCTTGAGGTGCAATGCCTCATACCTCAGTACTGCATCTGTCCACTCTTTCCATGCTTCTTCACTGCATTGCCCAGACTCATATTTCTACCATCATCCCAGCTGTGGCCTTGCCCCAGATATTTCTCATTCTCATTCTGTGCTCCCTGTGGTTTCGTAGGATGATCATCACATAATCATAACTTTCAAAATGTTTGTACCACCAGAAACCATGGCTTTATCCTTAGTTCACATGAAGTATAAGCTCCATAATGCAATGAACATGGACCTAAATGTGGGCTAAATGTGCCGTGACTATCAAAATTTCTAGACTGTGTTGTATAGAGTCTTTCCTTTTCTGAACCCAGATAGAAAATATATTTTCATTTTCTCAGGGTTAGCATTCAATTGCTGGATCTTGAATATAACCAATTTTTCAACTGACCTGTTCTTTTCACCATTTCCTGCTTTGTACCCTCAGAGATATTAATAATATTCTAAAGTACACCTCTCTCCCCATGCTCCACATGGCTAACTTAAGCATTTTCTGAGGGTACTCTGATAATCAACTTGAAGTGGCAATAGCAAAGTTTCTTCCTAAGTGTATCTGCTGAGCATTAGAATCAAGAGCTATTTCCCATTATTTCCAAGGGAAATCAAATGCTTTAAAAAGTTTAGTCTGTGTGTTCATATTTTTGATACTTTCTTGGCTGCTTAGGTTATGGTCAGTCTGTCAGAGTTGCAAAAGGAAACAATCTGCAGAAAAAAATATATTACTATTTTATGGCCTTACTAATGTCAAGCCTAAAAATGGACATTTAACATATAATTTCTTTTCCTACAGCATATGTTATCACTCAAAAATGATAATAAACAATGAATCTGCTCTATTCAGCTGGTAAGATTGATTTTTTTTCCCTCTAGAAATACATTTTACTTTTGTCTGCGTATGGCAGTTGTTACATAGTATTGTAAAGCATTCAGCATAGAGGTTTTTCCAGATGATTAATTGTACTCCATTTTACTGTGTCTCTGAGTGCTTCCTGCTGTCTGTGGCATCCCAGATCCCTCATTCAGTACAACACACAGACCACTATTTCTTCCCAGGTGGATTATGATATGTGGGCCTCTGACAGGAATCCTCTGAAATTAGACAGTCTACAGGGACGTTTTTCCTACAAAATACTAGAAACAGCATGAATCTGTTCTAAAAAGTTATTTAGAATCAATTAAAAAATAATTAAAATAGAATTTAATTTAGAAAAGTATTTAGCTTGAAACAGTAAAGCTTGGGCAGTATAGCCCCTAAAGATCAAAAGTCTACCCAAAACTTTGCACAATTAGGAAACTAACAGATGCAAAACCTGTCATTTGCAGCCATCAGACACAAGGAAGTCATGTTGTTACTATGGCATCTTGATGACTTTTTCTTCCTAAGATGAGCAATAATTACCGATTTTTAGCTGTGACAGCTACACGTGGCTCTTAGTGCAAGCTTGAAATAAGGTTTGACCTTGATTAATATCTGCCATACTACCACATCCTTACAGAAAAGTAGGAGCTTACAGAAAAGTAGGAGCTATTTCATTCAGAAAATGGCATCAAGTTTGCTTGATTTTCAACATCCTTACCAACAAATTTTAGTGTTCTTCTGATATATTCTTCAGGACCTGGAAGGGTTTTTTTTTTTTTCAGCACAGGGAATATGTGTAGGAAAAAGCAAACACATGAGCGATGTATTGATATGTCTTAAAAGTTCAGATGTTTCTTCTTTCTTTCTTTTTCAGGAAGAATAAACAAATGTGCAAAAGCCTAATTTTTTATCTGTCATATGTTCTAAGTAGAGCAGCCAAGGTAGACCCACTTTATCCAGCCCAGTTGCTTCTGAATTCTCCCCAAAAAGGAACTTGGGTCAAAATAATGAGGAACAAATCATACAACTGAAAAGGAATGTTAGAGTTGTCTTTACAGATTTCCTTGCATAAACAAGAACAGAATTACCTGTCAAAATGTGCCTGAAAAATGCCCATACTTTTAAAGAGATTCATTATTGTAGAAAAAGTCTACAAGGGAAGTAAATAATGACAATATCAGACACTTTACAACAATATTGTGATTCAGTACAGTGCAGTGCAGCCTTCTAAAACATTCTGACATATGTTAAAATGAAAAACGTTCCAGAGTATTTTGCAAAAAAAAGTCATAGCAAAGAATAAAGAAGCATCAAGAATAAACATAGGATTACCTCGTTACTTCCTAACACATTTTTGATCTTAGAAAGCAGAGGAAATATAAGCTCATTTCACTGTTTTCTACTGTTAGACAGAGACAATGTGACTTCAGTAATGCTCTGCCTTTGTGGTGAAAATGAAACTTCTGTTGACGAATTTATATCCCTGCTCATAGCAGGGATTTGGACCTATATGATCTTTAAGATCCCCTTCCAACCCAAACCATTGTATGATTCAAAGACATTTTTTTTTTAGTTCATATCATCTAGAAAGTAAGTGTTTTTCTTTTCTGACTTAATTTTTCTCGTGTTCTGTATTAGCATTTTATGGGATGAATTGACCTTTCTAAGATTCATTGTGGGCACCAGACCATTCAGCCAGTTGTACCACTCACTTTCTTCTTGCACAAATTTTTCCCAAAGTTAGAAGCAAGGCAGACATTTCACTCTACTGCTGTTAAGTCTCTCCACAATTACCATCACAAGTACAGACAACTTTCAGTCTCATATGAAGAAGAAAGCTAGATTAGTAAATAAAACAGTATTTAAATTACTAGGTTTAAATTGTAGCACGAGGAAACCCAGGTAAAATTCTTGTTTGCTGAGAAAATAAATACCAAAATACACTTTTAAGGAGGTGCTATGGTCTCATTGATACTGAATACCTTTGATAAAGATACTGCGTCTGAAGTAAATTTTAGTACAAGTTTTATTTGTTCAATTTGTATATTGAAAGTTAGAGAATAAATCTCTATATTAATCCTGAAATGGCAATGACTTCACATGTATAAAAACTTTGTCAAGTGTATTTTTAAGGTATCAGTATTTGATTTAGTACCTTAAGTAGACTTATAACAAAAATAAATAGGGTTACCTTTTTCATTTTTCTTCTTTTAGATAAAAAGAAAGAATATTTTTATGGTTTTCTTTTACTCTGTGTCTTCAAAAAAGTATATTTTGGGCAGAAAGATATCATAAGCTTCTTAACACTTGTATGATAAGCTAAGTGATATAATTTTAATTTTAATTTTATGTTTTGTCTGATCTATGAAGGCAGAGAATAGCAAAGGCAGGTCAAAGGCAACCAAATATATCCTCTCATGTACTCCAACAGCAACTGACAGCAGAAGTGCTGAGTGAAAAGCAAGAGAACACACTGGGGAACAGATATAAGAAGAAGTTAATTAGAAATGTAATCTTCAAAATGTGTATATATCTGCTTAAAGACACAAAAAAGAGCTAGCAGTAAGCCCTGTATTTAGACCAATAACAGCCGTTACAAATGATAAAGCCAGTCTTTCACACAGGAACAAGTATGGTAATTATCTTCTTTGCGGGAATATTTTTGTTTACCTGGTCTTCAATCTGTGTATTTGGGAGATATTTTCAGGCTAACCCACTGTGTTTTCAGCAGTATCAAAAGAAAATTAGTTTACCAGATCACTGAAATATCTTCCATTTGCTGTGTGAAAATCAAAGATCTCTTCCCTTTCCAGCACTACAGTACCTGGCACTTATTGCATTGGGAATGTCAGGAATCTACCGCAGAAGTGTGGCCAGTGGCCGCAGCCGATTACCAAAGTGATATTACTAGTGGCAGACAAAACTGGTAAAACTTAAAAGAAGTCATGTTTTAAGCCTGCAACCACATTTGGTGTTATAGGGAGGGTGTATAAGCCCTGGGCCTTATGATCAGGGTGTATACGGCTTAATGACCAGTATTAAAGAATGAGAGGAAAAAAGGGGGCTTGATAGCTCTTATCTTTCTGAAAATTTGAACTGATAATCAAATTCAGCACCATCTATTGAGGATGTAAATAATAGTGTAAGCTTCTTGCCTGTTTTTTAATATGGTCAGCTCCAGATTTCATCTGTATTTAAGCTGATTCTCAAAAACCTATGAAATCATAAAAGAGACTTTTTATGATTCTTCGGTTGAAGTACATGTTCTTACACACGGTGTCAAAATTAGAAGTCCTCTAAAATGTGCAGCTCAGCATCCAGAACAAATTATAAAAGCTTGTGTAATGATAAAATGTGAAAGGCAAGAATCCAGACAAGTGGTTGCAGGAGGCAAGTACTACAAGAGAATGGACAGATTTTCAATAATTGAGCCCAAAGAAATTAATATGGCTGATAAAGTAGATCTTTATCTACTTTACTGAGTGTCTATTCTTATTTTATAGGCATAAGTTGCAAATATATTGTTCCTAATAAAATATTTGTGTCTCTTGTACTATAATTATTTCCAGTTTTCTTATCTCTTCATTCTTTGTAGTTCGATTAAAATATTATTTAATTCCCTAAAGCTATTTATATTGGTGATGAACAAGTTCAGAAACAGAAAGTAAGATCCCTTACACTCATAGTCTTGTCAAATATTCTGTGAATATTCTGAATATTCTGAATATTGAGAAGATTCTGTGAGTGCATTCAGAAAACAGAAATTAAAATGTCAAAGTAGTTTCTACAAAGTCACTGAACAAATGAGTGCACTCTGAAAGTCTTACCAGTGCATTTTGAACCCTTACACTGTTTTGAAAGCAAATTCTGCAATTCTTGGCAGGAAGTCATAGCACTATGTTCCTTGAGGGGTATGTTTATTCTTTCACCCGGTGGCAGACACATGCTAGTGAGTTAACACTAAATGGAAACAAAGAACATATCTTGCTAGCAAGTAAGCACAGCCCTTCTTTATTGAGTCATGAATTACAATGCTATGTGGCATATCTGAGTTTGGCCAAACCTGCCATTGCTTACCATCTCTTCAAGGATGATGTCTCTTGACCTTTGTGGAATTTGTGAATCACTTGAGTGCATTTACAGTGCTGGTAACCCGTATAAAGGAAATTTCTAGTATAATGAAACTGACACTAATTGCACACAGGTGATGCCTCAGCAAAAGGACCAATGAGTGATTGTGCAGGAGAAATTAATTCATCATACAACACCAAAAAAAGGCTGTTCAAATTTTTCTTTTGTTAAATATGGTAAAAATACATTACTTTGGTGAGAGTAATTCTGTTGTCTCTGCATGTTTTCTGTATAGGGTATACAAGTAGATGAAATTCATCTCCATGAAGGTCAAAGAGGCCAGCACATTTCACTAGTTCTTTAAAGACTGGTTCTGAAATGGTGAAATATGTTTTATTGCCCTAATTTGCATCTTACATAAAAGAAGGAGATGAACTATTATCATGCTTTGCCTCAGTTATACACCCAACAAGTAATCAATTACTAAGATAATAAGAAGGCAATGGAGTGGAATAAGGTGATGAGAGATATGCATCTATTAAATTTTTTTAAGAGATCCTATAGAAATTAAAATGTGTAAATGGGCAATGGAGCAGAAAAAGGGACATATAAATTCTACTGGCTGAAAGTCAAACATCAAGAAAAACAGCTATTTGCACACTAAGAACACAATATGAATTTCTTTTCAGGCCTTGTAGGAACATCTGAATTGACTAAACTTGTCAGTGCCTCTCAAATTCAGAATGAAGAAGATGTAAGGAAAATTAAAAGAACTATATCACTATGATTACCCCCAATTCTTGGATTCAGTATATTACCTACATTCTTATCTATCCTGGATCATACAAACTGTGCAAAATTTCATGTTTCAGGAAATTTCAGGCAAACCTCATAAAAAGGGTTGTATTAGTAAAGAAATAGGCAAAAAGTCCCTGTCAGTTACATAGCAACAAACACAATTCAAAATAGCACATTCAGAACAGAACGCCGTAACAGTACGTATAATTGTCATTAACTCACAGTACAGCAGTCACAGTTAACCAACTGTATGTGCATCTAAAGATATGTTGCATGAGTGTGATTTCCTTGTATATTTTTTCATGTGTCATATAGTCCATTTATTTTGTGTATTAGCAGATTTTTATTTTTATTTTTATTTTTGAGTTTAATTATTCAAATCCTTTTGAAATTAATTTCATAACTAAGCATAAAAGAGCTAGGTAATAACATAGACAATGCTTCATCATTATTGTTGTGGCATTATTTTTCTATCATCTCTAACAGTTTTAGGATTTTACCACTCCCACAAACATTTTATGTTAGGTAATCCACTCTAAATGAACCATTTCTGGGGAACAAAAATATCAACTATTTAAAAAGTGGATCACAATAGTAAGAGATGTTAAAAAATCTCACCAGCCAATTAAACCAAACACCAAAACCTCCTTCAATTCATTCTCTGAAGAGTGCTAGTGTTTTCATGATTTGAAGCACATACTCTCTTTGAGTAGGCACAATAATATGAATTAATGTTGGCAGAATTATGTCCAATGAGAAAATGTTCATTATCTCTTGAGAAAGGTTGAAGAAAATGCGCAGTTTTCATTTTAATTATTAAAAATACTTTCACTGTAATATTTTGGAAGGAAAAAAAAATAAAATAAGTTAAAAGTCTCAGAAACTTCCATTCTTATAGGTTAATGCATTTCAACAAATACTCACTTCAGAATATAATAAATATCCTTATAAGCATGTTCCAGCCTCACAGGATTTATTTTGCATGTGCTCAGTGTCGTGGTACAGCTCTCCATCGGGTTCAGATAATGCTGGTCTGCAGAGTTTTGGGTCTTAGGAAAGTGAATATCATCAGTTCTCTTTGGTGTGCTGAAAGCTGCATTAGGCTGTGTTGGATTCCCAGTTTCAAAACTGAAAAGCTTTGAATTCATAGCCTGTACTTATAAGCAAGCTCTCATAAGAGTTGAGACAGGGTTTGTTGATAAAATATGCAATGGGAATGCTGAAAAGGTCACTGCTGGCTTATCTGAGAAGACAAAAAAAACATGTCTGCGTAATAGTAATCTTAACTACCTGGCCTTTCAGATAAATTTGTTCTAGCTAGGTGCTTCATCAGCTTTCTGAAACTGTAGGCTTTACTGGAAGAAAAACAGTAATTACCTAAATATTAGTGTCTTTTACTGGGGCATATATATAGTAGACTCTGTTTGTCAGTGTTTGTTAATTTTGTAAGTATTGATAAGACGTCACTGAATAGGTATAATAGGAAAGTAAACAAACATAGCAAATTTGTACTCACATTTACTAAGCATTCTATGGTTTTGATGTAATTCCTTAACCCAATTACAAACAAAACCAAGGTCAAGAGCCTATGTGCTGGAAAGAATCAAAAAGAGAAAAGAATCAGTATGAACGGAATCTAGAAGGAACTACCAGAATTCCACTGTGCATAAAAAAACTCATCTATTTTGCTCGGAACACATTTGAAACATGGAGTGTATAATAAAATTCTAAATTTTCATGTCTTTTCCTAATGAATGGTTTATCTTTATCATTGTTTTATGTTTTTAATACTTATGATATATCTCTTGTTACTACTTCATTTTCTAAGTGCTTTAGTGAAAATGCTCTGTGGCATTATGTCAAATGCATTCGGAATCCCCAAATAAATGACATCAAGATAGCTGTATTTCCAATCAAAACGTTTAAATAATTAAAAAATTTAAAGGCTATTTTTGACATGTCACTAGACTTGGGTAAAAGTAGCCTAAGTGAAGCATATCTCAAGTTGGAATTTAAATTAGTGCACTGTATGTATGAGACAGAGTTAATTTTTTTTATATTAGTCCACATAGTGCTGTGTGGCTATTTGTGACTAAACCAATATTGATAACATACCAATATTTCAGCTATTGCTGAACAGTGTTTGCACAGTACTGAGTTCTTTTCCATTTCTCACACTGCCCTCTCATGAGAAAGCGTAGGCTGGGAAAAAGGTTGTGAAAGACTCAGCTGGGCCAGCCAAACCAAAGTGGTATTCCATGCCATAATGTTACACAGCAATTTCAACTGAAGGCAAGTTTTTCCAAAGTAGCTTTTGTGTGCAGACAGGATGGGTATCAATCTGTGGTGAATGATTGCTTCAATCATTTGTTTGGGGGCTATCTACCCCTTTTTTCTACACTTTATCTCTCAACCCATGAGTTTTTCCCATATTTGTCTTTTCAGATGTCTCCCCAACCCTGATAGGAAAAGAGGGGAGGATTTGGATGTGTGCTTAGCTGCTGATCTCATCCAACCTACCACAATCAGAATTAGTGTAACTGCCATAAATAGTTAAGGATGACTCTGCTGTGGTGGCAGTGTCTTAAGTTCATCATATTTTTATACAATTTTTAACCTCACTAGCCTATAAACACAAAAGAAGGTCTCAGCATCACTTGAAATATTGAGGAAGATCAATATTACACTATTTTCCTAACATGCTTCAGAAAGGCTTGTTTTTACTCCTTTTGTTGCTCAATTGCTGCTAACAGTTCAACTCTACTTCTTTCAACGCACCAAAGAATAGCTCAGAACTCTTCCGTGTATGCAGACTGCAGCTGTTGGACTAGCATCAGCAGATAATCAATGTACTGGCTCTCCTCTCTCATGTGCAGAAAGTCATCATCTTACCACACCTATCTCACCTGAAGGAGAAAAACAAATTCTTTCAATGAGTGGCTATTTCTTCTGTACTGCATCCTGTTCTAATACTCAAATTATAGCACAGTAAGATAAGATGTTAACCTGGCTTTTGTTTACTGTAGAGATTGATTCCAGTGTACCTGATTAAGTCATTTCACAAACCCTAATTACTTCTGGGTACTAAAGACAAGAGTAAGTCGTATAAGATGTGGCTGAGGGAGCTAGAGTTCTTGAGCCTGGAGGAGACTTAGGGGAGACCTTATCACTTTCTACAACTGTCTGAAACAATGGCATCAGCCGGTGGAGATCAGCCTCTTTTCCCAGGCAACCAGTAACAGGACAAGAGGACATAGTCTCAAGCTGTGTCGAGGGAAGTTTAGGTTGGACAACAGGAAGAATTTCTTCACTGAAAAGATATTCAGGCATTGGAACAGGCTACCCGGGGAGCTGATGGAGTCACCATCCCTGGAAGCATTCTAGGAATAACTGGATGTCATATTTAGTGCTATGGTTTAGTTGATATAGTGGCGATTGGTCGAGAGTTGGACTCAATGATCTTGGAATTCTTTTCCAACCTAATGGTATTTTAAAAAATTCTAAAAAGACTGAAAAGACTGCCTCTCTAAAAATATAATAATGACTATTAAAAGTACCTAAGGAAACTCATGAGTGATCTGAAGTTTCACTTTCACTAGTATGTAAATACATACATGTATATATATATATACACACACATATATATGCATATATGCACATAATGGAGAACGTATGTTCTTAGAAACGTTTATATGTGATATTACTTTTTCTGAAATTATTCTTTAAAGCAAGGCTAATTTCAAAACCTGAAAATGAGCGGGTCACCAGTTAATGATCCTATTTGGATGAAATCAGAGTACACAGGAAATTCTCAAAAATCTGGCCAGGAATTTCTGAAAGTGAATGCAGGTTGGAAAAGTTAAAAGCATTGCTACTATTTGAATATGAATTATGATGACCATTTTAAGATCAAAAATTGCTGTAGCTAAATTTTTTTAATAAAATGGTTCCAGCAGCACATGCCAATGACACATTCCTTTCCGTACTAACATTTGTTATGCTAATACAGTGCTGACTTAATGTATATATGACACCTCATCTGAAATGAAAATTATTGCCTGAAGCAAAACGCAGTACAACCCATAACACAGCTGAAATCAAGCAATGTTAAAAGTGCTGGGTAAATTGCTGCCTAATGTAAAAGTAAATAATGATTAGTCCATTTCCTTCCTTACACCTTTTAAGTGTCTTTATTTCCTCTACTAAACCATAAACTAAAGCCACTGGTATTGAACCGTTATGTACGTTGTATTATATACATGTTTATCCATGTATTATAAATTAATATAGAACTAATTTTTGTTCTGGAAAGAAAAGTGAACGGACTTGATGACTGGTCATCATTAGGGAAAAAAAAGAAGACTGAAAATGTTTATGTTGGCAGATGGCATGACTCAAGACAGACATTGTCTCATGTTTTCCAGAATTTAGACAGTACAGGTGAGAGGAATAGTAGATCCATGAAAGATCAAATGTCACTGTTGCAATGGATATTAAGTCTCTAGTTCCTCTGTAGAGCACATACACTGGCTAATAGGTTCTGCTGAAGACCTTCGCAGACTGACTTCAACAATAAGGGGTTCAAGAACCAGCAAGAAGTTGGAACAAAAGGGTCATGCAATTTCATGCTAAGCAAAAATAAAGTTTATAGGCTTTTTGTTGCACATGCTCTTATGAAATAACCCTACATGTTAGGTTTCTGTAATTTTTCACCCTGAAGAATCACAAGAGAAATGAGCAGGAAGGACACACCTTAACTGACGTCCCAGTAGGACGACAGTAAAAATGGGATAAATATGATCACCAGAAGAGGAAAATTATACCTGTAGAGGTGGGTAAAACTGAGAATGAATTTTTAGACATGAATTTATAAGACTTTTAATCACAGAAGGATACAGGATTAAAAAATTAAATTAATTTAATCTAGGGGTTTGTCTTGCACTGGGAAGAGATGGTTCATTATGGTCCCCGCAAGACAGGCATGTGGACTTGTAAGTTATCATTTAAAATGCTTTTCATTATTGCTAAAACGGTAAGAGAATAGCACAGGTGATATTAATACCTTTAAATGCTGGGAGCCCTGAGCAGTGTAACATCAAACAGACTCTGACCCATGTGCAGCGTACCGTGCAGACCCTATCCATAGCACCTTTTCCTCTTTTGGTCATCCGAGCTTTCTTTACAAACGAAAAACTCTATTCATCATTTTTACAGTGTGAGAGAAATATATTACAATAACTTCTTGCTTTTTAGATAAAGGCAAGGCCACACCAGTGGCATGATCCCTGGAGGTATGGAGTGAGAGCTGCCTATTGCAGTAAGGTGGTTGAAGTTATCCTGCAGCCATGGGATCTGTGCAGCACAACACAGCCTGAGGGCCACACTGGATCCATAGCCCCATCCAGCACAGCCCTGGCCTGGGAATATTTGGGTTCAGTGTATTGTGGATGATCTCTAAATTCTCCATATACAATTGTGTTCTGCTTATGATCACCACACAAATAATTTTTATCTCTAACTGATATGACTTCCAGATCAAAATTAAGTAGTTAAAAGTTAAATTAAGTAGTTTTGGAAAACAATAACGGACACTGAAATTAACCACTTAATACGTAAGGAAAACAATTTTTTAAAAATTCCTAAGTGTAGCTTTCAGCCTGAAAGTACTTCCCTTTAAAAATAATTTTAGTTACTCAAATCAGTTGTTTTCTTGGATGCTGTCTGTATTTTACTAGATTTACTTTTTTTTTTAATTCTGAATTTCAATTTCATTGGAATGTACTTTCTTCAAAAGTAAGTTTTTTCATGAGCAGAGAAGGTTTATTATATCTCCAGGTACTCTAAAATGTGATTTAGAACAACACTGTACCAGAGCTGGTTTAGAAAAATGGCATTTTCTCTTCATTTTAGTGCTTGAGAATAAAAAATTGAGAACAACAGCTCTAAAGCTCGATGTTCTTTATCCAGTGTATTGGTACCGCACAACCAGAGGCTACACAAGCTTCCTAGGATTGCTATATCCCACACTGGTTTGGAGAAATCAATATTTTTAGAGACAAGAGAGAATTTTTATTTTGGCTTTAGTTTCTCTGTGCCAATAATGCAAGCTGTTCCTTGTTGCATCTCCTGTTACATAGTTATGTGTGAACCAAGACCATTGGTTCAATTTTTGCACTGATAGCACCAATTTTAATATCTACAAATAATTTGGATTTGAAGCCCTATTATAACTATTTCATGTATCATATAATTAGACTGTAACCTAACTCTGTGTACAAGTGAAGTGCTTATCAGCAAAGAATTTTATAGTTATAAGCTATATTAATTAAAAACCTTGGAAACTATATTTTCCTCTGAATATTTATTACATGTTTAATATTTGTGTCTCAATTTTAGTTACAGAACTATCAGTTCTAACTGAATTTATAAAACATTACGACACCTATGAAGACAATAATCTAAAAATTATGTTCTGCTTTAGTTTATGATCCTGTAATTTTGCTAGGTATTCACAGGGCAGTAAATACAAAAATTATTAATGTATGGGACAGCTGTAATTCAAAATCCGTGAACAATGTCTTCAGGAGTAACAAAAATATTTCTTTAGATCTCAAATTCGTTACTATGTAGATGTTTTACCTTCATTTTAATCTTAGAGTTAAACTAATTAAGAAAATACAGTAATGAATTAAAGCATAAAATGGCAAGCATTGCTGTGTTAAGTATTTTATGAGGGAGACCATTCAAATATTAAAGCTTTTAGAGAGTTAATTAAATGCTTAAAGGCCAGTGAATCATACAGTCATCCAAAAAAAGAAGGAAAAGGATTTCAGTAAGTCATCTTATAAATAATTTGCAAGCTTTATACTAGTTATACAATTGTGTGTGTTTCATTTGTTTATTTTGTGTTGGATTTTTATGGTTATGTGTATTTAACAAAAAAGGTTTAATGCATAAACCTGGGGCAAACTCTTCAGCTTTTCAAAGTTGGCCACAGAGACGTATTTTTGATGCCGTCTCTGCCAGTGTTATCCAGGAAAAGAAGTGTGAGTTTCTGAGTTCAAAAGTGGATATTGTCCTATAAAATTTCTTGACCTTGAAAAAGGTAATGACCATTCTCTATAAAATGAATATCTTGTCATTTCAGCTGCTTCACACAACTCTATGTTTTGTCCATCAGAGACTGTCCTCAGCAGCCTTACTTTGCCTTGTTTCTCTATACTGAGTTCATGTGGCAAAGTATTGGTATGCAGAGCACTACTGGAGTGGGTTCTGTGAGAAGCTGCCAAAACATTCTGCCATGTCTGATACAGCAAGTTTCAGCAGACTCCAAGACAGACCAGGTTCCAGGTACCAGAAATGAAATTCCCCTGCAGGCCCTGGTAAAGACCACAGTGAGGCTGACTACCCCTGCAGTCCACAGAGGTCTATGAAGAAGCAGATATCCAGAGCGGACCCATGCTGGAGCAGTCTGTTCCCAAAGAACAGCATCCCATGGAACAAACCCACACTGGAGAAGTTCATGAAGAAGTACAGCCTGTGAGAAGGATCCACACTGGAGAAGTTTGTGGAGAACTGTCTCGAGAGCTGTCTCCTGAACTGAATCCGTGGTGGGACCCCATGCTGGAGTAGGGGAAGAGCATGAGGAGGAAGGAGTGGCAGTGACAAGGTGTTATAAACAGATCACAATCCCCATTTCCTATCCCCCTGTGCTGATCAAGGGGAGAAGACAGAAAAATCAGACTCAAGCTGAACCGGAGAAGATGGAAGGATGGGAACAAGTTTTTAGATTTGTCCTTAATTCTCATTAATCTACTCTTTTACGAATTTCTGAATTTAATCTGGTTTGTTCATGTTAGTAATTACTGAGCAGTCCCTCCCTGTCCCTGTCACAGGCCAAGGGCCTTTCATGATATTTTATCTCATTGCTCTTGTTAATAAGGAGGAGAAATGGAGCAGTTTGGAGGGCACCTGGCATCCTGCCAAGGTCAACACACCGCAATCTCTTAATCTCTGTTCTTCCATCTGAAGGTTATTTGCTGCCATATTTATGGTACTGCTCTGGTGACCACCTACTTTTGGCTATTTAAGATCCTGAAATATTCATTGCTCTGTTGCAAAAGGAATGCTGTACACATACAGAAAGCGGAGTACAAATAGAAGATAAAGTTCAGTATGGATGAGAGACTTTCATCTTCAACCCAAAGCTGACTTTCCGTAGATGAATTTTGCTCATCAGAAATTAGCAGAGTACAGTTTCTTCTCAGGTTTTGTTTTGCCCTGTATCTCTAACTATACGAAAATGGGCAGAGGAAAAGTTAACTGCTACATCTTCAAAGGGACTGTAGCAACTGCAAAAAAAAGTAAAGATGCATTGGGCACAGAACATGAAAAGACAAGACATGTTTTGTAACAGTGCCATGGTGCAGAGTTTAAATTATAGGCTTTAAGAAAGAGCAATGACTCAAAATATTACAAAAGTGAATTTACAGAATTATTTCTTTCATGAGCAATGGAAGTTCTTGCTAGTCCTAAAAAACTTCAACAACAGAAAACACAGGTAAATTTGACATGGAGTAATTGAAGGAAGAGTAACAAAAATAAAGATTTGTTCAATAATAAAATTTGTAAATCTTAATTTAATATTTAGTGGGAATTTTAGTTACTACGAATTAAAATATCTTTCAGCACATATGAGATGATAAAACTTCATTAAAATCTACCTGTTGAAATTGTTCCTTTGAATGAATCCTGATCTATAATTTCAAAAGGATGGTTTCATAGCATGAGAATATGAAATACTGTACTTGTATAATAAAACTAAATTGATTCATCCAGATAAAAATCTGTTAAAAACAACTGCAAAAATACCCAGTAAATAGAGATGAGGATGAAGATTATAAAGATAGTTTAAATACAGCCGAGATACAATGCTTATGTTTGGAAGTGCTAACCCAAATACTGTAGCATTTTTCTGTCTTCTGAATTCTTCAACAGCATTATGACTCATGTTATTTTCAAGGTGCACTAGTGCCACTTTCAGACACCTATGTTTCATTTTCACTGCTTTCAGAAAATGTGTTACAGAAGTAAGAAAAGGCAGAAAGTATAATACTATGAAATAAAGAGATAGGTTCAGAGAAAAATTTTCTTGTCTCAAAGGTGTCCTTGATTTCTTGATTGTGTATATATGTTTGCATTTCATGTGCAATTTTACGGAAAATAAGATAATGAAAATTGGAAAGAATAATTAACATCCCCTAAAAAAAATGTAATTCAGTAATAATAATTAAATTACTGAAGAACATCTTGTTGCCTACAGCTAAGGAACAGTTATTTCAATGGGCTTGATCACGACATTTCTTTATACCACTTCTTGTTCACACCCTTGAAGAAAAGCTATACTCTACACTGAAGAGATAAAGCATGAGCAATAGGAATATGATGCAAAGCCAGTTCTTGTTATTTTCTAGTAGGAAAGAGATACAATTTTTACAAATAAATACTGCTTTATCAGTTCAAAGATAGAAACCACTTCATTTTATATTTTAATGCTTTCAAAAGATTACAACTAAGCAACAGACATATTTTATCGCATTAATTTTCTCACTAAGCTTTTACTCTCTAACAGAGTTTACCATGTGCTAATATATGACATTATATGATTATAAACTTGGCAGTTGTGGAGCAACTAAGCTTTCTTCACAATCAATTTTGTATTTTAAAAAGGCATTCCTCAGTCACGAAGTCTTATGCACATAAATAGTTTTTCCACCTTCCCAACAGAAATGGAAAAGAGCACTCACAGCCTATATAAGTTCCCCTGAGGCATTGCTAAAGCAAATACTGGATAAGGCTTCTTTTGGTTTAACTTTATATGAAAATGGTAATTTGCTTTCAGAAAAGCAACAAAAAAGGAGCCAGTGACTTGAAATTTCTGACGGGATGATTTTTCCATGTGAAAAAGCATCACAATGGAGTAACTTTCCATATCCATGGTAAAAATTACTTTGACTACTTTAAAAGTTCTGACTGCAGCATGAGTATCCTTTTGTAAAGATATGTTGATCATAGTTTGAGACTGCTCAATGACCTCACACACACAGAGAGCCCACAGTGAGGGAGTTACAATATTCTCTTGAACACCAGAAATTGTGTGAAAAGCCAAACCCCCTTCATTCTCATAGGTTCAGGGAGATTCAGACCTCCCCCGTATCTACAGGGTAAATGAATCTCATATACAAGTTAACAACGCCAAAAGTGTTTTATCACAAGAAGTTGTTCCAGGAGTGGAAAAGTAGTAGCTCCACAATGACTGCCTAATTACAGACCATATGGGAGGTGTGTCTGTGTTCAGCCCAATATTTTTCTATTCAAAGATCAAGTCACCTAAAAGAGCTGAAGGGTGTGGCAGATCTGATCTGCCCTTCATCCATGTGTTTCTTCCCATTGCCCAGGGATGCCTGGCATCATAACTGTGAGTGTGAAGAGACCATTAATATATCATAGAATATTCTGAAGTGTTATGCACTTCTGAAGTGTTATGCATATGCAGATATGCAAGTATAAATAATTGTGCTACAGCTGAAGTAAAAAAAAATTGCCCTTACACAGCATTATTTCAGTGTTTTTTGGAAGAACATTTGGTGCACTGTGCTTGGGTCTTGTAAAAGAATAGAACCATTCAAAATGAGTTACACGACATAACATTCTTAATCCTCTTGAAACTGGGGACAAAGTGTTACCCAATATGACTGTCCCAAACCAAATGTAATTAACAGGAACTTTTGAAAGGAGGTGGATTGAAACTTAGAAAACTAAACATCTAAATGCAAAACATATAAATAATATTAAGTATTAGTACCATAGAGCACAAGTTTAATTATATTCCAAATACTGGAAATGAAAATGAAAAATTAGGAGATATAAGGATGCCTTTTTAGTTTGGAGACACCGTGTACATGTCAGCATACAAGCTATAAATTTAATGATCGCTTACTACTTGTTAGTCACTCTGATTCCTTGGTATTTGGGTTAATATGTATTCATTTAATGAGCACATATTAAGTACCTGATTTTATTTCATTGATTATTGTTTGCCCTTATGCTGAAGGGGATATCACATACTCTTCAAGCTGTAGTAAAAACCTTGCATTAACAATTTTTAGTAACTTTTCATTGACTATAATTACAATGTTTTCAACGTTCATCATATGAGTATATTTTATTTCTTTTCTATTTTCTTAGGGAGCTTATGGGGGCAGGAGAAGGATATATAGGACCAGTTTATAGCTAAGGAAGATAAAAACTTATATCAAAGAATCCCATCATTCAAATTTGACACTCAAATGGAGCAAGTTCTTTTCCCTCCTTTAAAGAGGAGTAACATTACTGTTCAGAGTAAGAGTAGCAAAAAATTCATGTTTCTATTAAAATAATTATTTTAGATATCAGTTCAGCAAGAACTACATGTTTCTAGCTGTTCTGGACAAAGCATTTCAGAACAGTTGTCATTTATGTGGCTTACACTGACAATAAAATACTATCGGTAAATTTCAGGATAAATATTTTTAAAAATTTGGGAAAAGAAAGGAAGTTTGTTTCAGAGTCATTAGGTTAGGATACCTAAAGACTGATAAAGGTGACACTCCATCAATTTTTAATTGGTTTAAACTTAGAGAAGACAAATTGTTTAGGAATGTTCTCTTTTACATGAAAGCTGCAGTTCTGTGATATGGATGCAAATATATCAGTGTGGGCCAAGCACTTGATGTTTCAGGACTGAACAAGCACTTCTTGAATCACTTTTTTGCCTCTTGTTTCTCAGACAGTTTACAGATTAAGGAACTAAAAATCTCAGCCATTTTAAACCTCGCACAATCTTATCACTCCCATGGTTCACCCCGAATATATTTAAATTTTAATCTTGAGGCTTTCTTTTGCATCTGTGTTTTGAGACATATTTTCCAGAGCTATTCGCCTCAGGTATTACATGCCATGATTACCAAGCTATATCCCTGATTTTCCATAGAACTCGCCTGCTTCTCACTTCTTTTCATTTCCAATACTAGGCTCATTTTACGTAGTTCCCATTATCCAGCCCTTTTTCTCACCCAAAGGGAGATAAGTACTCTCTGTGTTTCAGGGATTTAACTTGATTTTTTTTTTTTTTTAGTATTTGTAGACAGAATGGAAAGCAAGTGAATTATTTAGAAGAAAAATACCAGTACATACTATTGATGGTGATAGACATGTTAGATATGTTGATACTTACTGCCATTTTGAAACAGAAATAAATGTTAGCAGTGAGGTCAGAGAAACAGTAGGGTATTCTTGTCTACATTATCTATATGAAGAATGAGTTAATCAAAAAGAAATGCCAGTGAGACAAGATCATATTTGAAGAAAATCGCCTCTATTTTTAATGAGTTACATGAAAATCCAATTTTATATTCAAATGTCCACAAATCATTATTTTGCACTAACAACTAAACAGTAGATAAAATGAATAATGATTTTGTAGTGGAAAGTTAGAAGGATAAGACACACAAAACCTCTTATAAAGAAAATTATTCAGACATTCTTCTTTTAAAAATTAAGCTGTGAAATATATTATCAGTGATCACTACTGAAAATAAATTCTAGAAAGAATAGAGGTCTTCTATCGGCGAGGCCTTATCACGTTTATATAAAAAGTGACTTTAAGGTATTTAGGCCTATTAAAAAACTCCAAAGATGTAATTTGGACTTCTCTTGGGAACAGCTTTCCCAAGGTGTCATGGTGTCCTCTGTCTTCATGTTGTAGAATTATCAAACAGTTAACAGATCGGATTGGTCATCCCATGGGTTTCCTTTGGTGAAATATTGTCTTAGGTGGGTTCAGTTCCAAAGTAAATTACAACAAAAATTTTTGACTGTAACCCAAACTGGAAAGCTGGCTTAAAAAAAATTGAATCATAAGAATGTATTAAGAAATAAAATTATCTTTTTCACCCTGTAATTTGCTTCCTGAAATTAGTATATAGTGTCCCTAGATCTGTAATTTTGCTCAGGCAGTCATGGCTGCTATTAATTAAGTCAGGGTAGCTTGCTTTTTGTTCAGAACTGATTAGAAAGATAAGCGTCCGGGAATAATTTTGGTTTCAATAAAATGGCTAACATCAGAGGGCCACAGAGTCTGAAAGCTGGAGACTTTAAAGGATTTTCTTTCCATGAGAAACACAGAGCAATAACAAGGGAAAAAATAAATGTGTTATAGTGCATTTGAAGACAGAAAGAAACAATGAAATCCCACTGAACAGACTGAAAATTGAAAACCACAGCCTGAAACTTGTTCACTGCAAAATGCCTGTTGTATAACAAATGGGACATTATCAAAAGTAGTTTGGGGTTTTTTTGGGGGCAAAACAGAAACAAAGGAAAAGCAGAAATTAAGCCAGTGTGGTGGGGTTTTTTTGAAGAGATAATTTTTACCCGTATGTTTTCTGTCTTTGGTTTTTACTCATCAGCACATAACGCACATGGAAGCCACATTGTGCTCTCCTTCTATAAACTTGGACCCTTTCTGATTACAGAATCAGCAGTATCAAAGAAAAAACTTCAAAAGTAGAATGGTAACACAACCTCCCAGATAGCTACTCATTTTGTCTTCCAGGGCACGATGTTAAATTTATGACAGAAAATACACAGTATCACATAAGTTGACTGTAGTTAACACATATGCCTCTACACATAAAACTCATTGCCCGTACTGAAGGAGCAATACAAATTATACAGGCTGAAAGATGCACTAAACTGCCATAAGAAATTAATTTGGTGAGTGTCTTGCACTTTAGTTTCATTCTACTCCTGCTGAGCCAAGAGCAAAATAAATGAGTTCCACTGTAGCTGTCTATGCTGAAGTGATGGAAAAGAGACACTGCCCTCTGCTAAATCTCTACAAAGACCTATACACTTTTATAATTTGTGTGTGTTTTTGAGGATCTGGAAAAACCATTTTGTTAGTGTGATTTTATTATGAACTCTACAACACCATGGAGCTAAGGCAAATGACATTTCTTATTTACTGTGAAAGAACTGAGGCCCCAACACCAACTCTTCAGAAAAACAATTATGTAGATTGAAATAATAAAAATAAATACATTTGACAAACTCAAAGCTCAACAGTCATTTTTTTCTCCTTCTCATCTAACCTTTTCTATTTTAAGAAAATAACATCTTTCAGGTTTTTTCTACAATTTTTAAGGTCTCAGACTATCCTTAGTTGATGAACTCAGTGTGAGAGCCTTAAGGCAAGAGTTTAGTCCTTGGTGTTCTTCCCTTTCCTTCACCATGCTTTCCAACCACTTTTGCCTCTGCACTGACTCTATTAACATTAACTTGCAGCTTTTATTCCTTTTTGGAAGCACTGCTGGTTTCTCCCTAACACAATCCCTCATAGGGTGCTTTGGGTAAATATTACTAAGTTACTACATTTCTTGTCAAATCTTAGGCTTCTGTGAGTTCTGCCAGTTCCTTCTTCTACTTTATCAAAATATTGTAATTTACTGCTGATCCTGTCAATGATATATTATTATCTAATTCCTAAGTGACTCAACAACAGTTGTTAAATTATTTTTACAAATTTCTACATCCTGTTTCATCTTCATGCTTCAGTACATCAGCAACCCTATAGGCTGAATTGTTCCTGAATGTCCCAAGTCAGTGCACACTGAGGCTTTACTGCACGGGTGATTCAAATTGTCTGCAATCAGCACTGTTGGGAGCACTAGAAGTGGTGGGAAAGGAAAAGAGATCTGGACAGAAGGAAAAAGAAGAAACAGAAGGCATGGAAAAAGCATTCAGAAGAAATAACCTTGTAATTGTAACTAAAACTTTTATTGTCAAGAGAGTGAATATGCTGTTTAACAAAGACAAAGTCGCTAGGGTAATACAATGAAGAATACTTTGTTTAAAATTGGTCATGTTAGTATATGCTTAATAAATTAGTCTGTAACTTGAACCAGTCAAAACAGCCTGATCTAAATTTCAAGGGAAGAATGGGAAATAAATCAAAAGCAGCATTTGAGTTCATAAAGTGTGTTAAGTCTATACCCACAGACAGGGTCTCATTCCAATTATATCCCAAAAGGGTATATAATGTGAACACTTACCTAATTTTCTACTTAAGGGCAAACCTTCCTTGACTCATAGCTAGTCATTGGCCAGTATATCATCAAAAAGAGTCTTAAGGATATACCTGAGTTTATTGAATGGACTTCTTTTAACATATATTCAGGAAGGCTTAATTTTTCTCCCTTAGAATCTGCTATTCTTTTTACTTACCCCATGCCTCAGTGTTTATCATGTGTAGTCTCCCTCTCCAGTGCTTCATTAGCCTCACCTGATCTTGTTCTTCAACCTTCTGGGAACAGAATCACAACATAGTGATTCTGCATTTTCCTTAGTCCTTCTTTCAGCTTCACTAACTCTCTTATACTATGCTGTAAGACAACAATCATCCTCTATACACCCCAAGTTCAGGGCAATAATTGAAAGACTATTTCAGCTACTTCCAAAACAAAGATGTTTGCTTTCATCTGCAAAGTCTGCACAAAATTGCCAGTCATTATGAGATGCAGTAACCATTTTGAGTACGGGTGAAGAGAAAGCTATCGCAAGATTAAGGCTGTAGTAAAATCACAGCACATCAAAGCTAACATGAACTGAGCACTACAAAAAGAAAAGCCTTTCCTGTTGTGGTGGGATGCTTCCAGGCAGAAACCTCTGGATTGTCTGAAAAGCTTTTCTGAAATCTATGCTAATAGGGTGTTTATAAAATGGAAATAATATCCTGACTTTGTGATCACTTTGCATCTGTTTGTAATACACCATACAGAAGATGCATAATAGAATCACATCGGCATGATGCAAATAATTTTTAAAAGTCAGAAGACCAATTACAGCTGAAGCCATAAATACACAGTGTGTCATTAGTGTGAAATATTTCTGATAGCAAAGTTGATCACAGAAATTAATAAAACTTAAAGGCAAGACATTTTAAGGCCAAGGTTGTGAAGAAAAGTTAACTTTTTAACCTGTGTAAATGTTTCAAAAACTGTCTCACATGCAGCTTATTTTCTTACTGTTATCAGTATCTAGAGAATAATCTACACTTTTGAAATCAGTATAGAAGATCTTAAATAGCAGCTAATTTAAGAGAGGTTTGTGGGCATGTGTATGTGTGTCTCCTTTTGAAGATACAGTTTACACAAATCTTGGAGTCAAATATATATACACAATTAAACCAGGATGAATTCTCAAGTTTAAGTTCGAGCTGTGTTGACAATCTGATCTTTTTGTATGGTCTTCAAAAATTTAGCAGCTTTACAGCTTAAAATTTCTGGTGTAAAATATGTAATTTCTCATCTTACTTCTAAATACATCATCTACTTTTCTGGGTTGCTAGTCTTTGCATAAATATATTAAAATTTCTAAGCCTTCTGAACCTATGAAGAAGAACCTAAATTTTAGACTTGTGTTTACTTAGACATGCAACATATACTAACATAAGTGATGACCAAAGGAGGCCAATGGGAAAGCAGTAAAGCCTTCTTAGTGTGAAGATGTGAAATTGACTTTTTTTTTCCTAATTTAAGTGTGTCTATGGGTGCACCCTGCGTTCATGTGCTCTACAGATGTATCATTAAAGAGAGAACTTCAACAGTTTTTGAAATAAGAGACAGTACTCCAAAAAATGGCTAGTCAAATACTCGTAGTGTTATTTTAATTGATAATTATGTAGAGTTTTGGAATTTTTTCCAGCTAAGAGCCTACAGACACTAAAGAGTTGGGTCTTGTCTTAGAACAAAACTGTTTGGAAGACTGTAAAAAAAGTACCCGGGTTAAACCACACTTCTTTAATGCACAGAATAAACACATCAAAAGACAAAGAGGTGCAGATTCCACAGTATAATTTCTGGGGCTTCAGTTTAAGAAAATAAATACTAATAATAACAACATAAGGTCTTATTTTCCTATAATAATTTCTCTGCAGAAGGTCTGGCAGCAGGAAAATAAAGAACATGTACTTGATATGCAAAATTATTACCAAATATTCTCTGATTCAGTGATTGGAGTAGGGAAGGAATGAATTAAATCTCTGCTAGGAACAAATGCTTTATTGCAGTTATCCATGCTGAAAGATTAGAATCAAAACAAAGAACTATTTACCAGTGAGTTATTAAATCAAGATTCCTAAACAAAACTTGAATGAAAATAAAGACAAAAGTTGGTGTTTGTGTTTCCCTGAGCCGTCTATGAAAAGAAGTTGGATGTAAGAAGTCACGTATTCTGCAGAACTTTGTGTTTTACTTTCATTTCTTTTCCAGAGAACAAAAAAAGTTTGGTGTAATTTTCAGCTACCTGTTTTTGGTTTCTCCGTTCTTCTCAGTGGTCTCTACAAACATACTTCTGAGCTACATATTCTACAACTTTTTTTTTTCAGATTTATTTCCCAGTACCCTGGCAGCAACAGGAATATTTAGACTCAGGACTGAATAGGAGCTCTATGTGAATTTTAGTTCTTGCAGTTAAACCTCACTTTGCTGAATGTCTTCTTGCACCTACTGAACTCTATTTAGAAATCTAATTATCACAGCTTAGACAATTAAATAATAATATCTCTCCTTCCATGTTGCTAGTACAATTTTATTCCTTTCTTTTAAGCTTTCTTTAAATTTCTTTCCTTGCTTTTATCAATAGTATTGTTATTTAAATAGACAAGAGTAGCATAATTAGATTTAATTTCACTTTTGAAATAAAGTAAGTAATTTTCTAGGACTCATAAAGGAAGAGAAAAAACCCCAAAAACGAGCCACTGATTAGTGTACAGCACAGACTGAGACTTGTAAGCCAAATAATATTTCTTCTTCATAGAGGAGGACAGATAATGAGAAAATTTTGCATCAGCTTTTATGAAATTATTGACTTAGGATTTCACTATGCTCTACAAAACTGCTGGAACATTTCATTAAACAAACTGCACCAGACCAGATGTCTCTGTCTTCACGGAAAGAAAGTTCAAGACCTTGTTGTTCGCAGTGCTAGGCTTCTATTCAGTGGCAGGTGGCAAACTGAAAATGGTCCCGAATTGTGCACTGAAAACTTCCACGAAACTATGCAACTTTTTGTTCTGGTATCCGTCTTTTCAACAAGAGCTTGAAATAACAACTGCAATAGGTATCTGAAGAGTAGCTCTCAAATAATGGAAAGAATTTGAACACATCTTCTCTGGCGAAGCTGGTTTTCTGGAACTTCCCAGCTTTTTTCATCCTGAGTTATTCATACAGAAATAAAAAGAAAACATTTTCATTTCGTGATTTGATCATTTCTTCAACAAACATACGATAACAGTATGATCGTTTGTAAGGAAAGATTTGTCGTACATCTGTGTATCACCCTGTGCAATATGTTCCCTACTACTATTTAAACAACAACAGCAAAAAATATATAAACCAGACAATATCTGGAGCATGCACTAAATAGAAAATATAAATAGGCAAGACTATACATTCCTTTAGAATAGCCAAAAAAATAAGGAAAACAAGCCAGGTACATCTCCACTATTTGCATTTCGTTGAGGCTGATGGACTAAACTGCAGCCCCAGTGGACAACCATTCTCTCCTGTGCATGAGCACAGTAATTCCACTTATAAAGTAGAATTACTTCAGGGAAAGCAAACAAAAACTTAATAATTTCAGTTAAGAGAATCTGAGATATAGTAGTCTTTATTAAACACCAGCAATAAACAAAAAGCAAACACTCCTAAAAACAAAACCAAAACAAACCAACCAAACAAATGAAATCAAACAAAACCCCCAACTTTAGGGAAACAAATATTGCTTTTTTCTTACCCTACTAGAAAGAGGTAGCATGTTTGAACTTTGTTAGGAAGAAACAGCCTTGATGCTAGATAGAACTTTGTAGTAAGTTATTACAGTCTGGGATATGGTCTCTTATAAAGATAAAACAATACTTAAAGGAAACAGGAAAGAATCAGACAATTACCTGACTTAACAGGCAGAATGTTTCATGAGCAGAGTGTTTTTGCGGAAGAACTTCAAAGCACTTTTCCGTTCCTACTTTTTCTATGAAAGATTTAATAGTGATATTAAATTGGTTCTAAGGTCTGACATGAGGACCAGGACACAAAGAAAGTGGATAGTTTTTCTGACAACTTAAAGATATTTATTAATAGGAACAAGCAATGGCTATTTTGTTCTCATATACAGTGTTCCATTATCCACTATTGTTAGGCCTCAAAAGCTTATTATTCATGGCTCATTTTTCCAATGCTAATAACAACTTATACATAGCACTGTATTTTCATTAAAAATCTCATTGTTTAGACCCCATTTCATTGGCATTTCATAAGCACTATACATCATAATGCACTGTATGTTTGTGGATATAAAAAATATTGATAGCAGTTCAATTGCAACGAGTGATTTAATAATTGCCTGCTAATTTGGCTTAGAGCAGTTCTTTGTTTTTCAAACTCGATTTGCTTCTAAATCGATAAAGCAATGATAGGCTGCTTCAGAAGGGTTTTTTAGCATCTAATTAAAGATGCCACTTGAATTATTCATGCATTATAGTCTTCTATGAATAATTTATGCAGAAATTTCATCGGCAAAACTTAATTTTGAACTTCAATAAAACTTTAAACCTTATTACATTTTCCAAGGTCTTTCAAAATAATCTCGTCACAATTTTTATAAACAAAAGATTCCAATTAATATTATAAAATTGAAAGGAGAAAATAAATTTAGGGACTAGATTTAGTTCATTAAAAAAAAATATGACATTTGGGTAGATAAGTATTGAAGCAGAAGTGGAAATTTCAAAGTCAAATCAGAAAAACAGAGATTTGTACTCTAAATGAGAACTGAGGCCAGGACAGAGAGCAAGGGAGTATTGAACGGGATGGAGCTGTGCACAGAACATGATAATAATTTGACTTTGGCATAAATTACAACTCCTGACTAAAATTTCATCCTCAAAGTCAATCTTTAACAGCTTTGTATAAGGTGAGATTTTAGGCAACTAGAAAAACATCATTCTGAGTGTTTTTACATAAATTCCAGACTGTTTGGGTGACTGTGCTTGGAGTGGTCTGCACAAGCTAAGAAAGCTAGAGAAGTCTACATCTTTTTGTGGAAGGAGATGTATGCTCACAGACAACAAGGAAAAGCTCTGCAGTCCATGATATATACTGTGAACAAAGGAGCAGAATAAAATTCCTCTTTTGTTGTATATGCAACGGAGAACAGCCAACAACAGTTAAATACAGTCATTTCATGGTGAATCTCAAACTACTTTTGTATTATTCAGCCAGTGACAGTTAAATACAGTAATTTCACAGGGAATTTCTAACTGCTTTTGTATTGGTCAGGTTAATCATCCAAGCAAAATGCAGTATAGAAATTTCTTCTCTTGACGTCAGAGCAACAACCTCCTAAGTGTGAACAAACTGTGAGCTCCTGGCAGACTGAACAACTGTGTGCCACATAGCGCTTATAAGTTACAGCATCTTGGCTGTGGAAGGAAGTATTTCAGAAGCAACAGTATCTTGGCTGTTGAAAGAAAAATTGCCTAGTATTAGAATGGCCTTGAGGCTTAGGTAATAAAGTATGCCTTTCCTTTCCCATTAAATCTTGTTAAACCAGCAGATGACACTATTACACATGTACATTATGCATACTCTAAGCTTTGCAGGAGATAAATAAGAGAAGTAGTGTAGTAGACACCAATTTACTGAAAAAGGGCTGTCTAAACTGACCAAGATAGAGTCTGAGGAAAGGAAAGCTTCCTGACTTCCTCTCTTATCCCAATTTTATAGTGATAAATCAAACCTCACAGAAAAACTAAGACCTTTTCATCATTTTTCTCTGCAGAGAAAGAGGAGAGTTTAAGTGGTTTTAGCTAAAGAGATATTTATGGATGATTTTTAAAGAGAAAAAGTGACTCTTTTGCTCCAAGAATTGATTGGGAAAATTTTACAAAAGTAAAACATCTCGTTTCAGCTTATTTCAAAAAACACCCCATGCTTTTTAATTTTGAGTTTGTTGGAGTTGTAGTAAATATGCAATATGATCACAACATCATTAGAATTTTACATTTCATATTAGTTCTCCTGGAATTTTAAGCGCCAAGTGCCTAGAGAAATCGACCTTCCAGGTTTTTTAAGTATATGATTTTCATTCTAGATTTCTTGCTAACTCTAAATCTCTGGGAAACACATTCTTATAGAAGCATCAGCACACCTTTTGTACAGCTTTGAGGCATCTGTGTGTTCAGAGATGGAAAATCAGAGATGCAGCACACAGTGGAAGGAAGAGCCATGTGTTACACAGCTAATATTCCCCATGTGCACAAGTGCTCAGTGGTTGGACTTAATGATCTCAAAATCTAAAGCTAAATGTCTCTAAGTTTCCATTAACGTATTATAGACTTCTGAGGAAATATTCTAGCTATCTGAAGAAACAAAACTGTGACACACACACACACACAGCTCTCAAACCTGTGACCTAAGTTCTACTTTTCTACTTAACTAACTATATAAAAATTAGAGGATTATTTAGGTTTATCACAGAAAAAAAATAGAAAAAATGAAAAGGCAACCAAATAAAGCAAAACAGGTGCCTTGATATGTATTCCATTACAGCAAAACACAAGAATTTTGAAATGCAAGAAAAAAAGGTCAAATTAATTTAAATGTATTATAAAAGAAGGAGTGCAGAGGAGAAGCAGAGTTCACAATTAGCTTAGATTTTCAATGACTCACTCCATGAGATCAGTAGAGGAAGCTGACAGTTACCACAGTATCAGCACTGGTATGAACGAAACTGCTTCAGAATGATAAGCCAGGAGTAATAATTAATATATGTTCAGTCAGTCTTTCTCTGAGCCAAGAAGTTAATATTAAGGTGCTCCACCCTCAATTTGAGCACCATTTGAGCTCAGTAAATAAAATATTTTGGTGTCATTAAGCTCATATAGGTCACTATGTATCAACCTTCTTATATTGAATGGTTTTTTCAGTTTAACTGTATAATTTCAGGAATGTACGGTCTGGGAAGGGATAATAAAGTTCTAATCTTAAAAAAAAAAGAAAAATAACTCCTTGCAGTATTGATCAGTGTAGAAAGAGTAAGATGAGATGGTTTATAACAGCAGAGGTATTCAGTATAAAACACTGTACATTCCATGTAAAGCTAAAAAGTGCCTTACAAGAATCTAGAAGTGATATTCAATAAAACTTAAGGACTACTAGCATTCAAATGAAGTTAAAAACCTTGTTGACACAGTACTTGATCAGTTTGTGTAATGTAATCTCATAGGATGATATACAAAAGAGTTTCAAATTTAAAAAGTAAGAAATAAGTTCCAAATTTAAAAGGAAACCTATATCTATAATTACTAATTTTATTTTTATGTGATATTCATGGAGAATATAATTTAAAGAGACAGAATCCAGAAAAAAATATATTCATTGTAAACTAAAAGATTGCCATACCCATTCCCTCCTTCAGAGCAATTTTAAAATATTTTATAGTAAAGATAAATGGCACACTAAATATTTTTCCATTTAATTAAAAAACACTACTATGCTATAATCAGCCTTTTCAGCCTCTCCACAGAAAGATTAGCATATTTTCAGAAATATAAAGGTAAGCTTCATTCTGATACTCTCAAACAAATTTTGATTGGATTTCGAAATTACTTAAGTGGGTTACAGTGCAATTTCCTGCTTGATAATATTTTCAAAATTAGTAGTCCTTTTTATTCATGGAAGATTAAAAAAGGCAAAGGACTATTAATACTGTCAAACACATGCGAAACATTGAATATTGAAATAAAAGCAATTAAATAATAGGAATAATATAAGAAAGCCCTATTCAATGTTTGAAACAAAGATGACTCAGCAGATTCAATTGTTTTCTCTACTAGAATAACAGTTCAGTGAATATACTTAAATTCAGATGGAAGCCTACAAGGACTGTTTCTCTGTTCTGATTCCAAACTGTTACAAAGGTATTTGGAAGCCCTAGAATCTATGTGCAATAAACTTTCTGAAAAGCCAAGATAAGATAATAAACACAGTTCATAGAATCATAGAATCATTTAGGTTAAAAAACACCCTTAGGTCACCAAGTTCTACAACTAATCTAACACTATCAGGTCCATATCTACATGTATTTAGATACCTCAAGGGATGGTGACTTAACCACTTTCCTGGTCAGCCTGTTCCAGTGCCTGACCTATTTTTCACTGTCTATTTCAGTGAAAATTTTTTTCCTAGTATCCAGTCTAAACCTCCCCTGGCACAGTCTGAGGCTGTTTCCTCTTGTCCCATGTCTTGTTACTTGTGAGAAGAGACCAACCCTCACCTGTTACACATTTCCTTTCAGGCAGTTGTAGAGTCATAAGGTCTCCTCTGAGCTTCCTTTTCTGCAAGCTGAACAACCCCACCACCCTCAGCCCCTCCTCAGACAACTTGTGCTCAAGTACACAGACTTAGACAACCATGTGGATGGTTATGGGTTCAGATTACATTCATTACATCCATTACTGAACTCCCAAACTGCCGTCTGAGTTCTGTTGTTACATGTAATTACCTATTTATTATTCCAAGTTCCTTCAGATACATATTTCAGGGGATCTTGACTGACAGGTTTTCAGAGAAGACCTAAAAGGGAAAAAATACTTTCTGTGAATGGTTCTTGTGCCTAGAAAAAGGAAGACAGAGAGGAAAATGGGCAAGTAGAAAGCAGAAGAGTTAGAAAGTAGAAGAGTTAGAAAGTAGAAGAGTTATTACTCCTACATATTATGCAAGTTTGGGGGTTTTTCCCCCTGAACTTGAAAAAGCATTACTTCAGTGGGAGTAATCCACAGCCTGAGTGAGAGTATTTATCTTGGCTCCGCATTGAAGAGGGGTTACACTCCATGTGCTACACAATATTAACAAAAAAAGTTGATATCAGGTTAATTCGACAAAAAGACAGAAATGTCGTAAGTCCCTTATTGCAGACTTTTTTCTGTCAATAATTACTTTCCTTTTATCTGGAAAACCCTACCTGCACAGTTTATTGTTATTAGATATACCAAGATAATCTTCCCTAATGTACAATCATTTAGACTGCATTTTTAACATAATTTGATAAATTAGATAAGATTATTTAAAGAATATTTTAAATTATTGGATCCATTAATATGGATCTATGAATATAGGCTTTGTTTTTACTGTACACTTCCAAACTCCACATTACTGAGCTTTCCTTTTGTCATACTTATTTAACATGCTAAGGCCTTCAGGAGAGAAGAGATGGGTCTGTCACTTCTTGGCCTATACAATATCGCCGTCACCTTCTTCCATATTATTCTGTGGGCACACTGTGCGAGAAAGCTTCTTTACAATCCAGTGAACCCTGACTGTGGTATTTAGTATTAAAACAATGAATAGATTAATATATTGTTCTAGAGAAAACTTTTCCCCCAATGTAATACTTTTCTTGCTAATAAGAAATAGGATTTCAATGAAGGACAAATTCTATCCCCTTAACTGGGCCAGTTACACAGTAGCATTTAATTCAGAGAAACTTAGGATAATCGAAGGTTTCAGTCTTCCAAATTATTATGCAAAAATATGTGCTGTGTCAATTTATAGTAATAATGTCATATTGCAAAAGTCAGAGCTATTTAATCAAGATGATTGGCCTTTCTGCTATGGAAAAAACCAAATAAGATAGAACTAGTCTCAGTGGAAAAGTCAGCAAATTAAATGTTGTTTCAGTTACAGATTCTAAGTCACTTTCAATCCTTCTTGGTTGAGTATCGATATTTTTGTTGGTGACACGACAGACTTGGGTTCTTTTTGCTGCAGTTACATTATGAATATTTAAAGAAACCATAGTCAATAGGTATAAACTTCCTTCATTCATTAAATTTAGTCGTGTTTATCTTAAAATTTCAGTAAACTTTCCATTTCCCTATTAATTTAACTATGATCTGGGGTAGTAATTATGACTTGTCTCACAACTATTTTATTTAATTCTTGGAAATCATTGGTTTTTTACATATGCTGGAATTTTTACAGTTGCTCAGTTCCAGACAATTCAAAAATTCAAACACATTTGTGCTAGCAGTTGTTTTATGACTGACTGTAAGTCAGAAAGTGCTACAGTTATACTTTATGGAGTGTCTGTCTTTTATGGATATTGCCTTTAGGTAGCGTTCTGCCTTGTAGAGTCACTTACCTTGATCTTCCCATAACCTTACTGTTTTGTAGATTTATAAAGAATCCACCTCCTTCCAGTACCTCCCCCTCAGTCCGTACATGAGGTATCATTTGCCTTTTAAGAAGCATCTGGCTAGATGCATTCATTCATTCTATAATCTTTAATGCACATAGATTTTTTTTTGCTGTGTGATGAATGACCTGGTTTTTTCAGACAGGTTTGTCAAAACTGAGTAGATTCCCATGGAACAATTATAAAAATGTCAATGGGTACACCTCCTAAGTTAACATACATTAAAGACAGTTAGTTGTTCATATACACAACTTTTAATTTATCAGTAAATGGCCTAAGATCATTAGGAAGAAGCTGATGGATTTTAATAGAATATTACTGGTTTGAGCTTTGAGTTTAAATAAGTTTTCAGATCTCTGCCCAGTACAGCTGAAACTTTTGGTCTGTATTATGGCAGAGCCAGTTTTATTTTATTTCATAACACACAACCACATGTTGTCAACAAATGTTGCATTATTTTTTAATACCTTTCTCATCTTCAATATTCTTTCTTATTAGTCTCGGATAGTTTGCACGTCTCAATTATTGACTAGGAAGTGAATATTGATGCTATTAAGGCAACATTTGAAAACTTAAATATATATGATGGTTATGATAAGGAAAATAAATTTCTGTTCTTTGTTACTTCACTATAGAAAAAATTGTTTTGGATACAAATGTTCTTTCATGAATCATATGATCTAGAGTACACAGATTCGCTTGCAAACATAAATGTGTTGACTCATAAGAAATTATGTTAGGGAAAGATATCATTGTGTGCAATCCTAATCCATAAAACTTCAGTAGAAGCTACTATGTTGCACTACATCAGAAGTATTAGCCACACAGTATTTGCCATAAAAAATATAGGCTGGAGCCAAAAACTCTGTTAAGTCTTCATTACGTCGTACTTCGAGGAATAAAAAATGGTTTTGAAAAATGAAAGTTAAAGGCTTTCTCAGAGGCACTGTTTACTCTGTCTCCACATTTCTTCACATCCTGGGGTTTAGTCAGTCTAATTTGGGGGCGGGGGGGGAAGGAAGAAAAGGAAAAAAAAAAGGAAGAAAGATAAAAAAGGCTGTCTCTTTTATTCATATTACTTTGGCAGTGAGGCTGATTTTTGAATTGATTGTTTCAAAGGAAAATCAAAAGCTCAAGATTTGCTACTTAAAGTTCTATTTAGACTTACAGATCTTTGCTTTTCTATATGTTTGAATTTCCATGTGCATTACTTGGATGTCCTGTCAAATAACTCGTTTGTCCCTTTAAGCAGAGACTGTAATGGCTGCTTCTGAGTCTGAGTTAGAATGTAAAATAATGTCCACATTCAGATTAGCAATCATAGATGAACATAATTATTTTGTTTTCTCCATGAATTTTTAAGCTCTTTATAGAAATATTCTAGGAAGAGGTAGTCTTCAAGATGATGTTAGAAATTAAAGCATCACACTATCTCTAAAAAAACTTGCATTCGCATTCAAATTATAAACAGAAGGATTTGACTTTACAATATTCTAAAGGAAGAAAATAAAGTGCTACAATATTTTGATGTGAAAGATGTTTTTAAGAGTATTTTAGAAGAAAATGCTCCCCCTTCTACACAATGGTCTTTAAATGGACATCATAATGAAATATTGTAAATACATTCTCCTTAAAAAAAAGTACAAAAAAAAAGACTTGTGACTAATGACTTCATATCTAAAGGAATAATTTCAAATATACTTTCCTTCAATTTTATTCCAAAGTTGTTAATGTGGCCAAACTATCTTTCCAATTTCTTCCCCAGTCTTCCTTCATAAGACTGCTCCTTCATCTCATCTTAACACACACTGACTGCTTATATCCAAAATTTCTTAATAGAATAATGACCACTATCAGTTAACATAAAATTATCAAATAATATCAAAAAGAATTAAGATGATTTTCACTTTATCTTTCCAGTATTCCTAGTATCAGTTCTAACAACTGTAGTTAAAACAGATTCATGACTTTTTTGTGACATCACTGGAAACAATTTAGGAAGACTGTTAAAAGTCAGTGAAAATTACAGACAAAATTAATATATAATTCAGACACTAATTTCTTGCTTTCTGTGAGAAATCCCCGCACCCTTCTGACCCCAGATCTGTTCACTCCATTAAAGGAGTATCCCTATATCATCTAGAATTGAGGTGTTAGTACTTATAGGCCTCTTATCTTCTCTCCAGACCAGCAAGGACCTATTATATGTAAATACAGACAAAAGATCAGATGTATCCCTTCTCAATAACATGTAGCATAATATCCTTGTGAACAATATATCTACAAGTTTTGTTAACTGCTGCTACCTCCACAAACAAATCAGAGTAAGAGATAGGGAAGATGTATAGTTATGGCTATGCCTCTGTTAACAGAAGATTATAGAGCTTGACTGGTGCACATTGACCATGAAAGCTCTGCGCTGTTCCTAGGACAATTTTGGATTTGGTCAGGGAATAGATAAAAGAGATGGGTCAAATTAATGACTCTAGGGAGTCACCATTGCCATAAGTAGAGCACATTTGAAGCTTCTTTGTGAAAGAACCAAATACACAAGTTATATTTCTTTCTCTTCCTAACCAGTGCACTGATGGATAAAATCCAAAGCTATAAAATAGCCAGGAAGGTGGTGATGAAGGCTTTGGAACTGCATATCTATTTATCCAGGTTATGCACATTTTAATGAGACTTCGGGAGTAGCTGGGAACTACAATAACAATAGCTACTACATTTTTTTAACACTGGCATATTCCATTTCCAACATCAGAGAATCCAGCCTAGGTTCTGGCTGGGGCTTCTGTCATTAAAAATTACCTAAGAGATTTGTTGATGCAAAAATGTATGTTGTCCTTAATTAACAATATGTTTTTACATGTGGAAATACAGCAGATGGGCACAGCAATCCATAATGCTGCACACTGGCACTTCTTTAAAGTTTAGAGAGAAGAGCTAATTTTTACTACTTTCAAGAACTGTGCTTTATGTTGGACACCAGCTATTTCTAATGTTTGCCCTCAAGATTTTGATATTTCTTACAGGTAGGAAAACCCCCATGAAGCCACCAAAATTTTGCACTGTTACCTGAATGTATGATAGAATAAATAAATTACATCATGTGTATTTGCCCTATCTTTTGAAGAGCAGATTTATCAATACTGTTCTCTGAAAACTCTCTTAAAATATCTTTTTGTGGTTTTATGTTTTGGTTTGGTTTGTGCGTTGTTTTTTACCTAACGGCTATGTACCCAAATATATTAAATACTAAGCTGCCTTATTTGTTTAAATTGATCACAAAGATCATAAGGCATATCTCTTTTTCCCAAGTATAGAAACACAAATCTCAAAAACTGGTTTATGAATCCTCTTAATACTTATTAAGGTCTAAATGTGTCAATATGCCATGGTAATTCAACAGTATAGTATTTTGACTCAGCAAAACATTTCACCAGTAAAGATTTGCATGAAATCTCTATAATTCCAGACAAAATTTGGGAAGTTGGAAGTTGAATGAAGGGAGCACCACCAAGGACAAAAATGTATCTTATCCGTCACAAATTAGGTATAGATAATGCAGAAGATTTATCCTAAATAAGTTGTTATAACAAAAACAGGTCTCTTCAGATAAGTCATAGAAAAGGTGTGAGAATACTAACTGGAAAAAAGGCTGGGGTTAAAACCAAAGAAATCTAGAATGTTATATTTTAACACATAGAAATTACAGTCAGCATACATGCTAAAGAGGGAGACGAAATAGAGGATAGAGCAGAGTGGAAAGTTACAGACACAGTTATAAGAGTACAGAAGTTACAGAAGTTAGGGGAGAATGTGATTGATACTCCCTGGATAGAATGTAGTCAGCATGCACAACTTCCCAAAAACAATTCTTGCTAAGGGGAAGATGAAACAGAAGGTGGAGCGAAGTTGTGATGCCATGGCCAGTCTCTGTTGAAATCCTTGCAGAGGAGGGAACTCAGCTGTACTTTTATCTGATAAGCTATGCAGCAGCTGTCAACCAAGGGAGATAAAAGAGAAAGTCTTGTTGAACCACCACCTCTTGCAGAATCATTCTCCTCAGATGTAATGCTGACACACACCTCTACCCCAAAATTACCCACGTTTAAGGTGCGACCACTCCTCATTTTGCATGTTGTATTACTAGAGTCACTCAAGCTCCACTAAATATAAATAGTATAAAAGTTAAAAATGGGTGGAAGTTAGAGAAGACTCCATTGTAACTTCTGGGATCTGCTGAGGGCTAAAAGTGTCTTCTCCCTCATGGGGAGGCTGATAGGGAGTAAAAAACGTAATGTATGCATGCTGAATGGTTACCTCGAGCTAGCTTTTGTTAGACACTAGAGCTTATCCATGTATTGCTTTGACTATGTTTTTGCAGTCAGATACTAACACCAGCAAACCTTGAGCCTTAACCTATCACAATTTTATTAATAAAGGGTGTTATTCTGTGAACTGTCAGTGTGAGTCCTTCAAGGGCACTGGTAGTCTGTGGCAGTGGGTAACATACTCAAATAAAAGAGTAGAGACCTGGGAGAGGGTCTCTCTTCTGCTGTTGGCATGTGACCCTGAACATATCAGATGAACTGCCCCCCTCAACCCCAAAGGACTGCTCAGTGGAGAGTCCTTATAACAGGACACTGACACACTGGTTGGACACAAGTGGCTTAGCTTTCCTGGAGTGCTGAGAGGCCAATCAAACTCACAGGGTTTGAGTAAATCTCCTCTTTCATATGACCTTAACCCATCTTCACTGAAGAAGTTTTACATATTAGGTAATGAATTAAACTAAAGCATTATACTTTGCAAAGTTAGTAAGTATTCGTATCCCCTTTTGTGATTCAGGCCTTTTAAAGAGCAGAAGAGCAACTGCCAAGTTTTCACACAAGGTTCAAGATTCCCCATGAAACTGAGCTCTGTTGGACCTGGTTACATTTTTAGCCGTAAATGAACTTAGGTATACAAGCCTAAGATATTTCTAGACTTACTGCATAACTTTCTGTGTTATTCATGAAACCACACTATACATCCTAAAACTTGTTCCTTGTGTCTCTTTAACTGCTAATTACTGTAAGATAAAAATATGCCAGTAGCTAACTCAGCATTAACCAGTTTTTCTTCATGAATTATGTAGAATTTTCTACTTCATGAATGTCAAAATTTCACCAGATTAAAAATTACTTATCCTTTTCAAATTCAGCTACTTAAAACCTGATCTACACAGTAATATAAAAACTATCTATTCAACTATATATTTCATTAGGGTTTTTAATCTTTGCTTTCACAAAAACTATTTCAAATTGTCATTACATATCATATACTGTAATAAAACATACTAGAGTATAATATAATTCAGATACATCTGAAAAAAGATAATCCTTAAGAAAAATCTTAGAAAAATAAATTTCTTAATAAATTATAATTAAAAAATGCCATGTATCTCAAGCATTTAGAAACTATTTGGGAGGTTTGATATTTCTGTGAGGAGGAAAAACTGATGTTTCAGGCAGTCCTGTTTCTTTATTCTTTCCTCAAAGCAGAATAAAACGAAGAGTAAAAAGAATTTTTCTGTTCACATTTGAAGGTTTTTTGCTAGCGACTATACTTTTTTCCAAAAAAGACTTCTTTCTCTCTCTGTCTCCTCAACTGCTAATGCCTCTTTTGTCTGATGCCTCTATCTTTCTGTCTTTGTTCAATTCTGCCTGCTTAGGCTCTCAAATGCTACCAATTCCACAAGGTTAATACAGAGTTCTCTACATTTGTATTCAGCTTAAAATGCTTTCGGCCCCTCAATTCAGACAGCTTAACTTCTGACCTGCCGTGTATTTGCCAGTGTTTCACACAGTGGCTCTGACTGTTTCAAACATTTCGCTCCAGTAAAGGAGTTCAGATGTTTCTACTGTTAATCCTGGAAAAAAAAGGGAAAAATTTATTCCACACTTACAGCACCACCATTTCAGCAGGTTATTTTTTTTCTCAGAGCCATAACCAATTACTTTTGACATTGCATCACACTTACAGTCATTGTTTTAATTAAACTAGGGGATTACAAAGCCCATTGGAAGTGATCAGGTGTTTAACATTTTGTACTAAAAATGGCAGAGGCTTCCACAAATTAGTTACTCTTCCTGTGATACTATTTTTCATCAATATCACATAGCTTTTATTTGATTAACTACTTCTGTGTTAAAAGAAAAAGAAACCAAACAAAAACCAACAAAAAAACCCAAAAAAACAACCAACCAAGCCCCAAAAATCTTAACCACCACAGAACTGGATGATTTTTCTAAATTTGCCTAGCTTCAATTACCAGAAAATAAAGTATTTGTCATTGTTCTGTAAATATACTGTGTCACCAGTGTCTTCCATATTGGTTCTTCAAGTCAGTGATGAATCACCATTTAAATTTTTGTTCAAGAAATTAAACAGATTGAGCTCATGGAGTCTCTCATGGTATCACCCTATCCAGCTCCTTCTTTCTTCCCAAGCATTCCTCTGTTTCTACAGTCATTGCTGCAATTCGTGTTCAAAGCAGAGCTCTGCATTACACCCTAAACAAATTATTCACCTTATGTAAGATTTCCGCTTAAGAGTCTGGTTTTTGCAAGCACCACATCCTTGCGTAGCACCACATCCAATCTACAAGCATGAGTTTGTTCCTTTGCATCATGACAGAATTTCTTCAGTTCCTGAAACTCATACTATTTACATATATTAACCCTGGACTATTAGGATCTTGTAGGAAGATATTTGTTTGAGAATGTGTCTCTACCCAACATAATCTTCTATGCCTTCACAGAAAGAACTAGCACCTATACCCAGACTTGTTAAAATAGATTAAACCCTGATTACTCCAAATACAGTTGTATTTATTCTTGTGGGAAGTTTATTACTATGTAACATTCTTCTAAAGAAGTCAAATGTAATTTTCTCCTGTTGTAGCAAGACATTTCTTTTCACATTAGATATTATTTTCATCTGTTTTCATCCTATTCTAACTGCAGCCCTACTTTCAACTAAAAATGTTCAAATTTTAATTGCAGGTTAAGGACTAAGAAGAACAAAATATAGTCACGTGTTTACAGTTGTGCACACACACACACTTGTTCATATGTTAATCCTTATTCATCACTTGTGCAATCCTCATGTGATGATGTACTGAGTTCTGCTGAGATGGAGTTATTTTTTTCATAGCAGCTCACATGTGACGAAAGCAGTGGTCAGAACACACCAATGCATTAGCTGTTGCCGAGCAGCGCTTCCACAGCATCAAGGCCTTGTCTGTACCTCAAGCTGCCCCTCATCAGGTAGGGGAGGAATGGACAAGAGATTGAGAGAGCTGAGAGAGCTGACCCAAAAGAACCAAAGAGATATTCCATACCTCAGAGCGTCATGCTCAGCAATCAAACTGGAGGCAGATTTTCCAAACTAACCATTTCTTGCAGACTGACTGGGCATCATTCTCGTGGTGGGTTCTTCCCCACCTCTTTTTCTTCGCTTACTAAGCTGTCTTCATCTAAACCCTCTTTTTCCCTCTTTTACCTTTCTAATTCTCTCCCTGCATCCCACTGTGGGGGTGTGAATGAGTGACTGGTTGAAGGATTAGCTGCTGTCTGGATTCAACCCACCACTTCTTGGTAAGTGGGAGCCACTGAGGCAAAATCCTTTTGTAGTATTCTACAAGATCAATGTGGGAGAAAATTTTCCAACAGAAAAATCTCCAACTATTTCAGTTCTGCTTCTTTTCATGCTATAGGGTCTTGACCTGGGGTTACTTTATATATCCAAGAATCACCTACAATTTCTGTGACAAAAAATCTACAGGCATTTCCACCCCAAAAAATTCAACAGCTAAATGAGAAAATTGGTAATGAATGAATGCAGAGTATAAGAACAGAGAAACCAACTAAATTACTTGAGTGACACTTTAAAAAAACCCAACAACTTATGTTTTCCAAAAGCAGCATCAAACCGTGGAAAGAGGTTACACAGAGAGGCTTTTTACTGGTTATTTTCACTGTAATACTAATTACTAAACCCAAAAGTACTAGAACATTACTAAAATAAGTGTTTGAGAAAAGCAAGGTTTAATTGCTTTTAGCAAGTATTTATTCAACTAAGGAGTTCCTCATATTTATTTTCCCTTTTGTTTTTATTTTGATTGCGAAGTTTTTCTCGTTATATTTGATCTTTTTCATGATATATTTTTGGCCAAATTAATTTTTATATATCAGCAGCAGACATTCTTAAATATCTGTTGTATCTTTAAAAGCTTAAAGTGAACAGAATAATCTTCACAGAAACCTTTAACTGAAGAGTATTTTTAGTTGTGTAGAAACAAACAGGCTAAGCAAAAATCACAGTCTATCCTGAAGTGGGAAATGAAGATTTGACAACTGCATACTGTCGCACGTGGACACGAAGGAACACACGCAGGCCAGTTTCAGGATCAGGATCAAAGAACCGGGCCCAATGGATCCACTTCTTTATTTTATACACTTTTAGAAAACCCCATGGATTGGAGGGTGAAATTACCACCCCTCAACCACATAGGTCAGAGGAGAAATCCATCAAACTTCTCCGCCTTAGGAGAAAGAATGAAAACATCCAGGCACAGTTAGCATAACATGGCTTATGTTTACAGAAAGTGCGTGAGAACTCTATCTACAGAATTAAAAACATTGAAGAACTGTGAAAATCAAGGCAACAGCATACCTTACTTTATCAGCAATCAATAGCTGCAGGTCTATATAATCGTCAGAATGCTACTCTACAGGGTGAAATTAGCTAGGTAAACATAATTTAGTAAATATCACGTGTAAACAGGGCAGCAGAAAGATTTTTGAATATATTCAGTCTAGAGTAAGGAAATATTCTGTCTCCAGGTGAAAGAAGTTACATATATAACTATACCTTCTGGCTGCTTCATGTTTGATTTCAGAGATTAAAGTATTTCTATAGCTTTTCATGTGGCAAAAACTCCTTGCATGGAATACAGAATTTGCAGAAAATATTTGAGATTACATGAATACCTTTTGGAAATGTCATCCAGGTCACTGGTGAAAACCTACTTCAGAAGTGCATTTGGTGCACTAAAGGTGCACTTACCTGTCTGTTTGCTAACTGGCCAGTAATTTTAAAAAATTGTGGGTACAACTCTTCTTGTGCTCTGCTGATTAACATATGAATTACCATAAGTCTGGTTTCCTCAAAGCCTTTTTCTTTTTTGGTCTAACAGAGAAAATTCAGACACATGGTTAATTCAGATTTAGGATTTCAAAAACCAATTTTCAAACATGACCAAAATCAACTTGCTCACACAAGAAGTTTGCATCACCATCTAAAAATCACCACCATGAAAAACTTTGAGAGTAAATAATAACCTCATCAGCAACAGATATTCAGTGTAAAACACATCATTGTAGAGCCAGCAAAATTGTGATGGCTTTATTTCATTGTATATGTATATTGTCACAATACATAAAAGTCACTAAATTATACTTTGTGCTATTGTGACAGTAGTGAACTCTGCTTCTAAGGCAGCAGATTACACACATCACTAAAATACCACAATTTAATAGAAATGGAAGAACTTTATCTACATTTTTTTAACATGGTGAAATTTATTTGGGGCATTCTTGCAACACTGCACTTTCAGTAGTTCAGAAGCTGAGCTCTATGAATGGAAAATCCATCTAACCTAACACTACTATTAAAATACACTCAGTATTAAGTAGCAGTATCAGTGCAGGGAGAAGTCTATAAGAAGCCAGCATCTTTTAAAAGAAAAAAAAAAAGACGATGAAGAATACAATCTCTAGCAAGTAAAGGTCACATGAAAAAGTGAAATAAGAATAAGCATGTATTTTAACTTGTTAGCATATTGATGAGAACTGCATGACTCTAACGAAGTGCAGGATAAGTATATAAGGTTTATGTGTACAGAAACACATAAACAATTGCAATACAAAAGTACACACAAATAGAAGATATGTTAGTGAGCTATTCAAGAGAAAGTTACACAGTGTTAATTACCTCATTAACTTTTTCACATGTAAGCTTAGGTGTTTTGGCCTAAGGCAAAAATCTGTCATAGTGCTTTGTGTAAATATAGATAGTATCACCAGGATAATTTTCATCCATGGTATGAAGACTCAAACCTCTTTCTCTACTCAATTGTTCATAATATACGGTCCTTCTTCACATTTAACTACCATCTGTTTTCACAGTATCTTTATAATCATAGGTTGTAATAGTTTTTTTTTTAATATGATGGATGTTCTCATTTCTTGATTTTAATTCTTTTCTTGCATGCAAAAGTTATACAGGCTTTCTTAACAGGAGTATTTTCTTACAATATCTTTCTTTAGAGCTACCTGAATTTTTTTAATGAGTGCCTTAGGCCTGAACGGATGCATGAATCACAGAAAAAAATAAAAATTTCCTTTTGATTTGAATGTTACCAGGTGATCATAGAATAAGATATATTATAGAATAGCCTCACAGGAGAGGTGCTTCATCTCCTCCTAATCATCTTGTTGGGCTTCTCCATGCACACTCTTAACAGGCCCATGTCCTTCCTGTGCTGGGACCCCAGAGCTGGATGCAGTGTTCCAGGTGGGGTCACACCAGAGCAGAGCAGAGGGGCAGAATCCCCTCCCTCTGCTGCCCACGCTGCTTTGNAAGTCCTTCTCCCCGGGGCTGCTCTCCATCTCTTCATCCCCAGCCTGTGTTGGTACCAGGGGTTGCCCTGACCCAGGTGCAGCACCTTGCACTTGGTCTTGTTAAACTGCCTGAGATTCACACAAGCCTGTTTGTTGAGCTTTTCCAGGTCCCTCTGGAGGCAACCCCATCCTTCAGGTGTGTCAGCCACACCACTCAGCTTGGTGTCATCTGCAAATTTGCCAAAGGTTCACTCGACACCTTCATCTTTGTCATTAATGATAGCCTTTATTTTTCCCCTCCTACAGGACAACTAAAATTATAATTCTGAGAATGCTCGCAGCAAATGACTCTGGAAGAGCACTGCTTCTCATCTCTTCGGTAGGGTACCGAAGCAAAGAATATGGTGGTTTGCATCCAGCGGCTCTTGAGAAGCACCACGGTTTTTTTGTGAGGTACCTGACTGCATTTTGTTTTAATTGCAAGGTAATAATCACAAAAGATTTGGCTGCATCTGGATTATCTGGCATGAGGAGGAGGTATTTTCTATGGAAAAATACAAAGATAGTGCAAATTTCAAATCTATTGATATTTTATATGCAACTGAAGATGTGCATCTTAAAGGCTTCAGTCAAATATATTTTTAGTTAATTATCTTATTTCTAAGGAAACAGTAAGAGCTAATAGTGTAATAGAAGAGATTAGTCCTTTTTTCTAATAGAAATATTCCCTGCTCTAACATGTGGTTATGTTGTCCACACTGAACAGAAAACTAGACCATGATGTGATAAAGCATGGAATGAGTCACTTTTAAGCTGCCTTTTTTTTTCTTTCCATTGAGCAGAAAACCATATTGTGCTTACTTGCAATGAGTAATTATATTTTCCAAACGTTTACAAGTGCCATTCAACTGAAACTAGAACTGCAATTCAGTACACCAAGGAACAATTACTCACATCAGTGAAGAGGAAAAAAGTGGAATACAAATAGGAGGACTTCATGAGAGACATTAGAACATAAATAGTCAAGACAGTTTTACAAACATTCTGATGAGAAGATTTGAAACCATACACAAAATTGGATTAAAATCACCCACATACAACTGTGCACATCAAAGTTACAGACAGCAGAAGGAAATCTAGACAGAAACTTCAATAAAGGTGCATGCTGCACATATCAGGCGTCAGTACAAGCACTCAGTTCCAAGGAAGTCTCCCAGGCATAAATGTTTGAAGGTCAGCTCTTCCCTTTTGCTAGGAACACATCCTCATTTTGCCTTGCCCTGCTCTCTACCACTTACAGCATCCTAGGAAGTAGATAGATTCACACAGACATACACAGAAAAATACGTAAACACATATGTAGAGAGATATAGAGAGCTATATTTATGTACATAAATATATTTATAAAGAAACATATATTTATGTGTACATGTGTATCCATATATACCTATATTTCTATTTATGCATCTGTGTTTCATGTGTGTATATATGCGTATTTATTAGTGTTTATGAAAATATATGGCTATATAGACATATGTATGTTCATATAAATATACAATTTTCTATTTCTATAGAGTAGCATTAGTAGTTAAGTTAATACATTTTCCATTGCAAAGTAGAGACTAGGACTCAAGTCTCTGAACACACTGTTCATATAGAAATGAACAGGTATATTATATCTTTGTACATTTGCTTTTGCATAAAGATTGTCGACCTTGATGAAAATAACAACTACCAGAAAATATCTACAAAAAGAAAGTGATGTGAAATAATTTTTATTTACTGCTAAATTTTTATATTGTATATTCAGAATTTAACTGGAGAATTTAGGAGAGCTACTCAAGTGTTGATTTAACTTTGTGATAAGACAATCAGTGTGCTTGCTCTTTGGAAACTATGGGATGTGTATAGGAATTCCTAAAACAAGTGCATAGTTACGGATGTGTGTTTTTACATGTGAGTGTGTATAAAGTAATGTAATATATGCCTATAATTACATATTTATCACTCCAGCTGAAAATGATCTTTCTGATTCAAAATTCTGCCTAACTCAATTTTAAACTTGCCATTTTTACTTAATATTTTTCATATTTAGAATCATTAGTAGAAGTCAAAGCTATCTTCCTCTTGTACATAGTTTTCTTTATTTATGATAAGACTATATAGGAAGAAATAATGAAAACTACATTGATGTCAACACTATTTGTTTCTAAAGACAGCAAAAATTTCAGTGTTTCATTGTTACTAATCATTAGGAAATAATAACACTAAATATAGGAACTTTTTTTTTAAAAAAATTCTTTTTTATATTTATGATGTACAATGTCATAATTCCTATCTCCTTTATGTTTTCTCAGGTCAATCATAAACTACATTTATAAATCTCTGAATATACTTCATATTTTATCTCTTTTCCTATTGCTTGCATTTAATGTGAAACGAAATACCTCTATTCAGAAGCATATTTGTTATAGCAATCAGGTTTTTATCCAGTCTGTTTCATAGTGCCATTGCTGACACTCAGCATACCTTTTATTTAGTGGGATGTGTAAATACAAATGTAGAGTGAGCGAACTATTATTCTAACAGTCTTTCAAGGATAAAGAAAGTCAGTTAATCTTCCTAAGATTTGAATATCTAAACATAGGAAGATAATCTTAAATTCTATTTTTTTTACTTAAAGATGTTGTATTTGAGAATGACAAGCCTGCCAAGTTTTTGCTAAGCAAAAAAAAGATGCTGGAAGGAAATTTTTCCAGAGAACAGAAGCTGTAAGTATGCATATCAATTTATATGCTTCATATTAAAACAAGTAATTTTAGCAAACAGGGAGTCATATGGCACCTTTTTAGATTATTAGACGTAGAGATTATTAGAGATAGAGGATTAAAGATTGTTAGAGAAGATTATTACTTAGATAGAGGCATAAATTACTGATTTAAACTAGTCAATGTGATCAGCTACCTCAAACTGCCACCCCTGGAAACTGTAGAAGCTCAGATGAGGCACAAATACTTCATAGCAGCCTGCAAAGCACAAGACATCACTGTGCTGACTGTTAGAACAGCTACCACTTATAACCAGATAATCAGACACCTGTCAATTCAATGCCCAGAAAATCTGCATATGCTAAGTCTTTATATGCTTATATAAAACTTCAAGGTGAGGAGCTATTTGTCATCAAGGTTATCTGGTTGATATTTCAAAAGAAGCTTTGTTCCATCCTCTATGAAAGAACACAAGAGGATTTTAGGACTGCACTGGAGAGAAAACCAGCTTTGCTCTCACAACGAAAAAAACACAAAACAAAGCAGCTAGTATAAAGAGTTTAGGATCTGAAATTAAGCTTTGAAACTATTTTTTTGTTAAACATAGTGACTGAGTAGTCAAAGTCTGTCAGTACATGTGGTATCTCTTGTGTAGCAATAACTGGAAAAGAGGGTACAAACTGAAGCACAGTTTGTGAAATATAAGGTAACACTTTTTGCTGTGACTGAGCACAAGACCAAGTTGCCCAGAGAGTCTCTGCCTTTTGAAATCTACAAAAGACATCTGGACACAGTGCAGGGCAGCACTGTCTGACCACGACTAATTAGCAAGCTCGTTAGACCAGATGACCCTCAGACGTCCCTCCCAGCATCAGCTGTTCTGTGTTTCTGTGATTTATCTTGCAGTCAGTCAGCCCTTATCACTCGATAAGACTGTTTGCAGCCTTATATACAGTTCCGCCTTCTGGACACCAGCTATTCCCAAAGTTATACTCCTATATTCACCAGTATATTAGGCTCCCATTGAACTTTTCAAGAATGCTGCTGACAGTTAATATTTCCCTTTAATTTCAAACATAAATTTACTGATAACTTGTTTATGTATATTCTAGTGTGTAGAATATACATTACCATTTCTCACTACCTCATGTTCTTACAATCCTTCTTTCCCAGACACATTGATAAGATTTATTCTCTTCTTTATCTCCATTTTACTAGATTATCAGGCTCTGCAAGTTTTAATACAAGTTTTTAATGCCAATTTCCTTGATTACACCAGAAGACATTTTCTTGACTTGTTTCAAACTGAAGTTTCTTTCCTGGACAAACACAATCAGAATTGTACGTAATATTTCAGATGGTTTCTCAGTGGTTGTCTTGGCCTTCTGAGAACAGCTGATTTGAAATAATACATTCCTTTGTGAAACACCAGCATTCCTGTCTGTCTAAAGTAATTGTAACGAAATTGATTATCCCGTAAAATGTTTTTCTTTTTTTTCCTTCTAAAATTACCTGAAAAGTCAGAAAGAACTTATATTGATTAACCTGTGCAATCACTGCTTGCAAAATGGCAAGTCTCTGGGGAGTGTTTTGTCAACCAAATCAGAAATACTGAGTGCCTGTTTCCTGCCACTCAAGGGTTTACACTCTTGCCATTGTAATTGCGATGGAAGTAGAATTTGTCTATTATTTATTGAACACCTCACAGTCAGCTCAGACAGGCACTCAGCATAAGGAAACTCTATAATGCAATTTTAGAACTTTATACAAAACCAAGAACCAGATGGGATCCTAGTGTCAGGGTGATTTAAATATTTCAGAGTTTTCAGAAAAAGAGTCTTTACTAATTCACTACATGATATCAAATGGCTGATGATTCTGGTGGTGCCTTATCTGTGAGGGAGTGACCTCCATTTTCCATTTCACAAACTATAAGTCAAATTTGTTCTTTAATCTATTGCAAGTTAGAGCTTCTATTATGATCAAAATAAATCTGGTATTTTAGAATACAGTCGTAATTTGAATTCCTGAATCCAGCTTAGTAACAATAAATAATAGAAGTTCCAGTGTCTATATAAGTAAAAGAAGTATAAGTGTATATATGTAAAAGAGCTTTCCAGAAATTTTTTAAATTTCTTTTGTGAATGATGGTATATGCATAAGTATTGGTGAAAGAGAGTGTGATTTTTTTTGCAATAAGGGGAAGCATAAGTGCAACTGCATCACTTAAGAGAATACTGGAACTTGTACTTGATTGCAAAGGGCAGCAGATAGCAAGGGAAAAAAGCAAAGCCATTAAGGAGGAAAGTTTTGAAGCACAAGGATAAATGAACAGAAGGAACATTTAGGCTGACAGTGAAAATGTACTAAACAAATGAACAAACAAAAACTTTAAGAAAAAAGAATCTGCTCAACTCTTGATTAGATTTCTAACCAAAAAAATTAGGAAAGTTATCATTTGAAACCTAACTCAGATAGACTGCACCCAGTGAACACATAATAGCAACTAAACCTGCATTGGTAGAGAGACAGATGACAAGACATATTTATTCTTTTCCAACTATAGTGTTTAAGACCCATGAAGCAAAGAGTGATCAATATGAGCAGTGGATGTTGAATCTAATTTACATGTTTGTAGACTTTTTCTGTCTTAAAAGTTCCAGTGTGAACAGCTAATTGACAGCCACCTATTAATTGTCTAGTCAAAGCCAAAGGGCCAGCTGGCATGATTTCATATCCCTCTCTCCCAGGGTTCCTAGAGGAATTCTGGGTAAGGTACAAACAGTGTTTTACAGCAGCAATTAGTTTATTCCTGGGGCAAAGTACAAGTAGAAGTGGGTATGTATATGCAGCAAGAGCTTGTTTCCCATTCCACTGTGACTGAGGAAATGACAACCAGTTGGCAGTGGGCCATGCAAATAAAAAATACCAGCTGGAAAACTGGATTATTTTTGTCCCACGTGGCAAAAGGTATGTTGGATGACAAGAAAATATGTTACTGACTACTAAGCAATTTCTTCCTTGATGTTTATTTAACTCACCAGTTACAAATTAGTTCATAAATAAAAGTAAGACACCTCGTCATTGTACAGAAGATATTTGGATGATCTGACACCAGATTATCCAGACTGATCATAGTGGCGACACAAAACTAATTTCAACCAACTACTTTCTCAAACATTTTATGAAATCTCAGCCTTGTATTAATACCTCTGTGAATATTCCTCAAGTACTCATTATTTGCTGGAAATGTTTTGACTTCTTGTCTTAGGAACTTTTCAAAAATAATTTAATTTCAATTTCTTCGCATTCAGTAATGTTCTTTCTTACAGATGGAGGATCAAATATCTTAAAGAAAAATGAATTAATTACTTCAGTGCAGAGGAAATAGATCATTAAAATTTAAGATCATGATTAATGTCTAATTGGAAATACCCTATCTAGATACACCTCCAATATGTAATTTTATAACAGAGTGAAAATATTTTATTTCATACAGAAAATGAAAATCTTACCTTTTTGTTTTCTCCTTCATTGTACCTTCTGAAAAAAGGTCTCATGGTTGTTGAGCTCAGACTTTATGCAAATTCAGCTGTGAATAGGTCAGTTAGGATTATCTGATATTGCTACATTTTAACATTGATTTGCAATATCATTAATTTAATCTGTCCTGATGACATTAAAAGAATGTCAAATAGACGCATCTACTGTTTAGGTTTTAAGTATTTCATGCCAGTATTTATTTGAGATTGTGTTCATGGCAGCCCTAAAAGGTCAGTATACTTTTCTATTACATATTGCATTTAAAGTAGAAGTAAAGAATTATACGTTAGGATAGGAAATTAACCATTTGCTTTAGTAAGAATATTACAAACTGAAAGAATGGCGTTTTGAGGAGACTTAATTGTGGTTAATATTGAAGATGATGTATTGTCAAAGAAGGTATTTTACACAGAATGAAAAGAAGCAGAGGCTCTTTGGGAAATAATAAAAAGTCCTCAAGGATCTCATGCAGTTCTCTCAAATTACTTATAAGGGAGATATATTCTATGATGTTTTCTTCACATTTTGCAACCTTTTTTGTATGAAAATTTATCTCAAACACGCAAGAATCCACATTTTATATCCAATATTTATACATACTGTCTTCAATATTTAGAAATTAATTAGATAACACAAAGTTTCACATTTAATAAAGTCCAGGTCTTCCACTAGTTAGCACAGAGCAGTTTACTTTAGCTGATAGTGTTATCTAAATCTATTTACATTATCCAGTGGCTAAAGATGTCTAGAAATGTGCAAAACAGGATGCATCCCTTGAAAAGCTAACGCTTTATAGCTGTGTGATTACAATAACTTAAATTGTTTTGAAGATTTGTAGCATGAGATCTCAGTGGTCTGACACCTAACTCATTAGCACACAGACATTACTATGTGTCAATGAAATAGAAAAAGGCATGTAACATGTACATCCTGAAAATGCCAGGTTTTCTAACTTTTGATCAATTGCTTCTTTTCCCTAAATATGTCTGAAGAGATATAACGGTAGCTGTTTTATTCCATTTCTGTTTAATATCCATTCATTAAATTAATAAGATTAGTTTTTTCACTGTCTTTTGGGGTTTTTTAATTTATTTGTTTGTTTCAAAGCTAAAATATTTTTACTACGATATTGTTCATATGAGATCCTGAGCAGAATGTGCTAATTCAGCTTTTAAACCAATAACATTTTATTCCAACAAATTGTAAGCAGCCATGACATACTGATTACCTATGTCTTTCATATGTAACTTTTTGAAATTTTTAGTTGCCTTCTAGATCTATCTTCCAGAAGCTATTTTTGAGAATCCTTGTATCAAAATTTACTGTTACTAGCACACTAAATCTTGCTTTTGGCTAGAAATAATTTTGTGATTTGGCATGGTATATGCGTAGTGACACACTCAGCAAAATTTTTTGGTTTAGTTCATTAAAGCGAAAAATACATGCTAGCGTGCTAATCACATCTTTTTGCAAAATAAAAAATTAATTTTAAAAAGGCACAATCTATTAACTATAAATTACTAACTTGAAGATCTACTTATTTAATGGTTATTCTGTGATGACAGGATTTACTCCCCATTATTGCACAGCTATTATTAACTGTCTCCATTGCCAAGGCACAAGGAATGTCACAGAATTCCTTTCTAAAATGGAGTTTAACTGATAACATACAAGATTCATAAACAGCTATTAAACAGCTATTGTGTTTCCTGAAACATAATAAATACAATGAAACCAAATTATATGAGCTAAATAATTTTTACAAGATGACTCTGCACCCACAGTGCATAACAAAAGATGTATGTCAAGCACAGATTGTACTCCCTTTACCTTTGACATCTAAATTCATATCTTTAGAAACACAAGGTCTAGTGTTACTCTGCTTAATTCCCATATATTCCAACAATTCAATTTCTTTTGCTACAACATGTTGGTATTTAGCATCTTAACTGTTAAAAATGATACAACACGGTACACAGAAATTTCTAATAGAATGCTTATCTCTGCCTTTGCAGGTAAAGTGTTTAATGTTAAGACATAGATAGACTGAATTCATTCAGGTTCAAAATTGTACTGAGTATGTCTGCTGAAAGAAATAAATTAAGGAGCAGCTAAAATACAGATGTGAAACAACAAGGACAAACAAATCTCTCCTTTTCATTATTACTGTTTTGTTGGTCTATTATACCAACATATTTTCATTAGGAAGCACCAATTAAATAATAGTCTACATACAAAGCCCTGGGACTGTTGTAATAATGGATGGAAGCGGGGAAACATACGAAGAAGACAGTGTGTCAGACCAAAATATCCTAGAATAGCTTTAGAGATATTTTCAGATATGTTCTTACTCTTTTAACTTCCAAGATAGAATTATTTTTGCCTTCCTCTGTCTATATTTTTATGAGATAACAGAAAAATGGCCCACATACTTTGAAGTATCTAGGAGGAAAAATTATCATCAGTGTGTATAATCTGCTGACTGACTAATGTTCAAAAGAAGAAAAGCAGTGCAAATATTTATTGTAACCTGATTGGTTTTGGTGGGGGACTTAGGAAGGGTTTGTTGTTGTTTTGTTTGTTTTATTGGTTGAGGTTTGGGTTTGGGTTTGGGTTTTGGAGGGGTTTTTCAGATATCTTATCTTTTTTACTTACTTCAGGACAAAAAAATTTCCTGCCACTAAGTGATGAGGAGAAAGCACTTTTTGAGGTTCTTTGACCATTAATGTTTAATTTTGCAGGTAATAAGTTTTGCAGATTATAACTGAGAGTGATCCCTTTTCACTCACAGAAGAATTTTAAAGTTGATAGCCTAAAACGTTTCTCTTCAAACCTGTACTTTTTTACTTCTCGTATCATTTTCTCTGTCTTAAGAATATCATTGTTTCCTTCCAATTAGCAAAGATTTACTCTCCCCAGAATAAATCTATGAGCCATATCATGGAGTCAGATTTGTAGTTCTCAATTTCATTTTCAATAACTCCATAAAATTATTTTTGTTTGCTAATGCACTATGTTCTAATAACGATGCATGAGGTTTTAATGCCAGGAATGTACTTCATTCAAGAGATGCATTCTTTTAAACTATAATCTAATAATATGGCATTCTTTTAGGTCATCTACAGCTGTATCAGGATAAAGATGATTTATCACAAAGTTTCTGTTGGCAGTTTCCAACAGAAACCTTCCACTTTTATGGCCTTTCTGACAGCACTGTTTCAGACAGAGTACCATTTCACCTCAGGCTTCCGGTAGGTTCTCTTTAGACCTATTATGTTGGGATGATTAGTCTGTCTCTACCCTACTAAGACAGATAAGCACACCTAGCCAATGAAAGAAACAGCTACCAGGATAACCAGAACGTGCACACTAACCTCAGACCTCCTTGTTTTGCAGTTATGGTGTCTATCCACAGCTCCAGCCTTTACTGGTCCCTCTCAGGTACCAGTACCTATCGAACTAGGTAGGGATTAATGCTTCAGTTCTCATGAAGGAATGCACTAATAATCGTACATGGGTCTAAGCAAAATACACAGGCATTTGATAAGCAACCAAAATTACACGTTTTGGTTTTCATTGTAAGAAAACAATTGTAGGTAAGTGATTGATAATAAACTACCACTGTATGTTGAAGACCCTGATCAAAACAAGCAACTGCCATTGAAGATATATTTGATTTTCATAGTTCATGTTGAAAACCTGACTTTCTCAGGGACACATGAGCAGCATGATTTGATCCCTCACTATAGCCGATGGTACTATGGTATTAAGGATCATTGGTTTTACTACATCTAGAGTTACTGTTGTTTATCATTGGCTGTAATGGCCAGCAACTTGACAGAACATTAATAATATCACAGAAATAACCTGCAGCCATAATCTCAAATCCAAATGGACTGGAGATTTGGCTTTGTTAGATTATCATTGATCTGAATTTTTAGACTCGGTTTTAACTCAATGTCTAGCTATTTCTTGACATCATTTAGTAGGCTGATAAATATTCATCTCAGGAGGAAGAAACTCACTGACAAAATCCCTGAAGATCCTGTATTTAAAAAGATTTAAAGTGTTAACTGTGGAAATACATGACAACACGCTAGAAGTATGTTTGCCATAAACAGTTCCCATTTCTTTTCCACAGTCAGCTACATCTGAACTAAGAAGATATATTATAAAAAATAGCATCTGATTACAGTATGTTTATAATCTTATGTCTTGAAATATCATCATTTCACTTTTTCTCTTTTCCAGCTTTATACCCTGGACATGAGAGCTTTTAATGCCATAGTTCATAAAGCTTGTTTCATAATGCTCAGCAGGTATCGAAAAATATATACCATAAATATTCTGAGCCATCAAGGTGGAAGGGCTGTGCAATGAGATAAGAGATTATTTAAAAACTGTGCTATTACCATAAAATCAGATAAATGCTGAGGCTGGGAAAATTTTCTTGAGGATACTTAGCAGGATAAGTAAAAAACATGAACAGCACTGGATAAGTACTTAAACAATCTAAGATTAACACCAATTGAAGACGGCTAACCTGCAAACATTGCTTGCAAAAAAAAATTGGAAGTACTATAATTCTTTATATTTTTAAATTCCTCAATCTTTCAGAGAGCATCTACTTAATATCACTTATGCTAGGCATGCAGAAAGCTAAATTGGAAGTACTATAATTCTTTATATTTTTAAATTCCTCAATCTTTCAGAGAGCATCTACTTAATATCACTTATGCTAGGCATGCAGAAAGCTATGTGTTAATGCCACAGCCTTATTTCCTCTGCAAGGTATTTCTGTTTCCTTCTTTTCCTTTGATAGTTAGAGGTAAAAATTTCATTTAATTTAGTCTTAATCACTTCAAGAATGCACCAGGAGCTGAGATGTATTATAAAGGCATTTGAGAGATTCTTGGTAGATAAAGTAGATAGACTATTTAATTGACATATGTTAAAAGTGATAAAGAAAGAGAACAAAATGAAACAAAATGGTCTGAAGAGAAAATAGGACTGGAAAAAAACTTATACTAGAAGAAAAATATTTTGTTTGCATAAACTGCACATGGAAAAGACAAGTCTTCTTACTCTATGCAGGAATACATAGGAATGCAAAAAAATGAAAAAAATGAGGGATATTTATCCATGTTCATTTTGCAAAAGAGGGCTTTTTTAATGCTTATGTGTAAGTGAATTATTTACTTACTGCCTATTTTTGCAACCCCAAAAAGTACAACCGTAAGCATATATATTTGTTTCATATATAGATATATATTAATACACTTTCCCATTTCAAATGTAGCAGGGAGATAAACTGAGACAGATCAGAACTGTGCCTCTCTGCATATGCTTACTCAGCAGCCAGATTGTAATCTATAGCATAGAAAATGTATTTAACAACACCAAATTAAAACGCAACCCTTGCACTTCATTCTTTATTTCAATCCCAGTGAATACACTGAGCCTCATCATACAAGATAGCCAAGACTTTCATTATAGAGGACGTGGTTTCAGCGCAAGATACAGGTTCATGAACACAAAGTTTTCACAAGCACATGTTGGTCTTGTAACTAACCTGTAGGAAAGATTTCTCAGATTCCAGATGTAAGGTCATGTCAGTGAATAAAAGCATGTAATAATGGAAAACTTGTGGATTAGGATGCTTCTCTGGAGTACTTAGTATGGCAGTGGTACATTACTACTGATAGATTCCTCCTTTTAAAATTTCCATTCCCTAATTCATGGTGGAAACCTTCCCAAAATTTTCAATGCTTTCTAAACCTGGAACATAATTTCATTATTAAAAACATTCAAACCAACATGTGCTTGGAGACATGCTTTCCTCTGGGCAATGTTACCACGGCATGAGCATCCTTTGTTCCATATCCATATGCAGAATATAATGATTTCTCCACTGATATAGAGGAACTGGATAAGATTAAAATGTCATTACTTTTTTAAAAGTGTGTATGCCTTGGGGGGCAGGGAAGAGGGATCAGACAGACTGTCTTCCACCTGCTTTCTAGAGGTACTTTCTTTCTCTCCCGTAGGAACTTTAATTGTTTTAATCTTGGACATATAATCAAGCTTTACTTCACTGGACAATCTTTGCAATAAGGCAACAAACACACTTTGGGAAATGCTGTAGTGAAAAACGTTACCACCCACTTGTGATTCATGTTGGTTTGTCTGGTCTTTGCAGTAAAAAACTGCCTCCTTCTCCACCTGGCCTCAGTAAGGAGGGAAACATTGCATTGACTTCAGACTACACTAGATCTGAAATAAATTAAGATCTGAAATAAAATAAGAAAAAAACTCAGTGAAAGAAAACAAGTCAAAGAAAGTGAATGTTCTACTCAATATTATGCTTGGACGTTTCTCATAAAAAAGAAAAAGTGCCTTAAAAATCATTTAATCCCAACTCCTGCTACCACGGGCAGGGACATTGCCCATTAGACCAGGCTGCTCAAGGTCTTATCCTACCTGGCCTTGAACACTGCCAGGATGGGGTATCCACAACCTCCCTAAGCAACCTGTTCCAGTGTCTCACCACCCTCAGAGTAAAGAATTTCTTCCTAATATTAAGCCTAAATATCCCCTCTTTTGATTTGAATCCATTACTCCTTGTCCTGTCACTACAGTTCCTGATGAAGAGTCCTTCTCCAGTTTCCCTCCAGGCCCCCTTCAGGTACTGGAAGGTGGCTATGAGGTCTCCCCACAATATCTATAATACAAGCATGCATAATATATTCATTGATTCCCTTTAAATTATATGCCTGGGGATGTATGGAGGTGAAATTTGGTACAGCAGCTGATACAATTTGTGATATTGAAACATTTACTATGTGTGAGCTGATTTGCCAGTGAGAAGAAGCATTATTTCACATTGGAAATATTATAGAATCAAATTACAGTTAGGCTAATTAGAGTTCAGTAAAATCATTCATAAATACCTTCTCTGTTACCTGTTTAAGGGTATGGATTTGTCTCAGTCCTTAAATTTTATATGCGACTGGGACAGTCATACCTTTAAAACAGAAAAAAAATTTTAAAAATTAAAAAATTTGAAAAAAAAAGTGAGTGATTTTAATAAAACTCCAGCCTGATATTTATAACCCAAACTATCTGTTCTACTGGCTAAATAAGGAATGGGTTTTACTTTTATTGAGAGGCCTAATAAAGGCAGCCTAAGAAAAAAACCCAGTCAGATCCTATAATGAAATTTACATTTTAATGAAACTATGAGCACATTATTTTTCCTATCATTAATAACCTTCCTTTTAATGAATTACAAATCAAGGTCATGCAACAAAAAACCTCTTCACAAATCATTTCCTTCTGCTTGCATTGCAGAAACAAAACTAAAGTAAACATACAACTTTTTTCTTCATATGCATTTTTCATTATCTCAAGCTTTTAGTTACAGACTAAAATATTCTGGTCTTAATCCTTGCAAAACTGTTCTAGAAGAAAATGAAAATCAGCAGGAAAACCATCATAAATACCCACTTTAAGATTATCCTTTACTCCTTGGCCTCCTGTTTGTACCAGTCTCAAGATTAGAAGTCAAATAGCATCTGATGGGAGATGTCCTCTGATGTCCTGCCCAGTACGGGTGCTTTTCAAACAAATCTAACCTCAGCAGACCCTCACTCAGCCCTTACAGACTGTTTTTTATGTTTCTTAAGAAACATTTCCATTTCAATTTGCATTTCAAGACAGTAATATTGAGTCTCTTAGGAGTTACAAAGGAGATACAAATATAAATTTAGGCAGTTACAGTTGCAAATGTGGAGCAAACAGCACTAGAAGAGCTATTGCAAAAATTAAAACAGTAGAAAAATACCTGTGAAATTTAGAATAGTAAGCACGTTCCTTCTTTCAGGTGTGTAGTTTCATGGTTGCTTAACAATATATTAACATATATATTTAACACAGCCTCTCCTTTGGAAACTGCATATTTTCTTAAGATTCAGTACTTCTAAGGGAAAGATCTGTAACACCTAGTAACATCACATACTAATATCAAAGTGCAGCTTGAATTAATGAGTCACAGCAGAACCTAAACAAATTATTTCCTAATAACAAATAAAAATCTGTGCAATTGTTTTGTTAAGTTTTAAGTACACTTATAAATTGTAGTCAAAGATCAGTACTGTATTAAGACCGTTATTTTACTACCTTCCTACAAAAATATTTCAGACCTAAAACATGGATGTATTGTAAGGTGTATCTCTGTAGAGCTAGTCAAAACCAGTAAGAACCTTGTATGTATCAGGTAAAAGATTTCCATCACTTCTTCTATATGTAAAAGCGAAGTTTCTAATTGTAGAGTCCACTAGTTTTTCAAATTCAATTTATTTTCCATTATTATTTTCAACACAAATGCTGAAATATTCCATGCAAGGAACCGATGAAATATTCTGAGAAGTGTATTTTCCAATACTTTAGGATAATAGTTCAAAATTACAGATCTTTGCCTGTGAGTAGTGGGTAGTGTAGATTTTACTATAGTCATAAGCAGGAAAAAATTCTAATGTTAGCAAAATACATCTGCGACTGATTATTATTACTTAGCACCTTTCAGGTAATTGACAACTGGTAACCTAGATATCAATGACAAGGAAAGCATTCACCCTATTCTCTCATTAAACTTAGCAGACCTGGAAAAGCTTTCAAATGTGCGTGCAAGTTTAGATGAACTCATTTTTCAACCAGATACTCCCCATACACCTGCCAGGGATCAGAGACAACTTTTAGAAGATTTGAGCTTTTCATGACAGATTTCAAAAATTAAGTACCTATGGCCATATGAAGTCTCCTGCTGTTGTCACTAACACAATAGCAGAACTATGTGTTTAGAAAACCTGAGATTTAAGTTAAATATCTAAGTGAGATCACATTGAAAACAGGTGTCTGACAGCTCTGAAAGAAAATTTAGAAGGAGGACCTGAGAGAAAGTTTTCATCATATTTATTTAGACAGAAGCTTATTTTAGTGACTTTCTTACTGATGCATGACAGCCTGACATTCTGTGGTGTTCATTTAAGGTCTTAGAAAAAGCTTGAATTTTATACATCCTGTAGAAATCACAACGAAAACATTTTACAGAATTGAAAAAAAAAAAAAAGAGCGTTGAGGTCACTCATTGTCCTTTGGCTGATTTCTACATCTCTTGAAACTATTAGACACCTAATTAAAGTATTAAAGTAACACAGGTTAGAGGTCTCTACTTTTAGCCCATAATGCTGGAATTTCTGCTAAACCTGCTTATCACTGCTTGTATGAGACAGTTTTCATTAACCTGAAAACAACAGCTGTCATTTCTTATCATACTTTTTAACTCTTCCATTCAAGAGTTTAAGTTCTTTTCAAATAAAGTTGTTGTTGTTAAGTGATTTTATTACAGAGAATTTATTGTATTTTACAAAAAAAAGTAAATTTCAGACTACTTTTATATAAAATAATAACCTATGATCATGATGACCCTTTATAATCCTAGATCATTGGCCATATTTTACCAGGTGTCTGCATGAAATTTACTATGTGAGAGTCAATACTCAGAATTAGTTACATAAATCCATGTTGTTTTGGTGATATGTACCTAAATTAAAAACACACTACATAATTTCATCAAACCTGATAGATACCAGTTTATTTTAGCTGAGAAGCTCAACCTTAAAAAAATCTTTTCGTGGTGTTTGCTTGTCCAGTTTTAATTGATGTTGTTTAACAATATGTCCCTTTAAAATACTTCACATATTAGCTCTTCCGCAGGCCCACATATATCACCAGCTTTTGGTTGGAATAAAAAGTCAGACTACTCTGTATGAACAATTTAATTCCACTTGATGTTTATTATTGTATCAGCCTTTATCATTAAGGAGTTTGTATTGCGATACATCTTAATCAGAAAACTTTTAACTCTTGCGGGTGTGATAAAACACAATCACACAGAAATCATCCCACTAATAATGTATATCCATTCATAGATCAGTTTGCAATCTACCACATATACAGATGTTTAAACACTTTTAATGGGCTTCTATCTTAAAAAAATCTAAGTGAGAAATCTCAGGGAGTTCTTGTCACGTATTCAATTTTACTACCCTGTGTGATTACATACATGGATCTTTCAGTTCCGAAAACTTTCTGAATGAAAAAATTTAATTATTTAAAACTGAAAAAACAGGTCAATCAGGAAAAATCAAGTAAGACATATGAATGACAGAGCAGTCACATCCTTTTCAGAAGACTTTGAGCTGCAGTTGCTCAGAGGATTGCAATGACTAGGGGCAAGTATCAAATACATACTCCTTGTTCATATTCTTCAGTCATGCACTTTTGGGCTGAGACAAGAAACTCAACTAGAAGAGATGTCTTTTAGGCACAGCACAGACAACATCATTTAAATTCTGATACTTTTCAAATACAGAACAGGAGACTAGCATGTGCTTCTTCCTTTCATGTGTTACTTTTACAGGTTTATCCTTTACACCAAGCTTCTTTTTTCTTGCTGCTAATAATATTATAAAGGAACTAATGCTTTTCCTGCCACTGGCCTTGGTATTTCATTAAATCTCTCTTGAGCTGCTAATGCACATATACATATACATGCATACAAACACATTAAGGTCTTAATTGTTGCCACTTCTCTACTCTCTTATGGAAACAACTTTACAGCTTTCTCCTCATCTTCTTTTGTCTTGTTTTGCTATTTACCTGTGGAATTATGACATTTCAAATGTCCATCAGATATCCTGAGAGACTTCCCGGGAATGTGCTTTCTTACCCCATCATCTATTTTTATCAGAGCAAGTTACAGTATTTCATTGCTTGAATCTTAAAAGACAGATTAGCAAACCTGTTTAAGTAAAAGAAAGACAAATAATGCTGGCCAAAAGATTTTACTTATAATTTTCATTACAGTTCCTGAAATCTTTATGTAATGATCTGTACTCATTTACTGTGAATTTTTCCAAACCTGTTATGTAGAGATTAGGCTTCAAAATTCGATGTATACAATGCATATTTTTCTGGGAAGTACTTTTTGGTAGAATTTGTAGGCTACTTGAGATGAATTATAGCTTGAACAGCGATCTTCATGGAAATTTGCACTTTTCAGTTCAAATAAACATTTTCGTAATATGTATCTTCTATCCTAATAAACAAAAAATTCTTCATGCCTTCAAGCTGTGAAATAAGAGTAATTAACATGAATAATAGTTATACAGCCTTTTTCACATCTAGGCACCCATCCCATATTTTGTGGGTTCTATATCGTATTTTCAATTCACTATGCAAGCTCTTGGCTTTGATTTTTCAGTACAGATACAGGCAAGAATATAAGATACATAACATGATGCATTTCTAAAGGAAGAAAGGCTTCACCTTGTAAAATAAATTTTTCAATGAATCTGAAGCACCAGACTAGTTTGAGTCACTGGTGGATACAGTAGAAGGAACAATTTTCTCCATATTACAGCTGATGAAACCAGCCATGAGAATTATTTTGTTTATTTTCAAGGAGTGATGTTTATTTTCAAAGTGAAGTGAGAAGGATAAGTTGTTAATTTTGAATTTCTGTCATGCAAAAAGTACATTTCCCCAAGTTATATCAATTTGTTTCAACTTCAGTCAGAAGTCAATTCAGTATATGCATATGTATTCACACTTCAAAATCTACATTTCACTTATCTCTGTACCATTTCTGAATTACATCATATTTACATCATTTATATCTGTGTGGAGCATGAATATTTCACTTATGTATAACTCACATAGAAAGAGAAAAAATATGCTTTTGAAGCTCATTAAAATATATATGTTGAACTATTATCCTCCATTTTTGTAAGCTCAGGGATTTAAGCACATTATGTTCCCATGTTGAAAGGAAAACAAACTCAAGATCACATGCTGGGATAGAGAGTGGGCAAGGTTTATTTTAGATATTATATATCTAAAATAAGAAAGCCAATTTGAACATGGAAGTTATGAAGAAGGAAGGAGGGAGTAGGGTTTCAGCAATCCCTGAGCAAAACAGCTATATGGTCAACTCTATGGCCTTTGGAAAAATCCATGAGTGAGTTTTGGGACAGCAGTACTGCCTGAAAAGGCAGTGTGTCTGAGAACAGGCAAATAGTCTCCAGCTGTTTCATTCTTTTTCTGTTCATTAGTGTATGTCTTCCTGGCAGGATAAAAATTGTATCATTGTACTCAGTCTGTCACCTCTTTCCAATACCAAGCAGAATCTCCTCATTTCAGGTTGTGACTTGGATAAACCCAATCCAAAGTACTTTTTGGAAAAAAAATGCTATCTAAAGACATACTTCTGTAATTTTTTCAGATCACAAAATATAGAGGAAGACTCAAGTATTTGTCATTTTGTTATCCTTTCAGCTACTTTTGGCAACATAATCAAGGATCTATGAAAATGTTCTTTTTGGTCCAATTGAAACTTGTATCATGAACATTTAATTGGTGGTTACTTTTTAACTCTAATACATCCTCTCCCCTTCCTTTTGTTCTGCTTCGAATGGATACTGGAACTTTTCAGTAGGCGTGGCAATTCCCTATTCACCTTCTCTGTGCCATTCATTGTTGAAGTTTTATCAGATAATTGTGCTACCATTGCCAAGAAATGTCATATTTAGCCTGTTTTGTATGGAAATTCTCCCACCTTTCTCATTATTGTTGTCATACTACTTTTAGCCTTTTCCAATTTTATTAGCTCTTTTCTAGCCAAAAATTCATGCAATAGTCAAGGTGTGGATATATTACAGTTATAAACAGTATTGTAATAAAAGTAGTCAACCGCAATAAAAAGGATGACAAGGAAGTCAGCCTTTTCCACTTAAATATGTATGGCATATTTGAAAAGAACAGATGAGTGTAGTATGACAGTTACAAATTTATCATTTGAAGAAAATGTGGCTCCAAGAGAAACATAAAACAAGTGAATAGCAGTCATGTAGGTTTTGCTTGTTTATTTATGACTGCTGCATGTCAAACTTAGTTGATAAAAAATTTGAAATTATCCAGTTTCACCTAAAAATCAAGTGCACATATTTGAGTGCTCATTATTAAAGATGGTCATCATTTTTTGATTTTTTAAAAATTTCTTTTGACAGAAAAATACTTATTTCGAAGACAGGTCTTAAAGAAAAAAATATACCATCTCTTGGACTGGATTTCTGAAAAAGACTGCAAGGACACACAGAAAAGCAGGAACATTCTTAGCTCAGTTGCTAGGACTTTGATCAGAGATCCACTGTCAGATCCAGCTTCCTATCTAAATCAATCAATCCTTTCTATGGGTAATCTTGAGCAGAGATTTGGCCACACTGTACGTTGGAATATCCTCAAACGTGGAACTAGGAAAAAAGCTGATTCATAACCATATTTTACAGCACACACAAGAACATAATTAAATTTTGAGTGATTGATAAGTCTCAACATTTTCCAGATTTTTTTGCAGAATGTTTCTCCTTTACCTGTCCTTGTATCTGTGCTGTATTACTAACACTGTACAAGGAAACTGTAGTGTCCCAATGCCAGCTACAGCAAGCAGAAACAGTGCACTAAATTCAGGCTGTCAGTAAAATTAATATACATGTTGGTGCTAAGCTTCACAATCACCTTGGTCTTCTCTCTACTTAAATATAAATGTAAAACTCAGATTAGAGACAGCTATTTCCTACTCTGGAGATTTGTACTCTAATGATCAGTAGCTATATTGTACTCTGGGTGATGTTTGGGCAACACAATTTCCTTTTGGTTGGCAACCTATACACTCCTCTGAGGACAGGGGAAATCACTGGAATGGCTTGTAGACATATGGAGTTTAATTTTTTATTTGTCTAAGCCTGATCACCTATTGGTAAATTCCACAAATTAGGAAAATCCTATAATGTAGTAGATTTTCCTTAAAAACAAGAAAGCAAAATGCACAAGGGTAATAACATCCCCTTTTAAAATGCCAGACTCTGGTTTTTTGAATAGATCAAGTCATTCTGTAAGAAATATCATTTTCTTTTATGGAATGAAATGCCAATTTTCTGAAGATATGGCTGTCATGAATCCACATGACTGACAGTTTCTAGCACAATTTATGTCAGTTACAGTAGCAAGGCTGAAAGCTTGTATTATTTGTAATCAAGCAGAATACTATTTGTCTTAGAAAGACATCTTCAACTGCACACTAATAACAAAGGCTGCAACAAATACAAGTCACTTACTAGCACACTGGTAGAGCTGCTATGCCTTTACTTATTCACATATTTTCCCACCATTTAAAGATTATATCCTAAAGGTGCTGTTAGTCAAAGATAGTCAATATTTTCAGAAATGCAGACAATTATTGCATAATCACAAGGGGAAAAAAAAAAAAAGAAGCCACACACAAAATAAACAAACCCAAGAAAACAAAGCCACGAGAGGGCTGGGACATTTTTCAATGCATTTTGCTTCCCAGTATTACTGAAGAAAACAATTTAATTTTTCTTTTGCTGCTTTTAAGGAAAGGTGTCTGACATTAAGACTCTTTTTGAAAAAAAAAAGTGGAAAAAAAGGAAAATTAGGAAAGTATTTATCATGTTTTGAGTCACTTTATATCTCATTTGATCTACCTCCTGTAGCTCTGACCTTTACCTGTTTTGATTACTCAGAGCTTGTGTTTTTGGCAGTCATACTTTGCCTGGTGACAAGCATTATCAGGTTCTCACCTAATGCTGGTTGGAACACCTGAGACATCAGAGAATTTTAACAACTTCAGCAGTCAAAGAAGGAGCAAAACAGAGTAAAAGCACTGAACTGTCTGGAATATTTGAGTGCTTAATTTGCAGAAGAAAAACAGTTTGCAGTGTTAGGACAGATAGTTGTGAATATATGGATGAAATGAAGTATATAAAAAGTTATCCTTATTCATTTGGAACATACTCCAGTAATTTTGCAGCCACCAACACAGCACCACTTGGAAGATCTATAGAAGAGAGTAAGTCTTGAGGAATATGTATACTACTATTATTAAACTCATTAGTGATATGTCCTGATATGATAAAGACATGTTTTTTTCCAAAACATATAACTGCCTAATCACATGTAAATCTGAAGTGGCCAAGCATGTCAAGAAGGCCAGTGTTATCCTGGGGTGCATTTGTAAGACCTCTGCCAGCAGGTCAAGGGAAGTGATCTTGCCCTTCTACTCAGCCCATCTGAGCTACTCAGCTACCACAGCACATCTGGAGTGCTGTGTCCAATTCTGGGTTCCTCAATTACAACAGAGACTTGGAGCTCCTCTAGAGTCCAGTGGAAGGTGACAAAGATGATTAAGGGGCTGGAACATCTCTCTTATGAGGAAAGACTGAGGGAGCTGGGCCTGTTCAGCTTCAGAAGAGAAAACAAAGTGGGGATTTCATCAATGTCTATCAGTACCTGAAGAGAGAGTGTGAAGAGGATGGAGCCAAGCTCTGCTTGGTGGTGCCGAGCAATAGGACAAGAGGCAACAGGCAAAACCGACGCGCAGGAAGTTCCACCCAAATGTGGGGAAGAACTTCTTTGCTGTGTTAACGACTAAGCACTGAAACAGACTGTGCAGAGAGATTGTGGAGTCTCCCTCTCTGGAGATATTCAAGAACCATCTATCTGCAAACCTGTACAATATGTTCTCGGATGACCCTGTTGATAAATGGGGAGACTGGATCAGTTGACTCCCCTGGTGGTCCTTTCCAACCTTAACAATTCTTTGATTCTGTGAAGACTTCTGAAACATGACTTAAGCAAAAAAAGTGAACAGGATTATAACAATATCCATTTCTATAGAAATTTCAAGAAAAAATTTTAGAATCCAAGTGTTATTATGGCACCTCAATACACTAACATTTTCAGTGATAAAATTTTGGCTAAGGCAAACCTTAGACAGAGAGAAATCTGTGAATTTCATCTCCTATTCATGACATCTTCAGCTTTTAAATTAAACTATTAATTTGTACTCAAGTGGTTTAAGGGGAAGCAGTTGTATTTCTATTTATAATGGAATATCAAAACCACAGTCTAAGAACACAACCTATTTAATTTATAACATACATATACATAGACACAATACATATATACATCTGTTTCAGATATCAGTTTTTCATATATGATTCATAAAATGCAAGAAAATCATGACTTCTTTGTGAAAATGTATTTTAACTCTTTACATTTAAGCCTGAAACATATCTCTGCATAAGTAAAATAATCCCTTTAGCCACAATGATAAACAGAGAATCACAGAATTGTTGAGGTTTGAAGGGACCTTTGGACATCATCTAGTTCAACATGCCTCCTAAAGCAGGTTCACCTAAAGCAGGTTGCACAGGATCACATCAGATGGAGTTTGGATATCTTCCGAGAAGGAGCCTTCATAGCCTCTCTGGGGAGCGTGTTCCAGTGCTCTCTCACATTCAAAGGAAGTTTTTCCTGGTATCAAACTTTCTGCGTTTCATCTTGTGTCTGTTGCTCCCTATCCTCTTGCTGGGCACCACTGAAAAGAGTTTGGCCCCATCTTCTTCACACCCACCCTTAAGTTATTTGTATGCATTGATAAGAATTTCTCTCAGTTCCCTCTTCTCCAGGCTAATGCACTACAGCTTTTGTGATACAAGACCTATTATATTTTTTGTCTTGAAATGTTTTATTCAAAAAAACCCTATAATTATTTCATTAAATAATAAAGCTGAACAACATGCAAAAGTAACTGTCAACTGGATAAATAATGTTTTTTTAGAAGACTGGCATTTTGTTCTAACCATATTCTAATACCTCATGCCACTACTAAATTACTTTGAAGACACACATACACTAAATTATTTGTCCTTCATTTTCCAATAAACCTTCTTTCTAAATTCCTCAAAACTTTGGTGAAGAAGGTGAACTGACCAAACTAGTTTAGTTCCAGGACTACTACTAAAATGAAAGACCTATTTTATAAACCTTATTTTACAAAATCATAGCATGGTTTTGGGTTGGCAGGGACCTTAGAGTTCACGTAGCTCCAACCCCCTGCTGTGGGGAGTGACATCTTTCACTGAACCAGGTTGCTCAGAGCTCCATCCAAGTGGCCTTGAACACTTCCAGGGATGGCGCATTCACAACTTCTCTGACCAACCTGTTCCTGTGCCTCACCACCAATCATGGTAAAGAATTTTTTCCTTCTTTCTTTCTGTAGCCATTATCCTTCCTTTCTATAGCCATTATCCTTTGTCCTGCCACTATATGTTCCTGTCAAAAGTCTCTCTCCATTTTTCTTATAGCCTCCTTTCAGGTACCGGAAGGTCACAGTTAGGTCACTCAAAGCCTTCTCTTCTCCAGGCTGAACAATCTTGATCATCTTAGCGTTTCCTCAGAGGACAGGTGCTGTGTCCCTCTAATCAATCTGGTGGTCCTCCTCTGGACTCATACCAACAGGTCGATGTCCTTTGTGTGCTGGAAAAATTGGCATAGTTCTATGACGAAAGTTAAAGTAACTCAGGCAAAAAACAGCTTCTTATTACCAACGTAGAGCCACTGGAGGCTTCTTTTGTGGAGCATTCAAAATGATTGCAATGTAATTGCAATGTAATTGCATTTTTTTTAGTAGAAATATATTTAGTAGTTTTACCTTGTTACCATTACCAGTTCATGATATTTTTTGTGTCTTTAACGTGGCTGGAATAATTTTATAACTGTGGAACAATTTTGAGGCTGCATAGTGTTGCGAATGAGTGGTTAGGCCATTTAAGGAATTACAGTCAAAGGTATTAGCAAAAGCAGGTTTTAATAAAAAATTGTGAAAGCATGACTTAACAAAGTACATACAAAGGAAAATTAGATCAGAATCAATTAAAAATTATTTGTATGGATACCGAGGATATGAAGGATAACAGAGCAAAGGATAGAAGAGGATTGTCTGTGAAACAAGGCAGAGCAAGTCTAATAATCAAACAATTTATAACATTTAAAGTCCTTGTTTTCAGATATTCTTAGATCATTCTCTAGTGTGGGAAGGTGGCAGATATACAACATTAGCATCAAACTCTGCAGTGTTGTCTACAGAGTATCATGAAGAAATCATGCACTTTTCACAAACACAGGGAAAAAATAAAATTCCTGGCACATCCTTCTGATTCCAGCTATACAAGATTAACTGCTTGTCCAAGTCTTCCTCAGACCTGTCAAAGCCCTTTAGGATGGTATTCCCCAATTTAATATTCCACTAAAAAGAAAACCACAAGCTGCTTCTTTTCCCTGCTCCTGTGGGATACAAAAGGCAGAGACCATGGGTTGAGATAAGAACAATTTACTAGAAACAGTAATGAGATAAGAAAATGAAAGGTAACAGCAACAATATTAGTAGTAAAAACATGTAAAAAGAAGGTGATTCACATGAAAAAATACTCACCATGGACCACAATCAGCAGTAGTCGACAGATTCCCTACCCCGCCACACTTTTGTTCCACCCAAAGCCATGCCCTTCTTCCCAGAAGAGACAGTGCCATGCTTCCACCCCCAAGCAACGACATCAGTTGGTATAGAATAAAAAGCTAGACATGCCCATGTGGGTCCAGACTCTGCCCCCTCACAACTACTGTAAAAAAATGAGCTCTGATCTAGTCAAAACCAGGACAGAGAGATAAGTGAAAAAATATAAGTCTGTTTTTGTTGGGGATATTTTTGTGGGAAGAAGAAAACTGCAAAAATTCTTCCCCAGTATTTTTCCGATTTTCTTTGAGCCTCTGTGTTTCAAAATGTACTGTAGTCAATGTGTTTTCATTGAAATTAAATCAGTATCTTTCAGGGATGGATTTCTTTCAGATATCATTTAGTTCTTTACCTAGTTGTTATTAGGAAGACATCTTTCTCTCATGTGCTGAATTCCCCATTCCCAGAGGTGTGGGAAAAAAGCAAAGGTTCCAAGATAACTCTTAAAACTGTACTTTCTTAAACATACCTGAACTGGAAAAAGAAAAATTAAATTCTTTTGAGACAAGAATCTTAATTCTAGAAATATTTGGGTTTTTATCCAAAAAGAAGTGCAGTTTGTATGAAGATTTCTTATAGCCTACAGTTTTAAGCCGATTTTTTGTGGAATTTTTCAGGTTAGTCCATTGAATAATGAAATAGACAAACTTCATCTTTTTGAGGCAAAGAATTTTAACAGATCCATATGAAAATAAACTCTATCCAGATAAAAGAGTATTAATGTTCAGATTCAATTCTCCAACAATTCCTGAAAGGACAAAAATTTTAAAAAACCCAAAATTTTTAAATTTTAAAAGGTAAGAGAAAATTGCCACAAAAAATTTCAGAAAATTTTACTTGGGAAAAGGAATGGAACATTCCACAAAACAGTTTTAGCATTCCATTACTTAGAGTCTCATTACTATTGTTTTAAAATTAGTAATTAGTTTCATTTCAGCCTGTTCACAGTCATCATTGGGATGAGATTGTTCTTGAGCTACATTTGCTCCAGTGTTCCTACTGAGATAAGTTTAAACCCATTTCTATGCATCATTGTTCAGAAATATAGCATTGTATAGCAACAAGCCTGTAGGGTTTAAGTATGTTTGCATTTTTGCTTCAATTGATTAAAACATTAAGAGTGTTTCCAGGACTTGCATTCCAGAGTTAGACCCATACAAGCATAGGAACAGCAAAGTCAAGGAACTCAGCAAAATTCTAGACAATTTTAAAGATCAATTTCAGGCCTTTTAAGTCAGCCTTTTCATCTTACATTATGTATACAAAATTTGGTACTTAAAAACAGAAATTCATGTAAACCCACATGCTGGTAGTTATTAAGTTACCTGCTAGTGAGCAACAGAAAGAGGTTGTGTTCTGCAGGTTATCCCTAATAAAGTATTTGTTCTGGGTATTGAGGTATTGACTATCTCAAGTCAGCTCCCTGGCTTTAGCTTTCTCATATCTCTGCCAATATTTTCTTCTATAAATAGTTGAAACCTTAAGAATTGCAATCTCCGTGATTGAACAGTTCAAATTTATGGTAAACATGCATGATTAATTAATCTGAGATTTCATTTTTCCTCCCACTTGACTTCTGTTAGTCTGTTCTGATTACACACCCAGCCTCATAGTCTAAAGGGAAGTCTGGATAAAAAAATCTATCTTCTTCTATCCGTAAGAGCTTCATTTTACATCAAATAATTAAATGGTGATTGGAAGCTGAAAAGGAACATGTATGAACATGACTTTTCCAACAGTTATATCTTTGATTGGGGAGAATTAATACTCATTTCTGTGCTAGCATACTTAAGATAAAATACCTCAATGTTCTTTAGAGCGAGCATTTGACTGTAAATCTCTCCTCTGTCAGCCTACATTCTAAGTCATAAAACTAATTGAGTTTGCTTATTTTCTTTCTCTGAGTAATCAACATTTATATGTGTAGTAAGACATCATAAATTTGAATGTGTTCAACTTAATTATTCTTATAGATAAAATATTAAAAGTATTGAAACTCTAACATGACATTTTCTAAGTGGAGGTCCATGATACATTTTTCAGAAAAGGAGAAAAAAGGAAAAAAATGGGGTGGGGGGGTTTGTTACATTTTCACAGGCAGACCTATAAATAAACAAGCTCTAACACTGAACTCATATTTTTAGAATTTCTTATATTACACTAATTGTTCTCTGTATTCAACATTCTCCATCTATCCTCATAATAAATTGTTGACACAATTCCTTAACTCCACAACACAAATTATTTCTAAATATACCCGTGTAAAAAATAAATAACCTCTAGATCATTGCGGAATATGTAGTCAAATTATATTGCAGTCCTTTTGCAAACACCTTATTTTCTCCTTGAGCTGGGTCTGGGTAGGGGAAAGAAGGGAATGAAGAAATGTCATTACAATTTTCATAGTCTTATTCTTACTTCTTACTCAGTATGTTGCCCTTTATTCTTCCAAAACCAACACAGTTGTTTTGGAGACTGTGATTTATTACACACTAATTATCCTTGAAGATTTGGTTATGACACCAGGGAAGATTCATGATGAATCCTATGGAGATTCATCATGAACTCCTATGGAGTTCTTTGGAGTGCCTTCAAGAGAAGACTCAGAAAGTAACTTTTTCACTCCATTGTAGAAGAATCTTTTCTTTCTCCCTTTCCTTATCAGAATTGAACTCTAAGAATAGTTATAACTACATTGTTATATATATTTTTATTTCAGCACTTGGAATGTGTAATTATGCTTAGTTCCTGCACAGAACAGTTATCTTTGAGGAACAAGTGCCTTTAGAATTATAGTCGTACACTATCAACAGCCAGAATAAATTTGGTTGAATGCTGATTAGGCTCTAGAGCTAAAAAGATGCTAAAAAACCCACAAAGACTGAAGTCAGAAACATATACAAAAAAGATATATAAATGCAGTAATAATAGGGAAGAGGAGCTCCAAATATACTGATGATCAGTCAGAAGGTTAATTTTCCAAACACATATAAGAGTTCTTCATTCCAGTCCATGGAATGCCTGTTTCCTTTCACATTATTCACAGACTGACATTCTTCTGTCATATGAATGTTTCCAGGATCATTACAAGTTTTCACCTAAGCCCGTGAAATTAAAACTATTTAAAATTTCTTTTGACTTATCTGGGTAATGGATCAAGCCCTTAGTCAGCTGCCAAGGCCCACTATGGGGAAATGCAGGGAGCTCTTTTAAAATGGTCAAGGATGAAATTAAGTCAAACGAGACAAATATTATATCTGAGAACCGTTTATTGGTAAAAAAGGCGTTGCCCTACTAAAGAAGAGTAGAAAAGCTAAAAAAGGAGGAAGGAAAATGAAAAGGGCTGGGGAGACAGAGAGAGAGGAGACAGAGAGAAAAAGCAGGCGTTAGCACCAGAAGGTCAGGGAGTGCCACGGATGTCCGAGCGGCAGCGGTGTGTGCCCGCTGCCTGCCGGGGAGCCCGCACAGCTCGCGGAGAGGCGCGGCCGCGCCGGCACAGCTCCCGCGGCAGCGGGCGGCCGGACACGCGGGGCACAGGGATCGGGCAGGAGGCGCAGGACCCCGGACAGGGCCGCGGCACGGATCGCGACAGTAGGCTGGATCACAGAAGCAAGGTTAGAGGCAGTCAGGAACACAGGGATGAAGCAGGCAGGGCATNTGAATCACAGAAGCAAGGTTAGAGGCAGTCAGGAACACAGGGATGAAGCAGGCAGGGCATCGGACAGGAGCACAGGGAAGCAGGACAGGCGGCGGCTGCCACAGGAGAAGGGGTGAGGCAGGACACAGGTTAAACACAAGGTTCAGAGGTTATCTCGGTTTGAAAGACAGGTG